>OU015494.1:93375405-93704979 GCA_907164885.2 Dolomedes plantarius | reverse complement strand
GTCAGTCCGCGGACGTTCCCGCCAACTTAAGGAACCTGCCAACAACTTGTATTTTTACCATACAAACTTCGGCAAAAAAGCACGAAAATGCTCTTCTCCCTGCTCCTTTAGACGGCTGGAAAACTAAATCGGCGATCGCCAGACGGCCAACTTCGCGAACGCCTGCAAATCTCAGGATTGACTCTGGCCGACAAAAACTCAAAAACAAAATTCTTAATCGACACCGGAGCTGACAATTCTGTCATTCCAAAACCTTTTGCCTTTAATGATCAGTCTCCAGACAATTTAGTACTTTTTGCCTCAAACGGCACAAAAATTCCGACTTACGGTACCAAACGTTTAACTTTGAATTTCAATTTACGCCGTCCTTTCACTTGGTCATTCGTAATTGCAAGTGTAAGCCAACCGATTATCGGAATAGATTTCTTGACGCATTTCAACCTCTTGGTTGATGCTAAAAACAACTGCCTCATCGATGCCGTCACAAAATTATCATCCAAGGGCCAACCTACTTCCATAAGTCCGTACCACCTAACCTATCCATTTTATTAGAAAACACCGAATTTGACAAAATATTTCGCCGATTCCCCGAACTCACTAATCCTTCAAAACCCAATAATTTCCCCGAAATTTAGCAGTTTGCACCACATCGAGACAACCGGACCTCCCGTTTTTTTCTAAATCCCGGCGCTTATCCCCGGAATTACTGAAAGCTGCTCGGCGGGAATTCGAATTCTTATTGTCTGAGGGCATCATCCGCCCTTCTAAGAGCCTATGGACCAGCCCATTACATATGATCAAAAAGGCCAATGGTGATTGGCGCCCATGTGGCGACTATCGCAGGCTAAATGCTATAACTATTCCTGATAGGTAACCTGTACCGCATATACAGGATTGCACCCAAATGTTTTTCGGTAAATCAATTTTCTCGACTCTCGATTGGCTCGGACCTACCACCAAATCCTGTCCAGCCTCAGGATATCCAAAAACCGCCGTTACAACCCTTTCGGTTTGCTTGAATATGTGTATATGCCATTTTGATTGCGAAACGCTGGTCAAACGTTCCAACACTTCATCCACCAAGTTTTATCTGGTCTCGAATTCTGTGTCCACTATTTTGACGATATCCTTATCGCTTCCGCCAAGGCCCGGTGGGGCCAACAGTCGGGAGTTAATTATACTCCTTGACACGGCTCCTAAGGCCGAAAATTAACATGAACAAGCGGGCCTTCGGCTGCGTATACAGGAATTACGCCAGCGACTGGTTACTTGGAGTATATGGTCGTTTATGGCTTATAACGCCGGGAAACGTATACGTTCTGAATCATTACCGCTTCCGCCAACGAAGCAGAACACAGAACCCACCTGCAACAAGTATTCACCCGCCTTTCACAGCATGGTTTTAAATTAAACCCATCTAAGTGCGTTCTTGGAAAAAGATCAGTTAAATTCCTCGGATGTCTCATAACCGCCGAAGGCGTTAAACCTCTGCCGAGAAGATTTCAGCAATTTCAGAGTTTCCAAAACCAACCACAATTTCGGAACTCAGACGTTTCTTGGCTACTAAATTTCTACCGTCGTTTTCTCCCAAATGCAGCGAAAACTCAAGCTCCAATACATGCGTTCTTAATTGAGTCAAAAAAGAACGACAAGTGCCCAGTTCCCTGGAATGATGTCACTAATAACGTTTTCGAGCAATGTAAACAAAGTTTGGCTAGCGCAGTAACGTTACATTACCATTCGCCTAACTCTCGCCTTTATGTGATGGTAGACGCATCCAATATCGCCATTGGAGCGGTTCTACACTCACAAACAAAAAAAGTCCCCATACCTCTACATTTTTCTCAAGAAAAGTATGCCCCGCTGAACAGAAATACAGCACCTATGATAGAGAGTTGTTAGCAATTTACTCCGCGATAAAAAATTTAAACATAACCTTGAAGGTCGTCATTTTACAATCTTCACTAATCATAAACCTCTAACTATCGCGTTCAGGAAACCCTCTGAATCGTGTTCCCCACGTCAAACGCTACATCTTGATTACATTGCCCAATTCAGCAGACATTCAACATGTCTCGGGAGATGATAACGTCATAGCAGATACTCTCTATCGAATAAACGAAGTATCTACTTCAGTTACAATTGATTTCGTCACTATTGCCGAACAGCAGAAGAATGACATCGAACTAGAGTCTCTTTTGAACAATACAGGAACTTCTCTTTAACTAAAACTGTTAAAAACCGCTTCCGAAGAAATCTATTGTGACACTAGTAACAACAGAATTCGCCCGTACGTTCCCGACAAATTACGTCATAATGTGTTTAAGTCTCTCCATAACTTATCACACCCAGGCATTCGTGCGACGAAGCAACTAGTGCAGAAACGATTTGTTTGACTGTCTATGCTCGCAGACATTGCGAAGTGGACACGTAGCTGTACAAGCTGTCAGCGCTTAAAAGTCCTTCGGCATACTCGTAGTGCACCTCAAGACCTCTCACTTCCATCACGATGATTTGACTATGTACACATTGATCTCGTGGGACCTCTTCCACCATCGGAAGGTTTTCATTACCTACTCACGTGTGTAGACAGGTTCACGAGATGGCCTGAAGCTATATCATTACAAGACATGTCTGCAGAGACAGTTGCCCGTGCACTCGTAGCAAACTGGATCGCAAGATTCGATGTACCATCCATCATTACTGCGGAACAAGGAAGACAGTTTGAGTCACGACTCTTCACATCGCTTATGTCACCCCTTGGCATCAAACGAATCCGTAGCACTCCATACCATCCTTGTGAAAACTGTCTTGTAGAACGCTTCCATCGATCGCTCAAGCAGGCGTTGACCAGTCAAATGCTGGATAAAAAAATCGGCGATGGACAGAAGTTCTCCCAATCGTTCTGCTCGGTCTTTGTGCGTCCTTCAATGAGGACCTAGATGCAACCTGTGCCGAACTGGTTTACGGCACAACTCTGAGATTGCCAGCAGAATTCTTTCAAACGACTACTACTACTTCGAACGATGATCCGACGACTTTCCTCCATCATTTAAGGGAAACGATGCTCAAACTTTCGCCGAAACAAACAATACATCATGGATCTCTCAACTGTTTCGTGCATCCGGCGTTACAAGATGCATCGCATGTTTTCCTCCGAAGAGATGCCCTACGGGCACCTCTCACGCCTCCTTATGATGGACCCTTCAAAGTTCTGAAAAGAACTGACAAACACTTCACTCTGTCAGTAAATGGTAAAGAATCAGTTGTGAACGTCGATCAGCTAAACCAGCGTTTCATATAGCTGATTCAACCTCTACCCCTCCAATGCCCACGACAACAGGCCTGCCGACGGAATCTCCTACAGATGTTCAACCTGCCGAATTAAACGCCAACACCCGCTACTTCAACAAGAACTCGATCTGGTAGAGTCGTGCGTTTCAATCGACGCTACCTTTAACTCCTCAGTACCTTCGGTACTTGGAAGGGAGTACTGTAACGATCATCACCTGACATTTCCTCCATGGGGAATGAACTTTTCAAAGCAGCAGTTTTAATTACAAACGTGATTTCACTTACACGTGAATTGGGAATTGTTTGTTGTAATTATAAATTTAACAACTTGAGTTGTTCTATCATTTTTAAGATGATCCTGTTGTTGCGTTTTACATATTTATTAAATTCAAGTTAGCACTTCCTATCGCATTCCTTTTTTTAACAGCAGTCTTGAAGATAATTGAAGCGGCTTAATAATCAAAACCTTCTGATCCGGTAAATAGAGCTCTGACTCCATAGACCTTCCAATTGGAGCAAGCAATTTAGGAAAGGAAGGCCTTCCTTTCCTAATTTGTTTGCTCCTATTGAAAGGTCTTTCAAATTTAGCGCTTTATTGGCTTCTCAAAAGAATTACATTAGGCATTTGATTGCTAACACTGTGGACTTCAATTCTATCGTTGCCAAATCGAATCTCAATAAGTCTGCTATAGAGGGTCTTAAGGGGACTCACGACCCGTTAAGACCCCTTCCCAGTCGAGGAAATAAGGCATATTTTTCATACTTTTTGACTCTTTGTAGCTATTTCAATTTACTCCCAATTTTTCCAAATTTTATGTATATGATAAATTGATATTTATTTTAATAAACAAATTTTCAAATCTCAAAATAATTTTAAATAATTTTTTTTAAATGCTTTAGATATTGTTTATTAAGCATTTTTATTGTATACTGGCTTGCGCTTAACTATGAAATTAATTTTACACTTAAATGTTTAATTCCTGTTTTATATTTAAAATAAATAATTCAAAACACAATTGAACATAAAACATTCAACATTAAAATATTTTTTCAATTTTTTTAAAACTGCTCAAAATATACTTAAAATTTCCTTAAATTTTTGCATTAATTTACCCCTGACAAAATAACAAAATATGCAGTGATTGCAATAATTCTAGTTCAGACGCAATAAAATAACATGATTATGCAGTGAGTTAAATTTCATGGAATTATGTTTCATAGTTTTTGAGATATCAGTTGCGGAATGATGAAAAATTACATTTTGAAAAAAATGAGTTTAAAATTTTTCTTACCATAAACTTGATGAGTAATTAAGTATTTAGAATATCAATATCTCCGGAACTGAGCGGAATATTTTCATGAGGTTTGCTATATTTTGTTCTGAAATAATCAAGCTTTAACATATATTTTATTAAAAATAGAATGTTTTAAAGATTTAAGATTAGTGAGTCCCCTTAAGAAGTTGCGTTCCAATCCTAATTTGGTGATTACCAAGGCTGACAAAGGTGGTCAGATTGTTGTTCTTGATAAGTCCACTTATATGGAGAAATCTCAGAATCTCATCGTTGAGGGTCCTTATGTGGTAATTCGCAACGACTCCAGTACTTCTGAACTTAATTCCATTAAATCTGCTATAAAAGCTTCTGTTATGATCCCGGAGATTTTTAAAAGGAATATTTTACCTTCAATCTCTAATTGTGCTAGATTCTAAGATTTACCAAAGGTTCATAAACCGGGCATTCCTTTTAGACCTATTGTTTCCAGTATTGGCACTGCTTCTTATAAACTCGCGAAACACTTGGTTTCTGTTTTTTCTCCTCTCTTGAGCGACAACTCCTTCACTACTTGCAATTCTCTGGATTTTGGGAAGAAACTTCGTGGCTGTAGACCCCAAGGTCACACGATGGCTTCTTTTGATGTGAACTCGCTATTCACGAAAGTCCCTGTTGACGGGGACTTGAATTGTCTCGGCAAGAGACTCAGTGAATTCCATTTCTCGCAGTTCGAAATTGATGAACTAACCCTTCTCACTCGTACTTGCCTTGAGCAGACGACTTTTGTTTATAATAGCGTTTTCTATGGTATGACTAATGTTCTCGCTATGGGTAATCCTCTTAATCCCATCTTGAGTGATATCTATATGCATTATTTTGAGGTTAAACTATTTAAAAAATTAAAGTTTATGTTTTATGTTCGCTATGATGATGACTGTTTTGTCTTATTGGAGCAGAATAACACCGACATTGATCGCGTGCTCTCTGTCATGAATTCTATTGATCCTTGTATACAATTTACGTGTGAGGAAGAGAGTAATAATCGTTTACCTTTCTTGGATCTGCTTGTTATCCGCAGTGACGAGGTATTTCAGACTGCTGTCTTCCGCAAGCTCTTTGCTGTGTCTCTTCCCCCACACAGGCTTTCTGCCAATCCTCCCAGTCAAAACATTGCCTGTTTCAACACGTTTGTCCATCGGGCGTTGAACAATTGCTCCACTCCTGAACTATTGTGCTCCGAGCTTGATTATCTGAGGGCGGTCGCCGTGGAACTCGGCTATGCCTCTAATATCGTTGATTCCATTTATAAGAAATTGTCTAAACCGGTCCAAAAAACGTGTATATCAAAGTCGAATCTGTAGGTGGTTTTGCCCTTCTTTCCCAAGATCAGTAATCAAATTGCTAAAATTCTTAAAATGTTTGAAATTAAGGTTATTTTCTCTCCGATCAATAAAATATCTTTTTCGGATCTCAAACACCCCATTGATCGCTTAAATAGCTGGGGTATCTACCGGGTTTCTTGCCAGTGTGGCCTTTCTTATATTGGTCAAACCAAGCTTGCTCTTAAATTCCGCTTGAAGGAACACGAGAGTTATGTTAAAAAGCAAGAGTTAAATCGCTCGTCCATTGCTCAACACGCCTGGACTTTAAATCATCGATTTGACTTTTGGTCTGCCTCCATTATTCAGAAATGTCACTCGCCTGCTGATCTTGATTTATGGGAAGCTTTTCACATTTTAAAAAATTCGGGTTCTTTGGTTAATGATTTGTCAAGCACCCCTGTTTTTCCTCAATTGAGGAAAGGGTTTATTTTAATGTGTTGGCTTGTTTCTTCAATTTTTCAATCCCCCCCCCTCTTTTTGCTACTAGATGACGCTGCTTGCCCTATTTCGGCCTCTCCGCTACTTCGTGTCTTTGTACGCACGGGTTATTTAAGTGCGTGTGCACTGATCTGGTTGCTTAGTCTTCGGCTTTTTGAGCAGCCACTAAGTTCGTTGCACTGATGAAGAAGCTTCTTTGTAGCTTCGAAACGGTCGTATGCAATATATGCATCGTATTGCTATTTGTGCTTTATTTACGTTTGTTTTCCTGTTTAGTCTCTTCTAACTAAACTTCCGCGGGTTATCAACGTAGGATTACCTACCGTTGCTTACCTCTTTTGTATGTATATATGTATGTATATGTTATGTATATATGTATCTGAATATATGCACGTATATATAAATATATATGTATATACTACTGGCCACTGTAAATGCAACACCCTGAAGGAAACATGCAAATAACATGAAATTTACAACATGCATTAGCGGAGGTGAGATATGCAAATGATTAGAATTTCAGCGCAGACGCACATCACGCGCGCCTGTGGCGTCACTTCAAAGCGCTATTTAAGGCTTGGAGATTTCGACGAATTCAAGCTCCGCAATTGTGTTTTTCTTGTGGTTTTTTCAAAAAAAAAACGATCAATTATGCCTCGTCGAAAATAGAGATCATATTTTGATCAAGTATCCGAGTTCGACAGAGGAAGGATAGTGGCCTACCGAGATTGTGGATTATCTTTCAGGGAAATCCGTAGTCGTGTTGGACGAAACCAAACAACTGTAATGCGGATATGTGATCGTTGGATGCAGGAGGGTACGACGGACCGGCGTGTTCGATTGCCTCCACCTCAGCGCACCACTTCACGTGATGACAGGCAAATTGTGCGCATGGCAGTGACGGATCGCTCAGTCACATCACGAACCATAGCAGAGCACATACAGTCTGTAACGCATCATCCAGTGTTTGCACGTACCATTCGACGCCGTTTACAGCAGAGTGGTCTGTCCGCAAGACGTCCATTGCTTTGTCTACCCATGACGCAGAACCACAGACGTCTCCGCCGCCAATGGTGCGATGACAGAAGGATGTGGACGGCAGAATGGAATGAAATTGTCTTTACTGACGAGTCACGCTTCTGTCTGCAACACCACGATGGCCGCATTCGAGTCTGGAGACACCGTGAAGAGAGGATGCTGAACAGCTGCGTTATGCACCGCCACACTGGTCCTGCACCGGGTATTATGGTATGGGGCGGTATTGGATATCACTCTCGCACACCTCTAGTACGCATTGCCGGTACTTTAAACAGCCAGCGCTACATCTCCGAGGTGTTGGAGCCAGTTGTTCTTCCTCACCTTCAGGGATTGCCCATAGCCATATTTCAACAGGATAATGCGCGACCACACGTGGCACGCATTGTCCAACGGTTCTTCGTCAATCGCCAGATTGAATTGCTTTCCTGGCCGCCTCGCTCTCCGGATCTTTCGCCGATAGAAAACATGTGGTCCATGGTTGCTCTACGATTGACCCAGATTCCATCCCCAGCTGCCACAGCAGATCAACTTTGGCAACGTGTGGAAGCTGCTTGGTCTGCTGTATCCCAATAACTCATCCAAAGTCTCTTTGAACCAATGCCGAGGCGTGTGGCAGCGGTGATCTCCAACAATGGTGGCTACTCTAGCTACTGATTTTGGCAGGAACCACACTTCACAGAAGTCTATAAATTTAATCATTTGATACTTGGTCAACATGTTATCTACAAAATAAATTTTGTTGTGATATCTCTTGTCTTTCTTGGTGTTGCAATTTGGGTGGCCAGCAGTGTATACACATGTATGTCAAAATTTTGACTCATTTTGGTACTTTTCAGTTTAGCTGTTTATTGCTTGCCCAAGCCATATAGACTGGGTTTGGCGCGCTGCCAAAATTATAACTCGCGACGACGGATAGTTTTAGCGTCTGAAATTTTTGTTTCCGGAGGACCGTTATGGAGGATTGTAATCCTACGTTATAAAATGAACCTTTGATTACTGTTACCCATGAATGTTACTGTTTATTTCCCTTGGGCCTCATTAAACAAGGTCCCTACAAGGTCTGGGATATATATGAAGAGAGAAAAGACAATATATAGAAAGAAAAACAGACAGAGATAATTTATTTTTACTCAGATGATGACTCCAGCGATGGACAGTGGTATTTTCACAGCTTCCCTTTCAAGACGGGGTTCCTGTTTCAGACAGTAGACTGACTTAGACCAGATGACAACCAAGCCTTACTCCGTAATCGAACGGAAGCCAATGGCGTGGAAGGAAAGACGGTATGCACTATGCCAAGTGGTGAGACCTCGTTGATGCAAACAAGGTAAAGAAATCAGCGTCAATAAAGTAAAACTGCGAAATTGTGTCAAGTGCAATAATTCTATGGGACCTGTATGTAGTGCCTGCGTGAGAAATACTACGAAACTGACAGTTTGTTTGAACTGTAAAAAGCCCCAATCTAAGTGATAAATATTTAATTTCAAATGAAGCTAATTTAACATTTTAAAAACATTTGCGACGTATTTTTTTATTGATTAACTACACTGCTGGCCACCCAAATTGCAACACCAAGAAAGACAAGAGATATCACAACAAAATTTATTTTGTAGATAACATTTTGACCAAGTATCGAATGATTAAATTTATAGACTTCTGTGAAGTGTGGTTCCTGCCAAAATCAGTAGCCAGAGTAGCCGCCATTGTTGGAGATCACCGCTGCCACACCCCTCGGTATTGATTCAAAGAGACTTTGGATGAGTTCTTTGGGTACAGCAGACCAAGCAGCTTCCACACGTTACCAAAGTTGATCTGCTGTGTCAGCTGGGGATGGAATCTGGGTCAATCGTAGAGCAACAATGGACACCATGATTTCTATCGGCGAAAGATCCGGAGAGCGAGGCGGCCAGGGAAGCAATTCAATCTGGTGATTGACGAAGAACCGTTGGACAATGCGTGCCACGTGTGGTCGAGCATTATCCTGTTGAAATATGGCTGTGGGCAAGCCCTGAAGGTAAGGAAGGACAACTGGCTCCAACACCTCGGAGATGTAGCGCTGGCTGTTTAAAGTACTGGCAATTTGTACTAGAGGTGTGCGAGAGTGATATCCAATACCGCCCCATACCATAATACCCGGTGCAGAACCAGTGTGGCGGTGCACAACGCAGGTGTTCAGCATCCTCTCTTCACGGTGTCTCCAGACTCGAATGCGACCATCGTGGTGTTGCAGACAGAAGCGTGACTCGTCAGTAATGACAATTTCATTCCATTCTGCCGTCCACATCCTTCTGTCATCGTACCATTGGCGGTGGAGACGTCTGTGGTTCTGCGTCAAGGGTAGACAAAGCAATGGACGTCTTGCGGACAGACCACTCTGCTGTAAATGGCATCGAATGGTACGCGCAGACACTGGATGATGCGTTACAGACTGCATCTGTGTGCTATGGTTCGTGATGTGATTGAGCGATCCGTCACTGCCATGCGCACAATTTGCCTGTCATCATGTGAAGTGGTGCGCTGAGGTGGATGCGATCGAATTCGCCGGTCCGTCGTACCCTCCTGCAATGATCACATATCCACATTACAGTTGTTTGGTTTCGTCCAACATTCAGGGAAATCGTACCGATTTCCCTGAAAGATAATCCACAATCTCGGTAGGCCACTATCCTTCCTCTGTCGAACTCGGATACTTGATCAAAAGATGATCGCTGTTTTCGACGAGGCATAATTGATCGTTTTTTTGAAAAAACCACAAGAAAAACACAATTGCGGAACTTGAAATCGTCGAAATCTTCAAGCCTTAAATAGCACTTTGAAGTGGCGCCACAGGCGCGCGTGATGTGCGTCTGCGCTGAAATTCTAATCATTTGCATATCTCACCTCCGCTAATGCATGTTGTAAATTTCATGTTATTAGCATATTTCCTTCAGGGTGTTGCATTTACAGTGGCCAGCAGTGTAGATTGAAACAAATTTGGATTCTCCGTAGGGATATTTTGATTACATAACTTTCTTTTTTAGTTTTTGTGCATGTGTATGTATTTTAACTGCAGTTTGAACATGTTTCTTGCATTGTTTTAATGGAAAAAATTAAAAATTCTACTGAAAAGATTAATCAAGGTGTTACATTTTACCGTAATATTAGAAAAAAAACGCTGTTTCATTCCTTGTGTTACTGAAACTATAATGTTACTGTTCAAGCTATTCTAAATATTTCAATGCTGGTGTTATGTGTGGACGCAAATCGCTTTATTCTTTTTTCCCAATGAACGTGCTCAAAGAACAAAAAACAACCATTCTTTCGTTCTTTTAATTAAACTGCGCCTGCTGTTTCTTTTTTTAATTAAAAATATTTAAAGAATATTCAATGTAATGGAACCATTTTTAGAAACTAAAAACGAATAGGAGCTTTATTAACTTCTAATTACATGTACTAATAGTTAAGGAAAGACACCAGAATAAAGAATGATATAGTAAGTAACAAGTATTTTTAGCAGTTCCATTAGCCAGCTCCACTGAACTTAATGATTTAAAATTTAACAGGTAATAATTTATACCTACTTATAATTTCGGTGTAGTTTCATTAAACACGAGAAGGCATTTCTCGAGTACGTATTTAGAATAGCAAAGAGTAATTGATTTTCACAGGCTAGATTGCGCGTAGGGAAATGGCCAGAATTCCCAACTAGTGCTGATGACAATAATCTGATGATGTTCGAAGTCGTGGGCTGGAATTTTATATGATATTGACAGGAAATGATGCTCGAATTCTACTTTGCTTAAAATAAGTATTGAATGGTTATCTTACATGCAAGGGAATATTTGCCTTGTGAGGTTGTGTTTTATAGAGTAAGAGTACAGCCCATTTGTGTCATACCAGCCTCTGTATAATGTAGGGTAATAATTTGAAAGAAAAAAAAATCATTCAACTCAACAGGTGTCTGATCAAATGTACAAGTGACAACTTCTTAAATGAATGAAAAATGGCCAATTGATTTTGCATTGGTGTAGCTTTTCTTTTGGATACAGAGCATTGCATGAGATTTTGAAGAATAGTGTATTAAAAATGAAAAGGCAGAGAGAAATTTTTATGCAGAAAAAAATTATCTTGTATCGTAAAAAAATTAAAATACTTTTTTTAAAAGGTAGTACTTGTTTTAGGTTTTGCACAAATTAAAAAAGTTATATAGATACATATTATGTTATGAAAAAATTTTATAAACTGTTAATAAATGCGTGTTAATAAAAGTGTGTAATATTTTTCAACTACTTAAAAATGAATTAACAATTTCTATAAATCATCACTAAGCAAAGACCTAATTAATATTAGCTTATAATTTTAACCATAGTAACTTATTTTGCTTTTAACTGAAAGCCATTTCAATCAGAGTGCGGGTGAAAACTTATAGCCAATTATATGTTGTTATATTTTCCAGGTTTTCCGCTGTACTGATATTCGAAGAAAGTAAAATAAATAAAGATTAAAATTAAAATTACAAACTTTGACCACACCTTGTATATTTAAACCTATATTTAATAGGTGTTTAATATAAAATCATTGTTTAAAAGTCCTTTTATGCGAAGGAATGATGTGACCAGAACTATTTAATGAAAATAAATACTCATTAATCAGTTAGCTACAACTGCAGAATTAAAATAATTGAGGCCAGAAATCTATTAAACATTATTTTAGGGAAATAATATACTATAAGTCCCCGGATTTATGATTGAAAAGAAATGAAAATTTATGGAAGGGTTTCAGAGTCTCATTTAATTGGTATTAAGCACTTTTTTCAACTTCTGATCAACGTTTGGAAAATAATTTTTATCTTCGTAAAATTATCATAATAAACATCACTCTTTCTTCATTAAGCTAATCTGAAATTAAGACCCAATTGCTTTCTCACAATTTTAATTTATTCTGTTGAAACTGTATCATGAATTATATAGATATGTAAATTGAAATTTTAAATAATTGATAGCAGTAGAATATTTTCGTTACCTCTATAGCTTATTAAATACCCTGGCTTTTGTACATCAACATTCATAGAGATATTGCTGCCTGCTTTCTACGGTACATTTGAAACAATGGAACAAAAAGACCTTTTAAATGTTCAGAAGATGGTATTTTCTTTTGTCTACTCGCATACGTACCTAAAAATCTGCCCGTTCTCATTTTGAAACGTACAGATAAATATAGCCTAGACTCATGTGTTCTGTTGTGTTATTAGTTGTCTCCCGAGATCTAACAGTAGAACAGAGAAAAAATAATGCTTTTACGGAAACCTTAGGTTATAATAATTTTCTCTTGCATTCAAACAAAAATTTCAGTTTTGCATTTTGACGCTATATTTTGCTGATAAATGTTCTGGTTCTGTAAAAAAGTAAAAGCAATATGAAGCATAAATGTATAAATCAAAAACTACGTTCAGAACTCTTTAGGAAATATAAATATGAAAAATTTTGAGAAAATGATCTATTTTTAGATTTTTAGGATTTTAGAGAGAGAAAGTTAAGCCAGGAAATTGAAAGTGAAATTCCTTGTATGAAAGAAGTAATGAAATTTAACCTTTGCTGTAAAAATCTTTGTATAATTTTGATTGCTCAACGATTACTCATACTTTTACGAATCCAGTTAAATGACCTCAGTATTTTTCTGTGCAGAAAATTATATGATATGTAAAATTTTAACCTTAATCAAATTCCTGATATGTATAAATTATACATGAAAAATACATGAATAGGTCAATATAAAAGATATAGGGGTAACCTAATATCACATGCAGATAAAATATGAGAAAAACTCATATTTATCGTGCATTACAACGATGCATCACAAAGTTATTTTTATTTTACCATTAAAAAAATGTCCGTATTATAAATGTAAGAACGATGCATCCCAAAGTTAAAGTTATTTTTATTTTAACATTAAAATAAATGTCCGTATTATAAATGTAAGAAAACCCGTATAAAGGCTAATATTAACTTTATTTTAGTATCCACATAACGATACTAAGGCAAACTATGGGATTATTCCTTATAGTTAATTCAATGTATAATAGAGAATAGTGACGTATAATTACTAAAGCCAATAGGGTTAGTATAATGTATTTATGTTTCTGGCTTCCAGCTCGATTATTTCTCTAATCTAACGTATCAGTACACACACAAAAAAATACATAAAGAGCTGGAAATTTTTCTACGTACATTTTTTCGGTAAAAAACTAATATTCTCATATTAGAAAACAACCATTTTAAAATATAGTTTTTGCAAAGATTTTAAGTTAAATTGAACGTTTTAAGAAGAGTACAAATAATAAGATTGACATATTGTTACCTGAACTATTCTGTTAGGAGGAAGTATCTATTTGGATTATACTCTGTAATTTAAAGGAATAATAATAAAAAACTCTAGGATATTTAAGAGAAAACATAGCCCGAATTTTCAGTAAGTCATTTGAGACTCATGATGCCGTGAAAAATAAATAATAAAAAACTGTAAAAAAGGTTTTCAACTCGATATTCATTTTGTTTTTTTTGAAGATGATTTTTCCTTACAGCATTGCGTCGTAAGGAGAAGATGACATTATTAACAGTGTGACTTGAGGTTTGCAGTAACCTTCCATAATCTCCCAACGTTCCATGATGTTCTTGATTTAAATTTTTTGGTAGTCATTGAAAAGGATCAGTTTAGTTTCATCTACTTATTAGTTCAATAGAGCAGTTAGAAGATGACGCATATATAAGTTTCTGTGAAATATATTAATCAGACCAGTATTTGGCTAAATAATAAGTAAAAAATAAAGTAATTTATCAGCTGCATCACTTTTATATTCTTCCTTGCCTCCAAAAAATTACGGAGAAATTGTATTCCATTCCCGAAATGAATAAAACATGACAAAAATTCATATATGGAATAATTTATTTTTCTCGCACTTTGGGCTTGAAGTTTTTGAACATAAATCACAGTGGGGAGACCTGCACTTACAACTTTTCTGAAAATTTTCTAACCATCCTTTGATAGAATGACTTCAAATTTTATTTTCATTTTCACTAAAGTTCTGTATTATTCAGTGGTATATTTTATGTTCAACTATTCTCAGAAAAATATGTCTTAAAGCGCAAGCATGAGTTCTTCAGCAAGTGTGTAAAATGAACAGGATATTTCTGTGTTAAGTTGTTAACCGATAAATTTGTAAACGTAATTCAGCTAATAATCTCATCGTTTAAAACTTCATGGCGTTATAAGCTAGAGTTTTTTTTTATTTAACTATAGATTTTTTGTTCTGTGTTTATTTCTTATGTTAGTTAATTTTTAGCTTTTATTCGCTTTAACTCTGGGCAAATCGACGTCACACTCAGCTGTGTTAATAAGAGCGTGGTAAGTGACCAATGACCTGATTATAAGATGGGCTCAACTATGCCATTGGGGGAACAAAACACTTCTTAATAACAAATATAATGAAAAAGAGGGCTACATGTTTCGAACCAAGTGATAGCTCATCGTCAGGCCGAGGAGTATTAGGTATGATTGTCACTATAAATAATTTGCAAAGACATAATGAAAATTACACGTGATGCTCATCGGTGGATTGATGATGAACTTTAAATTAGTTTGAAACATGTAGCAGTCCTTTTTATTAGATTTCGATTATTAAAAAGTCTTTTCTTCCTATCTGTGTTTCCACAAGTGTCTTGTAGGGGATTATTCTACTAGTGGTTAATCTAGTTGCAAACGAGGCTGTCGCATTCTTATTTTATTCCTATGCTGTTGACCCCCTTCGGTGCTAAGTAAGAAGGTTTCCTGAAGATTGAAACTGTAAATGTTTCGTGTACCGTTTCTGTAGAGTAAAAGCTGAATTTCTGAAGCTTAAATATTATACATAATTCGTGAATAATTGTATGTGATGGTATTCATATTTCTGGAAGTTTATTGAATAAAAAACATATAAGTGAACTCGATAAAAGTGTTGTGATAAAAATGGGAAAAAAAAAGACTTTTTTTGTTCCTCTTTTGAGGAGAAGTATTGATAATAGATGCATTTTCAAACTAAGAGGATGGTGATTATAAGGAACTGCTAATACTGTAAAATTATATGCAATATTTCTGTTCATTCATTATATCAAGTTTTCCAATTTTCATAAAAGACTATCGAGTATTGTGTTAAGAAATAATCTGGGAAACATAAAAATACATCCCCCCTTTAAAAATTTAATTCTTGCATCTATCCTTTCTGTCGTTTCCTCAGAAGGGTTTTTCTGCCTCCAGAAATGCACTCTAAAAACTCTAACAAATCCCTTTCCTTATGTGAACACAATTGAAATTTAGAACTATAATCGTTCTTCGGATCATTTAAGAGTTTTATTGTTCGTCTCGTCTGGGGAATAACAGATTTTCTGAATCGGGCTGCCCTGAAATATAAGCCAAGTATACATGTACCAACATTCCCGCAACCTAAAACTTATACGTATAGCTTTCTCGCAATATTCGTACGCGTAAGCCCGAATTATGCTTAGCAGCCGTAACTTTAACATTTTAATTCTGAAAGAAAAGTTTCAACTGTCTCTTAATATAGCGTATGCAAAATTTCTCAGAATATATACCACTTGAAGTGGAATCGTGCAACTATGATATAAGAATTGGATTATAATACCTTAAATATATGTTATGGCTATTTTTATAAGAGATGTTGATTACATGTTATGTACCATGAATTTAGTAGCATTACGGTGATAAATGATTTGTGAAATATCGAGTAACGTTTACGAAAATTTATTGGCAGCATTATTTTTGGCTGATTACATCAACTGGAGGAGCTTACCGTTATTGAAGAGACAAAAATTAATGAAGGGACACAAAACTCCTAGTTACACTTCTGGTCTGGAGGAACCTCCAGAACAAAATCGTTACTGTCATTCAGCTAGTCTTGAGGAAATTGGGTGATCAAAATTGATCTTAAAACAGAGGCTGTCACAGGAAAACTAAATGCAAATGCAAGAGGTCTGTAAAGTGTTCTCATAGTAGTCCTTCAGTCGACAGAATTCTTGAACACTTCCAATTTCAAAACATGCCTATCGGGGTTCGACAACAGGGCTTTCAAGGGAAGCACTCTCAAAACTGTCAGCTCAGTGGAAAGTTTTTGGAACTGGATGGAGAATGAGTGAGCCATTTCATACATCTGACTTGTCAAAAACAAATTGTCAGGAAAACGAATAGGTCACTAAAGAAGGAAAAAGTGTTCAAGAGAGTGAGGAGAGAGCTTTAAAGGAGTGAATTTTAAGTTTTTATGCAATGTCTATTACCTTCATGATTTCCTTTAGCTGTATAGTCCTCCTCTAGATTCCTGTTGTCCGCTCATCTCCTCGTGTTTCTTACATTACTTTTGTTTTTTGTCATCCTCATTACAGTTCTGAATCTGATTCATCACACACAGGAACACTGAAGACAATACTATCGCAATCCAAAAATTGTCATCGTACCCATTTTCACGAATTATTTCTTCCAAATTGCGTACCAATAGTAGGTTGCGCTCCCCTCCTTCATCTTCATCTCGGTTTTCTCTGATATTAGCTTCATGGCATCTGATGCCTGGCCAAGATGTCCTGTCATCGTTGTTACCGTTGACATCATCGTCTTCATCTGACATCATACCTTCATTTGTCGGAATATTCACAATATCAATGTGTATCCTGCTGTAGAATCTGTTGTTGCATTCCTCATAACGAGCAGCACGTTCCCGATGAAAATATCTTAATGCGAATCGATTAATCTAGTTTGAAAAAAAAATACGATTTACAACCAAATATTAGTTAGCATTACATTATGAAAAATCCACGTAACTGTTAAAAAACACAGTTTAGAATAAATAAAACTCTCGGATTTAATGCCATTCGTAATATGGATTGCTTATTATTGCTTGTTCCTTAAGGTCCCTCAGCGGAACCTGAATTTTAAATAGAATGAAGAAATAGCTTGTATACACCCAGCTGCCTCTTTTTAATACCTGCGTTAGATTTGTGTTTTACACTCCTGCTTATCTTGTAGGGAATGGCATTCAAAGTGAGAATTATTTACAACGACGAGATAGCCCTTTTGGGGAAACGTCGGCTTTCTGGTATCATACCTGTTTCTGGCTGAACGTTTTTACATAACCGATAAACATATTGTAGATGCTGGAACGTTATAAGTCGAAATGTTGTATAATTTTTTATTGACGAAACTTTCTACCCTAGTGAGAACTGGAAACTTTAGTAAACTTTTTTCCCTTTTCGAACGAAGAGTTTTTTTTGTTTAATGCCCTTCCTGTTAACGCGGTTCTAAAGAATTTTATGTCATCTAGTACAGCAGGTTTAGTTTGCCCCGCCGTTTCTGGAAGATCCTTTTAAGCTCAATAGGAACGTTTTAGTGACCGGAAATTATCATTCCTGATAAAATTATTTAATTATCTCATGGAATTGTATTATGTCCTGTGTGTTCATAAGCTGTGTGTTGCCAAGGGCTTATAAGAACAGAGAAATGTTTGTCCAAAACTGATTATAAATACTATAAAGAAGCCTGTAATTTTATTTATTTATTTTTTGCTTTAAGAAGTCCTCTTAAGAGTGAGATGCTAGTTTCTATTTTCATAAACTTCTCCAGAGGATATTAAGTAAACCATAATGCATTGAAGATTCTCTCCTTTCTAGTGCAATCTAGTTTAAAGACTGAGAAGATTCATCATAATTAAAATTTTACTGCATGCTTACGAAATTGCTATCATCTGTAACTCGATGAAGACTTTTAATAAGAGCTAAACCTAGGTCCACAACTGCCATAAAATATACTGGAGAAGAACGTAACTTTACGCTGAAGGTTCTTTCTACAAGGGTCTATAGTTCTAATGAAATTATCTTCATATAAGCAGGCACCATATCTGCCACAATTTATTAAGTTCTTTCGAGTGAGAACAGGTTTAATGACTGAAAAAATTCGTCACTTTAAATTGAGAGAAAACGTTTTTGGTACTGCAATGTCTCCGGTGCCTTTATCAGCAATGTATTTTTTGCTCTTAATTGGTTCGAAACCTGAGACCAGGATACGTTTAACACGCTGAAGTTGACTAATTGCAAGATGAACGTCTTCGTTGGAGGAGTCTGAATTACAAATGTATACATCTTCAGCATGAACGCCAGTCTTAGACCTAGGTTTCGCCCTTGTTATGGGCTCCTCAAGAAAGCAAAACCAATAAGTACGCAGGAGGGAAAATAATTCCAAACGGTGAAAGTTCTCTAAATTTTTACTGATGATTCCCATGGTGCAGTTACGGGCAGTCATGCACGTTAAATGGGGCATGACTGCACGTATTGCCAAGGAGCAATCATCCTGCCCACATCAGTGAGATACGTTATCTATCGCGATCTGTGGTACAAAATTTAGACTGCTTGAAGATAAAATGCACGTCAAATGTGGACTGGACTTAATGAGAACTCTAAAAAATCATGAAATCACTGTTTAAAAACTTTTTACTTTAATCTTTTTTAGTAAATAATAAGCTTTAAAATTTTTATCTTCGTAAACATTTCTACTTTCCTTTATTTTAGAATATTTTTACGTTATTGTTATCACTAAAATGATCTATTGTTGCATAAAACCTTTAAACCTGAGGCAGTTGGTAAAACCCTGCTTCAAGAAAAGGTAAACTGAGAAGTATAAGGCTTTAAACACCGAATCAAGAAATGGTTATACGTAGCTATGAGTGAAAAATATTTAAAAACTTACAACTTTAGATGGATGGAAAAAGGTGGAAATATCTGTAACAATTGCGTCTGCTTCGGAAGCACCAGCAATACTATAAAGGCTGAAATTTGTGTGTGGGAATAGTTTTATACCACAGATAAAAAGACTTGAAACAAACTAGGCGACCCCAAAGTTGACTTAAAAATAGCTAAAAGTTGTTGTGATGACAGATGGCAGATGTAAAATTTTTACATCGTTAAGTAACGATAGAAAAATCGGTGAAAATGCGTGAAAAGATCCTGAAATACATTAATAATTTTTATCTTCAGTGCAACTTTCAAACGTAACAACAACATGCATGAAATTATAATTTGCTACAACTTAACACACATATTTATTAAATTAGGAATACATGTAACTACTATTGTAAAAAAACAATAAAATGCACTACTAATCGATAAAACAAAAGCAACGGAGTATCTGATCGATTTTCCTGACAATCCAATAACTAGCAGAAGAATTTGTCTATGAGTTGGGTAGCTGTTTTTAAACAACATTTCACGTAAATAATTAATTAGCCTATTTTTCTGTAGTACCAATCGAACATAATTTATTGATGTGAATAAGCTGATATATAACTAAACTATTTAGAATATTTAGATTTGAATGCATTATAATTTTGTTGTTTGCTAATATCAAATTTATATATTAAATGTTTACATTATGCATCATTTTTACCTTATTTTCAGTACTTCTAAGTTGAGTCAGGGGAATGTGATTTTATTAGATTTATGTAAATATTGAACAAAGTTCTTAATTAGTGGGAATGAATATCTTGATTTTTGTTAGCATTATTAATTAATATAATATCATCTTTATAACTATGAAAATAAAATTGCAAAGTAGATAAAATTAATTTTTGTACAAGTTGAGGAGTAAATTCACTGAAATACTTGATGCATTACAACCTTTAGGGACATTTTGAGATTGTTGTAACATATTTTATTGTTGTGAAAGAGAATTATTATTATTATCGTGTTAATATCACCTGGGGAAAAGACCCTTAAACTGAGACTTCTTGCCTAGTTACAGTTGGGAACTTATAAAACTATTTAAAAGAGTACATTTATTATTCATGTTGTTGTCTAATTGCATTTAAAATTTCATATATAAATTATTCAAATAAATAAGTAATTTTAGATCAGAAGTTGTAGCATAAATTTTAAAAGGACAAATTAATTGTTGAATGTCATTAGTCTTGCTTTTAAACTAGGAGAAACTTGAGCACTAGAAATATAGGTTTAAAATTAATTTGTGTGTTTCAGATTAATCTGTTTGTGGTATTACTATTATTTTCTCAACTATCACCAAAGAAACTGTTCGCCTGACAATTAAGGAAATTTTATACTAAAATTAAACCTTCTCAACTACACCATGCCGATGGGGGCTGAATTTGCACTGATTATTTTTACATGTCACCTCCTTCCCACCCCAACCCTAGGGGTGCTAGGGTTGTCATACCACCAGGCCCTGATTTTCCATTAGGCCCAGTAGGCCCGGGCCTAGGGGCCCCCGAATGTTGGGGGGCCCCAAAAATTTTTATTTTAAAAGAAAAAATTATCAATTTAAATTTTTTAAATTTACCTTTTTTAATAGCGATTTTTTTATATTATATCCTTTCAAATTTGATTGTTAGGTTCATCATATGTATATTGTAGTGTATATAAAGGATTAATAAGTTTTCTGGTTGCATTGTATTAGTGTTTTAATGATGAAGTTAATATGTTGTATTGCTTTTTGTATTTGATGTTCTAAGCTTCTACACTTCAAATAGCCAATTCTTGGCAAAAGGGTACTTTCAGAATGATTCATAATTATTTTTTTTTGTGTGTCAGTTTTGGAAATTTTGCGCCCACATCAGTGTTGGGGGGCCCCTCATCCAAGGTTGTGCCTATAGTCAAGAATTTTCTAAATCGGGCCCTGCTTACCACAGTATTTTTTTCCAGATTCTAAGTCATATGTGTACCAAGTTTGGTTGAAATTGCTCCAGGTGTTCCAGAGTTATGCTAGAACATCCATCCATACATACGTACATATATTTATAAAATATACTATATATAGATTGCTATTAACAAAAGACAAATACAATATCCTAAAACTAAAATGTCTTATTAGGAGGCTTAGTGAGAAACTTGCTGTTGCTTATGCTTTTTCATATTAGAAGCGCGTACCACCTCAAATGCTGTCACGTACCACCAGTGGTACGCGTAGCACCAGTGGGAACCACTGCTATTAGGTATTAAGTTTAAAAGTATAATGAATATTACAAGTAGTGAGAAATGTTGAGTAAAACTATGTATATGAAATGAATGAACAAAGTACGAGAGAAATAATAGTAGCAGAAAAGTTCCAGAATCGAAGATCAAAATGGAATAAAAACTCAGATTATGTTAAACCAAAGTTCAGTCTTTTATCTATTCTATTAAAGCTGTAGAGGGTTTATTTCTAAGCACTTTCTTGGTGGAATGCATAATTTTGGGAAATTTTAATTTGCAAGTACTAATTATATCTGATTAGATGGTGAACAATATTTTAAGAGATATTAAGTGCTGCTCTATTTAGTTCTTTCACCACAAATCTTACTGTTGTCCCTTGGGCTACAGTTGATGAACTGATTTAGAATTGGAGAGTTTTTGAACTTCCAAAATTTAAGTTGGTAAGATTTTAAATGTTTGAATTTAGAATTAAATTATTATACCTAAATTTACAAATTTTGATTTGGAAAATGTTTTTCATAAAATATGGACAAAAATTTGGAAATATGTCTGGGGAGTAGCCTCCCAGGGAAACTCTGGTATTTGAGTGTACATTTTACTACCTGAATAATTGTTGTACAACTGGATGCATAATTGATATGAATTAATTAGAGCTCTCTACTGAAATCTGTCATGTTTGTAATTCTTTAAAATTTATGTATTGCTTCTAAGACAAAGAATTGCAACTATATATATATATATATATATATATATATATATATATATATATATATATATATATATATATATATATATATATATATATATATATATATATATTACATATCTTTAAAGTTCATTTAATTAAAAAGTTTTAAATTCTAAAAAGTATAAATGGCATGAATTTTTACGTGCTTTTGTTGATTTGTCAAAACTACTTTAATGACATGATTTGGTGCTTTAACAATGAATTAATATTCTCTATATTAAGTAAATATTTCTTCGGGCTGTGAAGTAGAAATAATGGGAACAGATAAACTGTCGTGAATGTGATAGAATTTTGTGAAACATAGTTGAAGGTACCAGGACAATGTGTGGCAGATGTGCAAAAACTTTTCCGACCGTCACCCTCTCTATTTAAATAAAAAATAACTCGATCCCCATGAAAGTTTTTATGCAACAGCAAATTTTTTTTAGAAAATCGGGAAAACGTAAACAAAAATGTAGAAAAAGATTAAATTTTGACGTTTTAAGAACCAATTAATTGTGGATTTTGGGTTTATATTTACTTTTCATAATAACAATAAAAAAGTTTTGTTTATCCTATACACTTGCTTCAACAAACCTCATGTGACTAAAACTGCGTATTTAGATATTACTATATATTTGTATTTCACTCAGTAAAAATTAACGTAAATAAAATAAAGTAGCATAATTTAAAAATTATAAAATTTATATAAAAACAAGGAAAATTATAATTCATTTATTTATATAAAACTAAAAAAAAAAATATAATTAGGAGGGTGAGCCTGGACCTTAGATTTTTTTATTATTTCTCCAAATATTTGTTTAATATTTGAGAGTGCTACTCTCATATCATCTTCCGGGTTTGATTTTGATCCTTGTTTAGTTTTACAGTTATTAATTTTGAAAACCCAGTCCCTTACACATAGAAGTGAATGGAAGCGAAGTAAGTACACCTTTCTAAGGCTGTTTGACACCTCACTTAACAATATTACATCATACAATTTTTTACGTATAAAAAATGTAATTTTTAAGCATCAAAAATATGTAATTATAGAAAATGCAAAGTATAAGTTTTTATTAAATAATTCAATACAATATTTACCTCCCACCATCCTCGATACCTCCATTTTTTCAGGACCTCCCCCCCTGTGGGTCACGACCCACAGTTATCGCACCACTGATGTATGGTAGCTTTTAAATGACTAGTTTTAATATTGTTATTGCCTGCATGCTTTTTTTATTACATTTGATTACTGTGCTATAGATTTTAGTTTTGAATTTATTGTTAGATGTTGCTATGGACTGATCAGTATACAATACTTTGTAAATTAATGAATGGTCAGATGGTGCTTTATCAATATAATTAAGAACAAAATTTCATAGTATATTTTTGACAACTGGTCTTAACATGAAAAGTGTGGCTGTTGAGACAGTTTTTTCTTTAGTGTTATTAAAATATATTCTGGGGGGTACGCTATGCTTTTTAAATTTATCTAGTAGGTGAACATAACATAACACTTAGTCATCTGTGATTCTACAAGACTGTTTTAAAATGGAAGACAGAAGTATATTTATTGAAAAGTATTACGAGAAAAAAGTGCTTGATTTGTAACATAATTATAAATTTCCTGTAAAAGTAATAAATCTCAACGTTATTTATTATTTAGCAGTTAAAATATACATTTCTAGCATACAGGCAGCTTTGGCCCTGGGTACGACCTTCGACAGGGCTTTACCGATCCCCAGCAAGGCTTAACCGATGGCCCAGCAAGGCTTAACGGATCTCTAGCAAGGCTTAGCCGATCCCTAGCAAGGCTTAACCGATGCATACGCGTCAGAATTCGTGGTAGACGATGGATCTTTTCCCAGTTGTCTGGGCTTCCGTATTTTGTCAGTCACTAGTAAAATTTAGAAGAAATTCCCTATTCGGTATATCCTTCCAACGCTCCAATCGGTCACCCGGCATAGGAGAGCGTGGTCCAGATGTTGTTGGACCAACCTAGATTGACCAGTCAACCTAGATTGACCAATCAGTCATACCTTGCGGAGGAGCCCATATCAAATGCGAAACTTATCTTTACGCTGGAAATGTATATTTTGTTTCAAGCACCGGCCTGCGAGCGCAGGATCTATGCATATTGTCATTTAGCAGTTGTTTTGAAGCTGAAATAACATTTTTCACACGCTATTAGAGTTTAAAATTTTCGAATAGTTTTCTCGAATAGTAAGAATAATAAAGAAGCATATGGACAGTTTCTTGTTTAAGAATATTCCATTGGGAAACTAGTGAACTTAAACTGCCACTTAACTTCTGTTGCGAAATGCAATTATAAAATTTTGGTATAAAACTTACTTAAGAAATAATAAATGTCTGTTACGTTCCTAAAAACTTTTATGTTCCTTATTAATGATTATATTCCCTTTATGTTCACTTATTTGAGTATATGATTATTAAAAAATATGATGATAAGTATTTTGGATTTTTTCCCATTCACATCTACGCACACACCTTATATATTCAGTTTGTATAGGTGTGTGTGTGTGAGTTACCGCATGAAATGATTATGTAAGGGATAATAGGGTCAATAATTATAACGAGGGGAGATAAAACTAGGAATTTTTAACAATATACAAAAATATGAAACAGAAAATTTATATAAACAAATTTTACTTCAGAATTACGTTAGTTCTCATGGGCCAAAGGTAAGAAAGAAAACTGTGTACAGATGTGTGTTTACGCAGGTTTTGAATACATAGTAAAAATACATTTAATAATATAATATAATATTTGCACTTACCAAAATCATCAAAGTTAGTGCCAGCAAAACATACAAGATAACAGACCACGAGCAATTCATTATGAGCCAACTTTCAACAGCTTTTCAAAGATTCAATCGAGCTCTCTGTCTTGAGCAGACTTACTATTAAGCAGTTCAGTAGCGTGTAAATGAAGCAGCTCAAAAAATCAGCGGAATTGAAACGTCTGAATGTGTTTAGACGTCGCAATTCAGATCAGTAGATGATTGGCCAATGAAAACACGTGAGGGATTACGCCATCTATAAGTGTTTGCTTGAAAACGGTAAAACATAAATGCCCATATATGCATAATATGTAACATTCTTTTTTATTCCTTTTTGGATACACATATCTCTACATATGTTGTAAGTGAAACTAGACTTGCTTTTATAATTAGGAATTCTGAAATTATAAATTTTAATTTCCGGAACCGCGCCATCTATCGGCGAACAAATTATTTAAAATGCATAATTTTGTCCTCCCCACCAATTCCAAATATATAGTGTTATTTTTCTGGGTATTCGCGTTCCTTCGATTGTAAAACTTCCTTTACATAGGAAATAACAAAATAAGTGCAGAGGACAAAAAAGATCTTATATCTTATTTAAAAAAAAAAAGACAATCTAAAAGTAAGAATGCTCCAAATTGGAAATCAGGGAAGAAACAAACAATCCATTAATGCCATAATGTTTTCCCGAGGAATTTAAATGTGTCTCACAAGAGGCGAGGCATCCGATTGCATTGTTTTGCTGTTATAAATTTCATCCACTTATTGGGGCATACAAGAAATTGGATGCACATATATAGTTGAACAAAATGTGTATTTTCAATGAAATAAGTCGTGGGTAAATAAATTTGAGTCATGGATTCAGAAGTACTAAACTTTGTTTCATTTTACCTAAAACAGACGGACTTGAGTTGATTCGAGTGTTTGTGATTAGGCAAATGAATTGATTCTCTAAGAAATAGTTGGATAAGCTATTACAGAGTTGGAACTAAAATATTTCAAGGTCTCAAATGATCCGATTCCTCATAAGACAAGGTCTGTAAATTATGCGAATTATTTGCTGACGTTAGTAACGGTAAGAATTTGAGAAAAAAATAGTTCAATAATTAACGAAATCTGATTGAAAATGATTCTACAAGAGTTATAACGCAGATGATGTTTAAGTGATTTTTATTTCCAATAAATTTTAAACTTGTACGAGTAATAGTTGTATTATTCCATAATCTTAAGCGCGTTTATTACAATTTTAAACAGTAACATCTACATAGTTTAAGGTGCTAAGCCGATTTTTTACCAATCCGTGAAAGAAAACTACTGCATCAATTTAATTCATTTAGTTTTAAACGAAAGAATTTAATCTATAGATGTGTCAATTTTGGTTTTAGTAACTGCAATTTCTATTAATTAGTGTTAACTTACAATTAAAAATTGCTTTCTGCGCATGCTTAGAGACATGTTTAAATATGGCTTTAGAGACTTACTAAGCACGAGGCCGCATAAACACGTTAATTTGTTTATTCCGAGGAATCTCTCTCTCTGTCATTTTATTTTAAATTATGTTTGTGAGATATAAAATTAAACCTGACGGAAATTGATTATTTCGCGCTGTAGAGTAACCCTATTTCTTTTTATTGGGTTCTATAGTAATTTTTCAAAGTGTACAGAAGTTCGTTCGCACTTTATGGAAACGATTATGATAGTTAAGTTTATGTATAAATGCCGTATATTATGTGGTGATTTACTTCTATCTGATAGCCATGGTTCTTGACAATAGCTCTAGCTCGAATTTTCCATAAAAGTAAATTTTTGCTTAGTACTGTCATGTCAGTTTTACCTCATTCCTCTTGGACCGTTTTCCAAAGTCCGTTCAGTGTTCTTAGATGCCGTTTTCCTAAGGGTCGTATTAAAAAAAAACGAAATAGCAAAAGTCCATTGGAGAAGAGTCAGGTAATTTTACAGGTATTTCATTAAATGGGATACATTTTATTCTTGTTTTTGATTCCTTCTTTGCTAAATAAGCGGCAGTTGATTTAGACGTTTGACTAGAGGCTTTGTCCATAAGAAGTTTAACTTTATCAATGTCCTTTCCATATAAGGCTGGAATTTCTTCTTCAAAAATTGGTTCTAAAATATTCTGCTGATAGTAGAGTGAATTAATTTTGTCTTTACTTGAGACTTTTTTAATTTTTAATTTGTCGTTTTAACAAAATCCTGCTACTATCATGAACTTGTTTGAGAACTTTTCTGTACACTGACGTAGCCATTTCGTACGGTCATTCCCGTCAGTTGAGCAATAGAAAATTGCTTTTTTTTGCTACAGTCTTTTAAATACACCCATGCCCCATCGAGCGTTACCACAAATTTTCATTTTTCAGCAGATAGGGTTTTTCATATAATTTTCTACAATTTGCTTTTCTTTTAGCAATATGCTTTGGCAAAAGCAGATGAACTTTAGATTTAAACATATTTTTTAACTTCAAATCTTTATGAATGATTTTACTTACAGTGCCAGATGACATTCCTAGTTTCAATGAAATGGATCTTTAAATCGGCGTATTTCTTTAAGGATCAGAGACTTCACTTTCTTTATATTTACCTGCGTTAGAACAGTCTTTGGGTGATGTTAAGTGGTCATGTTTTTATTTTTACTTTCAGTTAGACGTTTTTTCCCTTTCAAATTTAATACATAAATACCTATTTTGAAATGCCATAACCGAAATTTTTCCACCGCTTTATAGTTTATTGATACGAATATTTCTCCCGGGAAAGTGCAGTTACGTAACCTTCGAGCCATTTATCAATTTTATTAGCCATTTTCAAAATAAATCTTTTATTTTACATTCCAATCAAAGCAAAACAATAGCAGATGATTATTCTGAAGTTGCCAAATATTTATCTTAAAATGCAAACGCCAAAAACAAATTTCAAAATCGTTTCCATAAAGTGCGAATGACCTTCTGTATTTCTCTACTCTTAATATTGTGATTTTTAACATTTGGCAATGATGTGTTGAGTATAATTTGTATATTAGTACATTTATGTTGACGGGTACCAACTAGTTTTACTTTAACTGTGAATATTCTGCTACATATGCTCAATTTTCAGAACAAAATAAATCTTCGAATCGTCGAACCTAGCTCTGATTATGAAAAGGAGGTTAGCTGACAAAAAAGAAAACTGACTGAAAGGATTTGCTCCTCAAAAATGAAAATAAAATGCTTACTTCTTTTCAAAGGATTTTAGCCCTTCTTAAGAAATATATCATATTGTGACTCACGTTATAGCCTTGGAATATTAGGTGACAGGTAATTAAGAGACTCTTTGATTTGTAGTTCCTACTTAAGCAATTTTGTTTATAACCGTATATTGTTTATAGTTTCCGTTTATTAATTACGGAGAATTTTTCTCCGGTGTTGACACATGTTTTCCATTTTGATTACAACCCCAATGTTTTGAAAATTTGATGTAAATGATTGTTTAAGATGTTTTGATACATAATTTACTCGTAATATTTTATGGATGGATAAATTACTCGCTTTTTTTATCAATAACTCTTTATAGATATGGACTTCCCCCTTTTTTACTTCGGGTTATTTAGCATTGAGATGATGATGAGTTGGAGTGGGATTATGTATATGTTATGCTCATTTTTATTCCAACGGAATTTTTGCTACATATAAAGAATTGGAAGTAAATATTAAAAATTGACTGAGAAAAACAGAGCGCAAATGCAATAAAAAATATGAAATGTGAATCAAGAGTCTGTGTTCTTCAATTATTGTAAACATAGCCGAAAATAAATGATATTTAACGCCTTCACATTTAATAAAAAAAATTAAGCCTCATTCAGTATTTTTACCGGTAATGTTCATAATCTTATGAGTTTGACAATTTAGTTCTTTTTGCTTGCGATCCTTTAACAAAAGCAACGCTCCCCAACTAATGCAGTAGTAAAGGGTTGACATCGGGTTTTGGATGTTTTTTGAAAATTATGTATTAATTCAAAAACAGTCATAACAGCATTTATGAAATTTGGATTTGAATCAATTTATTTTGTTTCATTCTAAAACAAGTAATATTATGATTAAATAAAACATTAAAACCATAGTCAGGATATTTGAGATATTGAAGTGCCACTTTCATCCATTTAATTAATATTTTAACGGGCTGATTTTTTAGTGAAAACACTAAAAAAATTTAGTTAAATTGAATTATTTTTTGATTCTCAATGAACTTTTACCAGAAACAGATTTTGAAGACAGAAAAACAATCGAAATGAAGACATTCTATAAATTGCCACTCCCTCTGGACTATAAGTAGAGAGAAAATATTTACATTTGTTTTCTACTCATAGTTTTTTATTTTTATGTGGAGAAGCGCATATCGATATTATTGACCTGAATGCAGAAGATGAATTAAAAAAAAAACTTATATATTTATGTATAAAGAAATACTTTATTTCTTACACGCATAGCAGAAAATTAAATTTAAATTAATAAATCCTACAGTTGAATTCAATGTTCATTAAAAATCGTTAGATGCATCCTGGGGTACTTATTTAATGTAAGGGAAACAGAGGGTATTTATAGAAATATGACTCAGACTACCATTGACAGTGAAAACGCGGTAGAATTTAATATTTTAGATGTATTGGGTGTAAGTAAGAAGAATTCAGATATTTTCGTGGTTCGTTCAGGTATTTCCTGCCTTTTTACTAACACAGTCACATGTTAATACTCCGAGGAGAGGTTTTTAAAACAACTACACTGGTGAAATAAATTAAGAGAATTTGCATATTTTATCGAATTTCATGAAAAGAACTGAACTGAATGTAAAACCACTGCTTCTAGACAAAAATGCAAATCTTGTACTTCAAATACGTAAGCGTACACGTGTGTGTAGGCGGAGCCAGTAGAGGAACAGGCTTTATAAGCGCACGTAAGTTAAGACGCATTTCGTTCGCTAACACCTCGGCGAATTTCTTGGTGTTATTTTGCAGCAATCGGCTAATTTCAAATTGTAACAGTAAAAATGAGTAACCAACAACGTTTAGATGATGGAATGAGGTGGAGAATTATGGAGAGGCTAGAAGAAGGCCAATCTCAAGTCCAAATTTGTAGAGAGTTCAATATAACGTCCAGCGTCGTGTGTAACTTATGGAAACAGTTCCAGGATACCGGATTCATCGAGAGAAGCCTGGGCAATAGGGCGGAGCGTAAAAAAAGTTTTCGATTTGTTTTTGCCCTATTGCGGAAAAGTCGGGTACTGGTGGGTAGGTCACGTATGCAAAGTTTTGGGAAAAACAAAAAATATCTTCCGTCTCCATTTCGGCCGTGATATTTAGCATATTTTTACCATACAGTTAAAAATGTGTATTTCCATTGTTTTGTATGCAACTCGTCATTTTGTGCTTAAATAAAATACAGAGGTAATTTGAAACTTAATAAAAAGAGGCAGCAGCTGACACACTGCGTGCAGAAAGGTAAAGAAGTATTTTGACATGAAAACATTGTCAACAACAACTTTAGAAACGAAGCTTAAAACCTTTGTGAAAGACGGAAATTGTTCGACATTTCTTCCTGTAAGTGTGTTTCTTTTAACAAATGTTCGTGCCCAAAGCATAAAAGGATCCCTGAAATGGAAAGAACTTTTCTTATAGACAAACAGCACTTAGGCAAATGTCAATAGGCGCAGTTGACTTAAAAGAAACTGAAAGCTGAGGAAACGAGCCGATAGGAAGCAGAAAGAGACAGAAGCAGTAAGTCTTGAAATAAACGTTTCGCCATCTTTTACTCCATCTAAGCTCATATTTCCTGATCCATATTCTGACGTGGATCCACATAACTCCGATAGTGACTCAGATTACTTGAAGCCTTCCCCATCCACATCCAGGATGACTCAATCTGAAGGGGAAAAGACGTTACGATCAAGCCGATACTCAGCAATAGCTATAGCTTGTGACAGAACCGGAGTTTCAGATCGGGCTGGAGCCATCATTGGAAGCGCAGTTTTGGAAGATTTGGGGATGATTACCGAAACAGACACTTTAAATGTAATTGATAGACATAAAATAAGAAGAGAGAGGGGAAAAATTCGGAAAGAATATCAGCAGGAAATGAAAGACACTGGAACCACTGAAGAGACTTATTTTGACGGAAGGAAGGACAAAACTCTAATGTAGAGAGCGGTAGGGGGAAAGATGTACCAGAAAACAGTCCTATAGAACACGTTACAATGATTAAGGAACTGGAGCAAGTACCTTGGTCATAGCACCAACCTCATCATCTCCTTTGAGTATTTCTCAAATGATGCGCAATTCATGGAGAATAGATATTGACATTCATCAACTAGTAGCATAGGTGCGATGGAACAGTCGTTAATACTGGCTATAAAATCGGCGTGATTTGCCTTTCTGGGGAAGCCATTGGGAAACCCTTCTATCATCTGGGGAGCTGCCAAGTTACACGCAATTGAGTTGCACTCGGCATTTAGTGCATGGCATTGAATGGTGAAACGAGTGGCCCTATGCTTTTCTGGCCCTACTGGGAAGCATTTCCAAATTGGATAAAAACCTCCCAGTTGTGAGATTTTTAGACATTTCGAGCGAATTTCCGAAATCGACATAAAGGATCTTAGCAAACACAACGATAGCTTTGCTATATTTGTCAAGCTGTCCACAAATAGAAACTGCTCAATCAAGTTTGTCTCAAAAGCACCCTGGGGAAAATGTCTCATGCACGTTGGCTAACAACTGCAAATCGAATAAAGCGTTATACATTATCTCGACAGAGCCTTCAAACCAACTTCAAACTCTGGCGAGTTCATTATGAAGTGTTAACCCACCTATGTGGTTACAGTCAATTAAATCCATATTCACGTATGGTCCACGAAATTTGCGACCATACGTGCACTTAGCAAATGGTCCGTCAAGACAATAAACGTCTCACGCTAATCTTAAAAATAATTTAAAGACTGTGGTCGATCCCATTATCCAAGAAATGCTATTTCGGCCTCCCGGAAGCAATAATCTTGTCAATGATCACAGACGACAGACCCTCATTCACGAACTTGGACTACGTAGGATTTACGAACAAGAAGGAAAAAAAGGAAGGAATCAGACAGTACAACATTCCGTCACTCAACTTAGAGGCAGTTTCATATATAGACCTTATTGATTGGCAGAAATATAATTTGACGGAACCCCCAATTGGCAGATGATTAAGAAATTTGATTTCCAGTGGAGAGTCTGTAGCTCAACACCAGGAAGCCTAAAATTTTCTTGTCACACCCAAAGTGTTGAACGTTTCGTGAACTAGTAACAGAGGTTTCTGAGGCTGTGTGTGGAGAAGAAATAAGAGGGACGATTTAGTTAGAATCCGAACAGAGTCGAGAAAAGCTATGCTATCATTTGAAACCAAATTCAAGTACGAGTAAAACCTTAATAACTGCAAGGGCAAAGGAGTTAAGTGCCGATATGGTTAGGGGGGCATGGGTGGGGCACGGGTGGAACTCGCAATGCAGCCACCTCCCAGTGGTGAATTCTGGGTTTTTTTCTGAATTTTATTTCAGAAAAAGTGAAAAGCTGCATGCAAAACAATAGAAATGCACATTTTTAACTGTATGGTAAAATTCTACTAAAATTCACGGCCGAAATGGAGACGACAGATATTTTTTGTTTTTCCCAAAACTTTGCATAAGTGACATACCCACCAGTACCCAACTTTTCCGCACTAGGGCAAAACCAAAATCGAAAACTTTTTTTTTACGCTCCGCCCTACTGGGCAAGGTCGTCCAAGAGCCACGACGGCCAGAGAACATCGCGCTTTGTCGATTATAGCGAGGCGTAACAGGAGTGCTACAGCTTCTCAGCTCTCTCGTGACTTGTATGCAGCCATAGGAACCCGTGTATCAAGGATGACTGTTTCCAAAAGACTTCATGAGAGTGGGTTGTTTGCAAGAAGACCTGCTGTTTGCGTCCCACTCACTTCTACGAACAGGAGAATCCGTTTATCATGGTGCAGAGAGCATAGAGATTGGAGTATGGATCAATGGGCGACCATTCTCTTCACTGATGAATCCCTGTTCAGCCTAAACACCGATTCTCGCCGTACATATGGCGAAGAACCAGGGACCCGCTACCTACCCTCCAATGTCCACGAAATCGACCATTATGGGGGAGGAGGTTCAATTGTCTGGGGTAGGCATCATGTTGGATGGCCGCACACCTCTCCATGTCTTTGAAAGAGGCACTGTGACTGGTGTGAGGTATAGGGATGAGGTCTTGGAGCCACTATTTTCGGCTTTTTAGGGGTGCAGTTGGCCTGAGTTCATTTTAATGGACGATAACGCGAGGCCACATAGAGCTCTTCCGGTCGACGAATTTCTAGAGAGTGAGGATATTCCGCCGGATGGATTGGCCAGCCAGATCTCCAGACCTGAACCCTATAGAGCATGTCTGGGACGCTCTGGGGAGGGCAATTGCAACTCGCAACCCCCTCCGAGAACCATCCAGTGGAATGAAAACTACGTTGCTGAACGAGTGGGACCAACTGCCACAGGAAATGAGAAACTGCCTTATTTCAAGTGTGAAATCCACCGGCGGACCACTGTATATCTCTAAGAAGGGACCATACCCCCTATAACCCATCTAGTCACCCAGTTTTTTGGTAGTATTCTGCAAACCCGCTGTTTCATACCTTCCGACTCAAACGAGGTTGTTACGCACGATCATGAATGTGTATTACAATATTTGAATTGTTTATTGTTTTGTATTGTATCATGTATGTTACATATCAAATTTCATTAAAATCGGTACAGTAGTTCTAGAGATAATCACCAAGTCTGCAATTCTCTTAATTTCTTACACCAGTGTAGTTATTTTCTTAGGAAATTAATTGTTTTTCTTTACAACTCCCAGGTGCGCATATTAAGTATATTCTTTAAAAAATAAGCCTCTAGCGGATCCATATCATGACAACATATAATGAAATTATGCAATTGTAAAGTCATTCGCTCACAATTGCTGTCTGAAAAAAATTGGGAGGAATATAACTACTTGCCGTTCCATGCTTCTAAAAACTATAAGAACTTTCATCTCAGCAAAAAAAAAGGCAAAACTATTACCCTCAATTTTTTAAAAAAATTTATAGTATATGTGCAGATTATACATGGCTGAATTTTAATTACCTGCTAGTAATAGGAAAGGGATGGTTGAACATCTATGGAGGTGGGTAACAAAGTCTAGGGGATCAATCCCGACAAGAGAATTGATGCTTGTAACCGGAAGGAGAATTGGCTGTTAATAAAAAGCTCCAGTGTTTTTCAGTGTTCGTGTTGTAAAAAATAGCCACAACACACGAAAAGTATTCCGTTGCAAGGATGAAAATAATTTACACAATTCTCTGAACATCCCAGTAAGGAAAGTTTCTTCTTAAAAAGACGTCGGAGCATTGAAACGAAACTATGCATGTCAAATCAGCTTTCCTTGCACCTAATTGAAGAGACCAATATTTCGATATTTTTTAATGAATTTTAGAACGGAAACATGTCGAGTCCTTGACAAGAACAAAATGATTAATACAAATTTCTGAAACAACCGAGGATGTAAGTTTCTCCTTAAAAAGACCTCGGACCATTTAAACCTGGTCCAACCCATGGGCAGCATGCAACCTCGGGCTGCATGCTGCCCTTGACAACTGGTAATGCGGCCCCTGAAGATCCCAGACATTATAAGACCTATCTTCCTAAAGGAAATATATTTTTTTTAAATCGCACCTTATTTATGTTATCGCTTTCTGATCTACGTACATTTGCGAACAACTATTTTTAAAGATGAAGCACACAAAGAGTAAAATTAGATGAAAATTTTCTCATGATTATCTGTAAAAGTCACTAAGAACTGCAATCAGTTATTGATGCATTAGTTTCCCCCAAACAAGGAAACTACCGACTAGTTTTATGTTTATTTTGCTTTCGTTTTTTTAAATAATATAATAAAAACTAAAGGAAATTTTGTTATTTACATACATTAAGCTCTCTCTCTCTCTCTCTCTCTCTATCTCTCTCTTTATATATATATATATATATTATATCTATATATTATATATATACACTCACTTCCAAAAGTTAAGCACGGAGAAGTAAAATGCGAAAAAATGGACAAGTACTGTTTTGATTGACATGAAATGTGCAAGTAAGTAGCTCTATGTTTATTCATGAAACAAAACAAAGAATTCATACAGAGATAGAAATATATTGAATTTTCATAAATTATAAGAGGACGTCATATTTGCGTCATTAACAAAATGATGTTTAAATGCAAAGCAAACGACAAAACGACATTAATAGGGTATGTGAGCACCCCTTACCTTCATACAAAGTGTACATCGTGTGATCATGCTTTTTACGAGGTTATCAACCACCTGAGAGTTCAGTAATCGCCATTCCTCCTGTAGGGCAGTTTCTAAATCTCTGAGAGTGGCTGGAGGTGAGAAACGTCTACATACAGCACGGCCGAGGGCATCCCAAAGATTTTCAAATGGATTAAGCTCCGGCTAGTAAGCCGGCCACTTCATACGCGCAAACCCTCACTTTCCAGAAAGTCGTCAACGATGGAAGTTCTATGGGGAAGGGCATTATCGTCCATTAAAACGAAAGAAGGACCAACTGCTGCAGCTTACAGTTTCACAGTGGGGTTTAGGACTTCATCTTGATACCCTACAGCCGTAACAGAACCTCCCCTGTAGATGTGCACGTCGGTGCAATATCCCAAAGAAATCCCTGCCCAGACCATGATGCTTCTCCCGAGGAATGAGTCATGTTTGGTGATGTTCTCTGGCCAATTGCGTGTGCCTTGTTCCCTCCTGACCCTTACACGCTTATCATCGGGTTGTAGAGGAAATCTGGACTCATCTTTGAACATAACGTTGCCCCAATCAGTCACAGTCCAATTCACATGCTGGCGGCACCACTTTAATCGTGCCCCTCTGGATTGGACGGATAAAGGAACACAAACTCGTGGTACCCGGGCGTACAGGCCATTCATGTGTAGCCTTAGACGAACAGTAGTGGCAGATATCGTCTTACCAATGGCCGCTGCAACCATAGATGTCACACGTGTGGAGGACGATCTTCGATTCCGCTTGGCTACAACAGCAATATATCGATCTTCCGAGGGGTCGTAACCCTTGGACGACCGGCTACAGGTTTTCGGACAACTGTTTGGCTAGTTTGGGATTGTTTCCATAATCGTGAAATGACGGAATGATGAACGCTGAAGAAAAGATCAATATCTGTGATAGACTGTCCTGCTTCAATGCGTCCGACAGCCCGACAGCGCTCAGAATCGTCCATTCGTCTTCTGGAATCCATAGAAACACGTCTAGCTTGAAAACAAATCGTTACGAATGTTCTAAACACCTTTCATCAGCACTTACATGCAACTCCTGAACTCTTCACAATGCCGGCTTCTTATAAGACTGCCTGTTTGCAGCATTCTCGACGCGAAACCGCGATTGGCTGGTTACCTAGCATATTTGCATACTTCCTTCTACTTTGCAGCAAATTTCATCTTCTTTAATTCAGATGGCTTACGGAAATTAACATTTTCCCCTCCGTGCTAACTTTTGGAAGTGAGTGTATGTATGTATATATATATATATATATATATATTAAACATTTTCCTCTCCTATATATATAGCTATATATATATGTGTGTGTGTGTGTGTGGCGTGTGTGTTAAGCATTTAACTGAGAATTCACCAGGGGGCTTTTAAAATAGGTAAGAAAGTAATAATCTTTTTACAAAGCGCGTATTTTTCTGTAGGGAAATCTCCTCTTGAGGTGCATCTGGTCGAAAGCGCGGGCGATTCTATCGAGGTACGGGTTTTGGCGCGAAGCAAAAGCGAAAAGTCAGCAGAGAAGAGAGTTCCGATGCCCGATGGAGGGATCTGCACATGCGCTAAACGGCAGGAGTTCGGAGAAAGTTAAATTTTGGTGGTAGATTGCTGTGTTAATCTCGTAGAGCGGCAGCTCGCGGTGCGTGCCAAGGAAAGCAACAAAATGGCTAAGAAGGAAAATGTACGCTGGCGTGGTTATTTCAAGGAACGCAATAAGTAAGGATTAAAGATTAGTGACTGTCTCGTGAAATCATTCATTGCCTGCACTAATTAAAGGACACTAATTAAAGGCCACTAATTAAAGTTCGCTAATTAAATTACACTATGTCTGCAAAGAAGAATATTTAAAACACGGGATTAAACAAGCTGCATGTCATATATATAATATATATATATATATATATTAACTATATGATTATATATATAGTATATATATATATATATATGATATATATATATATATATATATATATATATATATATATATATATATATATATATATATATATATATATATATATATATATATATATATATATTATATACGGCCCAGGACAATTCCTCTTTTCTCACTGTGGCCCTGGCAAGCCAAAAGGTTGGACACCATGATTTAAACGAAACTATATAATGTCTAAGCAACGTTTCTTGCACCTAAATTGAAGAGACGTATGCTTCGATATTTTTAAATAATATCAAAACAAATTGATACTTTCTCACTAAAACTAGGTTTTAAGTCTTAATTACAGGGGATAAGAAACCGATTTTAGGATATTTCTGAAAATTTCTATTCTTACTTTCTCCTAAAAATAATAATTTATAGAACATAAAATGTTTGCATTATAGTTGTGTAAAATTTTTTGCTAAAATATTAAATTCATTTTAACAATAAAAAATCAACTGTGGTCATAATGTATACTAAGAAAGATATATTTATATTTTTTTGAAGTTTTATGTTGCATCATAAAATAATCGCTAAAACCAATATAAAAAGCAAACAAGGAATGCCGAAAATGTTGGTTCCTAAGGACTTGGAATTTGGGAATGTTGATTGGAGTTTGTGTGAAGGGCTGGAGAATGCATAGAGCCAAAAAATTATCTCGTAAATCTTAGTAGATTTTTTAGTATCATTTTATTCTGTAACTTATTTAGTTATCGCTAAATATCCTGAGGTTTCGGAAACGTAACGATATACAAACGAAACCTCATTATAATTTTCAAAACTGAATTACAATTATCTTTAAGAATGATAATAAAGATCTTTTTTTTCTTTCTTATACTGTTTATTACCTTCCCTATTTAAGTATTTCATGACTAAAGTAGCCTTCCCTATTAAAGTGCAAAAATTTTGGACTTGCATAAATAATTAATATTTCATTAATAAACTCCTTTGCAGAGATTATTATTTACAAAGCAAACAAAAAAACACACACAAAAACACAAAGAAACAAACACCACTCGCCCTTAAAAAACAAACAAACAAAGAAACAAACAAACTGCACAGGTTTTATTAGAAATGTAAACTTTTATTGAAATGAAAAAATGTTAAAAATGCAATTATAATTTATGAAATTAGTAAACTCCTTGAAATTGGGACGACAATAAAAAGAAAAGAGCAAAATGTGTATTAAAGATGAAAAGAAAAATCTATTGCATATAGGTAGAGTAAAGTATTGCCAATTTGTATACCTAGGTTTAAGAATATATATTTAAGAATAACACATCAACACTGTCCTATTCACATTACAACCGAACAGCTTAGTATGATTCTCACACTTTGAATACACCTTTTTTTATACTTTTTAGAAAGTATTTGTCAAACATAACTTTTTGTAATATCAATATTAGTCTGAAATGTAATCTTGTTAAATATAAAATATTGTTGTGAGGCTATTCTTAAATTTGTTATAAGATTCATATTATATACATGAAAAGAGTGAATTATGAATATACAGAAGAAGATATATGTTTAAAAAGAAGTTCCGAAGTTATATTTACACTCTATAACAAAAAAAAAAAATCGACGCCTCCGATTGTCCGATTGTATGAAATTTCGCATGCAAAAATGTTTCGACCGAACATGCAAATGATTAAAATTTGGGGCCCCAACGAATAAATAGCGGGAGCTCCAACGCATCAGTACTACGCATCCAGTAGGTGTATATAAGATACGTTCTCCGATCGATGTTACAAATTTTCTGTTGCATTTATGTCGCAGTGTAGGCGACAGTTTCGAAAATTGAATAGATGCAAGTTAGGCACAAGGTAATAGGAGAGAGAAGTATTAAAGAAACGGGCAGTGAATGGAGACCAGCTACAGTTACGAACTGCTCAGATGTCACTACGACGAGCCATGTCAAGTTAGAGAAATATGGTCAGTAAAGGGTCACCGCTGGAGATAATGATCTGGAGAAGTGAGATTTGAAGTCAAGAGGAGACTAGAGTTGTGATAGCGATAGAGATACGCGATTTTACGAGGTGGACTTCATTAGGTTAACAGCAGGGGATGAAGCGGGAGTTGCAGGATCCCCAGAAGGAACTTTAGAAGTGTGCACGGGCTGACGCCCCCCTCAATTTAGATTGGAGAGGTTATTAATATAAACTGTGGGGGCCAGCCAATGATAAGAGACCATGGTTGACAGAGAGCCCCCCCCCAATGAAAGTATAATAAAGATTATCGAAGTTTAGCTCGATGGAAAAAAAGAAGGTAGAGAGATCAGAACGGTGAAATCGTCAAGAGACATAGTCTGATCTGAATAGTTGAGAGACTGCAATTGAGAGATAGCAATATGGGTGTAGATTAGCCCGACAATTATTGACAGACGGAAGGCAAGTCACTGAGAAAACGAGGTGAGACAGAAAGCCACCGGAGGAAAAGCCTGAGCTAATGTGAAAAAGCTAATGCCAAGCCCCAGATGTTGATGCGAGAAGCGCCCGTTCCGTCAGCCACCGATGTTAGCCGATGTCAAGAAGCGGTGGACCAGACCTAGCCCTAAAGGGACTGCCCTGGAACTTCCTACGCAGAGGAGAATCTCACCCATGCCGACCCCGTCCATTGGAAGTGCGCCGACCCCGGATGGTGACAAGTCCGGTAGACCAGTGCCATCGCATAGATGCAAGTCCCCCCCCCTCTACCGATGTTAGCACCAGGAGAACCCATGTGAATGATGACAGCAGCCTTATTCCTGTTTTAAGCGAATGAGGTAGGATGCTTATGATCTTTAGTAGATTATTTATGCAGTGCTCACTGGTATAGCTAGAACATAGGGAATAATGAAAGAGTTATTTTATGGTGAACATTCACTTATTTGACCATAGATATCTATCATAGAATATTGGTTGTTTAATTCCGTAATAATTGGAATCTTTATATGATGATATTAGCAATATATATATGTGTTTGTCAGTTAAGAATCTGGAATAAGTAAATGATGATATGGAGTAGATAATTGATATGATGATATTAGCAGCGCTATATATGTGTTTATCAGATAAGAATCTTTGAATAAGTAAATGATGATATTGAGTAGATAATTTATATGATGATATTATCAGTATATATATGTGTTATCTGTTAAGAATCTATGAATAAGTACATGATGATATGAGTAGATAATTGATGGGATTATATTAGCAAAATATATATGTGTTTATCTGTTAAGAATCTTTGAATAATTAAAGAATGATAGGGAGTAGTTAACGGAGGATATTAGTAAGAGTAAATAACGAATTAATATGATATAGGAATAGGGGAATTTGAATTGTATATGTATTGTGTAATAAGATATAGGAGTTGGAATTCAGTAATGAATGGTATTAATTGTATATGTATTGTGAAGGTTTAATAAATTGATTTGTATGTATACGTATGAGTAATCACTTCATATATTCTCAAATACTAACCACTACTACAAACAAAACTATCACAATTTCGACTGCAGATATCTTAGGTTGACTGCAGGCAATGCCTCACCGAAGGATTTGAGCTCATTACGAGCATATTTCAGAGTTTGACAAGCGGTCATGTCATTGGATTGAAATAAGCCGGTAAGGAAAACTGAAGAATCACTCGACTTATTGGTCGAAATGCAGAGCAGCAGCAATTAGATGATACTGGCAAGAGTGGATCAACAACGGCAGATTTATGCATTAGAATAGCAGCGGTAGACCTAGTACCACCACAGAGCGGGAAGACAGAGAAATTGTCAGATCAGCTGTCAGAGCACCAGATTTGTCGTTATCAACCATCCGACGTGTGACCCACACACAAATTTTCAACATGACCATTGACAGTTGACTGAGAAAGCGGAATCTACGCTCGCGCGACCATTACGCCACTTTCCCTCTCGCTTGTACACCGTCAAGTCAGATTAGAGTTGTGCTTAACTCGATCAACTTGTAACTGCGATGACTGGGAACGTATAGTCTTAAGTGACGAGTCCTGTTTCCAACTGTGTCCTGACGACCACCGAAGACGTGTCTGGAGACGCACAGAGCAGCGATCCTGCCCTACTATCGCACGTCAGACAGGCCTAAACAGGGCGTTATGGTCTGCGGTGCCATTTACTTTGATAGCCGGACTCCTTTGGTAGTCATTAATGACAAAATTGCAGCCCAGTGGTACGTAGACGACATTCTGCGACCCTTTTGTTGCCATTCCTCTTGCGTCCTCCCGTACTTTCTTTTCAACAAGATAATGCCCTGTCGCATACGTGTTGCTATGAATTGTCTTCAAGCTTGACGAACACTTCCTGGGCCACCTAGGTCGTGTTATGTCTCCCCCCATAGAGCAAATTTGGGACGTGATGAGAAGGCGATTGCAATTATCCTGGAAAGTTGATGATTTAGCCTAACAGTTGGAGACAATTTGACAAGGAATCCCGCCAGGATACCCATCTGGCACTTTATCAGTCTATGCAGAGCCGGGCGACAGCTTGCATCGAGGCCAGAGGTGGACCAACGCCGTATTGATTTCCTCACTGTGTAACGATCAAACTGTGGAATAAATCATTCAATTGTTTTTAAATTTTAATCGCTTTTTTCTGTGAATATTCTTCACATACAACAAATTTGTCCTAATCGGACAACTTCTTTGTAACTTTCGAAACGGGCACGGGAGACATTCGGACAATGAAAGTTTTGTGCCGACAGGTGACAAAAGGGCACCTAGGAGATACATGTTTTTCGCCGACAAAAGGTCCAAGCGACACAGAATTTTGTTTGATGTACGGACTTTCAATCTACGCGTGACAGCGAGTGGGCAATAGCTCATCTATGGAAAGCTATCACGGGGCTTGGCGTTCTAACGTCCCGCGCGTTGGAAAAAATGTTTCTAAGCTGTGAAAGTCGTTTCTCTTTTGGGAACATGAATTGGGAGGACTTGCATCTTCACGAGAGAGGCATTGGATTTGGCCGAAAGAAAAGTCTCTTTCAGCAGGACTGGATATTCCGGGAAGTTTCGAAGACAAAAAGATTCCAGGTGCTGGATTGCAAGAGAAACTTCGGAAAGGCTGGGGGGATAGCCTCCACAGTGGGGGAAAAAGTCGAGAACGAGTTACCGGACTGGACTGGGCATTACTGAACTGGGAGTGAAAGAGAGAGGTTCTGGCTACTCCGGTTTTCTCGCGGAACATAGTCATTTGGGACTATGGAATTTTTAGCTGAGGACTGTAATTGTGTTTAACTCATGTTTTTTTCTTTTCATTAAATTCTTGTATTTGTTATCAAAGAAAAGGAGTCATTCCTTGTAATAATTTATTATCACGCCCTCACTGCATGTGGAGCCCAGTAATAAATATTGCCCCATTCACATAGGCGGGTGATATATACATCGATTGCTCCACCCTCGGAGTATTTTTAATTTTTACCACTCGAGAGTTCTACATCCATCTGGATTTTACACCCTTCTTTGTGCATCGTTTTTTTTGTTATAGATTGTAGTTGAAATATGTAGAACGTTATTTTTTTGGACTTGAAGGAACTTTATAAATGAAGTAAATAATGAATGAAATAATGAATGAAATAATTGAAGGAACTTTAAAGACATCTATATTTGAAAAATTATGTAAAGTATTTAACTTTAAATAAATCTTTTATTGATTTTAAATTTAATTGTAAAGAATCAGTAGGTACAATAATATGAATGTAATAGTTAATAAGTAGTTTAATGGTTCCTTGTTCTTTTAGGTCAATTTCTGTTTTTGTAGGTATCTAAGTTCAGTACGAATGTATTTACAGATCCCAGCTAAAATCTGAATCAATTTTTTTAATAGATTGGAGAGTCTGATATATGTTGTTTGTTCTCTGACTTTTACTTCCTTTCCTAAAACTCTCCAAATTTCAGTTAAATTATAAACGTGGATTAAAAGCTCCTACCATGACATTTACTATACAGTTTTTATTGACTGTTATCGTTTTCATAACACTGTTTTCATTCAAAACAGAGTTCTTCTTAATCTTCTAGGATGACAAAATGTATTTTGGTCTTTGAAGTAATTAGTACCAAATATGTATTTCAATGCTAAAGAATGAAATATTGAAATATGAATGTAAATCAAGCAGAATATGACATTATGTGCAATTCTTTGGCTCCAGTTCTTTTATGCAACTTTACACATGACATTTTGCTTAAGTCATGGCATTTTTTTATTAACCTTTAGCTTACGGGATCCACTTTACAGATTCCCTCTTTTGAACGGGAAATAAATATATATATATATATATATATTGTATGTATATATATATATATATATATATATATATATATATGTATATATATATATATATATATATATATATATATATATATATATATATATATATATATATATATGTATATATATATATCTATATATATATATATATATATATATATATATATATATATATATATATATATGTAATGTACTGGACAACCCAAGGAGAGGACTGGCGTCCAGCACATCACATGGGCTGATGGTGTAGTCGTGGCTCTAATAATAATCGACGCAGCAAGTTACAGCATTACATTTATTTTGTCGGAGAATACGTCTTCCCAAGGCAGTTACAAAATCCGAAAAGCGCACAGGTTTGTTGTTCAGACGGCTTATATAAACTTTGTTATGTGATCATGCTAGTGATTAGGGATTTGCTGTTGTTGATAAGTCACACGTGGTTTTATGTAATCTGCGCAGAGCCTATATGAAATCTTGGGTGACGCCACGCAGGTCTGAAAAAGGAAGCCATTTAATATTTTCCACTAGAGGCCCTTTAGGACTTAGATTTGAAAACGAAAATTAGCTCGTACGCCCAAGGGAATTTAGATTTTAAAATGGTATGGGGTTTTTAATGTTATAGAATATCCCCCCCCCGTGCGAGAAGAGGCTGACCAACATTGCCTGCATTGGAGGACAGACTCACCCAGCCATGTGAGGAAAATGGGCGTCGACCAAAAATTTGGAAAAGTTTTGAAAAGGAAATATGTGTTAAATTAATTTAGTATAATGATCACATGACAAGACATTGCACATTTCAATATTGAATACACAAAAATACACTAATGATTTATTAATTTATAAACACCATAAAAGCAAAAAAAATTATAGTAATTAATGATCAACTATAGAAAATTGTAAATTATGTAAATTTCTTCTATATTGTTGCTTTGAAAAAATTAAATTAAAAATGTATTTATCATCAACTGAAAACAATGTTGAACAGGGCGGCTCCTCCCCACACAACAAAATCTCAGAAGATAACAAATGAAACCTTTCTTAAAATTAACAAAATTACCAAAATTTTACTTCAAATATACACTGAAATTTCAATTTAACCTCGAGTCGACTCATACAGATAATAAAATTGAGCAGTAAGAATAGTAAACAAAACAAAAAAAATCAAACAAACTAAAAAAAAAGTATTTGAAGTTGAACTTGACACAGTTCAAAATGTAACCTGTTTAACATTCCTCTGTAAAATTCACTACCATGGAGTGAGTCCCAAAAAAAATGACAGGAATTTCTGTCCATACATTGTTCATCTGTCCATTTTATCAAATAAAAGTTTCGTCATTTGGACAGTAGGTTACAGAGAAGAAATATTGTTCAGGTTTTTCAAACTCCTGAAGGAGTGTTTTATCACAGTCTATTATAATTGCTGTGTCCTTGGTTACAAATGTGGCTACACAAAATTTTCAATTTTAACAAAACAATATCTTGTATGACACTGAATAATATAAATCACAAGTTTTAATAAAATCACATTTCTAATATATAAATTGTATATAAAATTACAGAACACATATTTTGTTAATCAAATAACTCAATCTTGTAAGAGTTCTCAGTATATCAATTCTTATTCATTATATCTAGTTTTCATATCTTTATATTTCTTATTACTCTCATTTCAATATTCATTTGTTATTCCTACGATATTTACTTGTTCAAAAAAATCTCTATTCAATATTCATTAGTTATTCTATTCATATTTATTCTAACTTTATTTACTTATTCTTAATACTTTTCACTGTATTTTCAACTTATTTATTTACTATTCATTTGTGTACATTTATTTTAATTCTACGTGGATATCCAATTTTTTGTGTTGAAGATACCTTGTTGTATGTGTGTCACCGAAACTCTTAGTTTCAAATTCTTTAATTCTACCTCTAAGCAGTGAGGGTTTGTGTTTATGTTTGTGTAACAAGTAGGGTGGTACGAAAAAACTTTTTTTTAAATTTCAGATCGCTAGAGTGCACAAAAGTTGCCATTGGTATAGACGTTAAAAAAGCACTAATTATTATTTTTTTATTCATTTGTCTTCCGGTCGCGCAATGCCATCGAAGTTAGGAAAAAATTGTGAAAAACCTTAATTTTTCATAATTTTTTTAAGCACGACAGATGGTTTTAATTGCGTTCCTATACCATGAATTAACTACTAAAAGTATGTAAAATCAATATATATGCACTTATTATACATTTGTTTCATATCTTCTAGTCGCGCAACATAGTACAAAATGAGTAAAATTAGTAGTTTTTTGCAAAATTTCAAAGTTTGACTGTTCAGTACATTTTAATCATACGACTTTTAGAGATGCTATAGTTTAATTCTATTAGACTATTATATTAAAAATCCAATCATATAAGATAAACTTTGATATTCAAGTGGAATTCGGTCGCGCAGCTTCGTCAAAAACAGCAGAGTAGCCTACTACCGAGAGGCGAGGCGTACGTGGCGAATGCCGCGCCGTGACGAGTGACCGATATGGCGTATCGGATCGCGCTACGGCTGGTATTGCTTCAAGTGTACTGCAAGATGTTGGGCTGATTAATGAATCAGATACTTCTTATGTTGTAGACAAGAGTAAAGTCCGAAGAGAAAAAACTTGTGTGAGAGCTAGTTTGCAAAGTTATATAAGTTTAGAAATTTATGGTCTTTACTTTGATGGACGAAAAGACAATACATTGTCAATTGAAAAAAATGGCAGAAAACACTTTCGCAGAACTTATAAGGAGGAGCATTACTCTTTAATTCAGGATCCAGGCTCCACTTACATAGGACACTTGTCCTTCTTCAAGCTCAGCAACCGGCATAGCCAAAAGCATCACGTCTTATTTATCAGAAAATGGCTTTTTACATGACAAATTGGAAGTTGTTGGGTGTGACGGTACTGTTAATTATACGGGCTTAAGAAATGGTGTAATTCGACAAATAGAGATACATGTGGGAAGACCTCTACAATGGAGTATTTGTCTTCTCCATTACAACGAACTGCCATTCCGCCACCTTTTCCAACACTTAGATGGAAATACAACAGGCCCAATAGGATATTCCGGACCGATTGGAAAGGCCCTACCTGATTGTGAAAGACTACCAGTTGTTGATTTTAATCCTATTGATTGTGAGATTCCAAAGTTGACAAGCGTATTCTTAGCAAGGACCAATTGTACTTGCTTGAGATATCAGAAGTCATCAAGTCAGGACATTGTTCAGAAGACTTTGTAGTACGTGATCCTGGCCCAATGTCACATTCAAGATGGCTTACTACTGCAAACCGAGTTTTGCGCCTCTACAACAGTGTGTTAAGCCCTTCTGAAAATCTGAGAGAAATTGTCACATTCATTCTCAAATGTTATATGCCTATGTGGTTTGCCATAAAAATAAACCGCAAATTCACAGATGGGCCTAGACATGTTTACAAAACTATTGAATCTACAAGGTACTTACCAGAAGAGCTGCTTCAAGTTGTTGATCCCGTTTTACAACGGAATGCTTACTTTGGCTATGGTAACTGATGAAAGAAACCATATCCGAGAGCTGGGCTTTTTTTATCATGAAGGCAAAGCAAGCAATATCTGAAAGTGACTTTATCGGAATCTTTAAACCACCAAACCTAAACTTTGAAGCTAAAGACTATACCGAAATTATCGAATGGAACACCAGTACACTGACTCTTCCTCCACTGTTAAGAACATTGACTAATGAAGAGATAAAACAGTATGTAAGCAATGACTTCAAGCCTGTTATAATTATAGATGCTTTCCCATGCCATACACAGGTAGTTGAAAGATGCGTTAAGCTAGTGACCGAAGCTTCAAGTAAAGTGTGTGGACACAATTCCAGAGACGGCTATATTAGAACCACATTACTGTCACGCTCAGCGGTGCCAACTTTTTCACACAAATCCGAATTTCGATGTTTATCGATAGATAAAGACTAGAAAGGAAACATAAAGAGAGAGAAAGCGAAATAAATTTGTACATATTGTAAATAACACACCCTACATTGGATGGTTGGTTGGGTAGGGTGTGGGTGGAACTCGAAGTGCAGCCACCTCCCCGTGATGAGTTCTGGGTCGTTTTGTAAACAAAATGAACGAAGAGCTGCAACAACAATTGAATATTGAAACAAAAAAATTACCAAACATTTACTATTAGAAAATTTCTAAATTATCTGAAAGGAAACATTGTCAAACAATAAAATTGCCAGACAACGATAAGGGCTGCTACCGGCTGCGAGCGCATCGCTGGCATTCGTCACGTACGCCTCGCCTCTCTGTCCAGGTAGGCTACTCTGCTGTTTTTGACGAAGCTGCGCGTTCAAATTTCACTTGAATATCAAAGTTTATCTTATATGCTTAGATTTTTAATATAATATACTAATAGAATTAAACTATAGCATCTCTAAAAGTCGTATGATTAAAATGTACTAAACAGTCAAATTTTGAAATTTTGCAAAAACTACTAATTTTACTCATTTTGTACTATGTTGTGCGACCGTAAGATATGAAACAAATGTATAATAAGTGCAAATATATTGATTTTACATACTTTTAGTAGTTAATTCATGGTATAGGAACGCAATTAAAACCATCTGGCGTGTTTAAAAAAAATTATGAAAAATTAAGGTTTTTCACAATTTTTTGCTAACTTCGATGGCATTGCGCGACCGGAAGACAAATTAATAAAAAAATAATAATTAGTGCTTTTTTAACGTCTATACCAATGGCAACTTTTCTGCACTCTAGCGATCTGAAATAAAAAAAAAAGTTTTTTTCGAACCACCCTAGTAACAAGTCTGTTTTCTTTCTCCCTATTGTTCTCTGACTAATAAGGAGGAAGAGTCTTTTTAGCCGTACAGTAGACTAACCGTGATTCTCCGACAGGATATGACCGCCTAGAAAAACAGCATCTTGCATAGTACAAAGATGGAGAAAAAGAAAAAAATGTGCATGTCATACCTGTGGGAGTATAATATAGAAATGGGAGGACAAAGGGAGTGGCCATCCCAGCCCTGTTTTAGTCATTACTCAAGCATCTGGTTTTCAGCACTTTAAGTGACTGAGTTGATGAATTAAAAACAAATAGCAAAAAATTAAAAAAGATCTTAAACAGTTGGGACGACATCCAACGCGCTTGTAGAGGTGGGTGATAGGAAAGTGTATTCAAGAAATAGAAAATTTACTGAAAGTTAAAGAAGTAGAGTTGTCATAATCAGGGTTTAATTTGAGATCCAAAAAAAATTCACATATAATAGTATTCTTAAGAAGAAAGTTTAAGTAAGACAGTTTTTTTTAAAAATTTTATCTTTAGTAGGACAATACACAATTATTTATAAAATTTAAGGATGTTAAGCATCTAAAATAAACAAAAAAAAGGAAAATGGATCTATAATGTCATTATTCGTGATAGAGTTTTAATTTATCTGGTGCATTATAATATCTTAATCTGCAAGCATGGACAATTTCAGAATCTCGTTTAGTGTGAAAATTTGGTTTATCAATTTTATATTCAATAGAATCCAAAATACACAACATATGAAAGTACTAAACACACAATAATAAAATACTTCTAATAATAATAATAATAATAATAATACCGTAATATTCTCTATCAATTGCCACAAATAATCAAAATTCTTTTACCAATACCCATCTCAGTTCCATTAAGTTAATCATGAAATCGATAAGCCAAAAACAATTTTTCTTTTCTTATATCACATTTTGGCATGAATCCTCGCTGTAAAGTTCCTAAATATTCATCATTTGTATTCAATATCTCAAAACATATCTCTGATTATAATATTCTCTTTTCGATTTATTTAATTTTCTTCATTATTTCTATTTCGAGAATTTTCTGGGGCGGATGAACCAAATATAACATACAATGGTCTTTTAATTCTCCAATTGTGGTTTTTTGGCACCCTAAGTCATGTTATAGAGACGTTCCGTTTATATGAAAACCGTAAAACGCCCTTTAACTGTCGACTAAATCTCCGGAAATCTCCTTTTCTTAAATTCGTAAAACTACTCGAGGGCTCAAAATCAAATGTAATATGTCAAACAATATATTATAAAATTTTCTTGATGTCTGAAATAATTACTAAGTTGTCCATGCAGTTATTTTCCAAAATCAAAACCACAAGCATCAGATGTTTAGATTTAGAAAACCAATTTGAAAACCGCAAAAATTCTAGGTTAAATGAATTGGAATAAGTTTGGTTCTTTTCGCGATTGTTTACCAGATTACCGCCGACAAATCAAATTTATAGTCGATTTGACGTCCAAACGTTCCTCTGTTTACATAAAGCTCGCCCTAAAGCGGAAATCATCTACTTCATTTTATTTGTCTTTTTTCTTTTCCATGACAATTTAGAACTGGGTGCGAAAAAAAGTATTTATAGAGTTACTACACTCGTTTAACATTTCAATTTAACGTAACCAAAATTATTAATTTTCTTAAAACACTAAAATATTCATTACTAGAAAAAGAACACAGAAATATTACAAACATTACACAGAAAATACACAATTTTAATAAGTTTATCAAATATGTCTCAAAAATTACTTTTAAATTCAAATCTCTTATCATATGAAGGAATATGCACGTGAAATTCTATCAAAATGCAAATCAAATGAAATACTTTTAAAATCAAAACCATAATACATATTTTAAACCATTGATTTTCTTTACTTTCGTTTTACATTTCATCGATTTATTTTCATCATAGTTACATAATTAAATCAATAATTTGAAATTTAAATCAATAATTTGAACACATTTATAATAACTTTTATCAATATATAGTAAATATTCATGTGGCTAGCACTGAAATTTAAATACACAAAACTCAAATTATAATTCTTCACTTGAAATCAAACCCCGAAATCAAAACCAAATTTATAACGGACGAGATAACATTTAAAAAATATATACGATTCATGTTTACAGAGGCCAAATAACTAACCATATCAAATTTATATTAAGCAAAATCATTATTAAATTTCGTTAAAATTTGTTCTAATTGTATCAGAGTATCAATATCATCAACACTAGAACCGCGGAGCGGGTCAATTTGACCCAAAACGATGTTTAATTTATCACCACGCGAAAAGTATCGATTGAAAAAAAAAATTCATTTTATAACTTTTAATATTTTAAGGTGAACAACAATTTACCAAATTTAAAAATTCGTAACATAAATAATTTTCCGATTATTAACACTTATACCTAGAACCGCGGAGCGGGTCAATTTGACCCGTAAGAAATGTTAATGCACAAATAACGAAAAACAGGTGCATTTTCTCGAACTGTAACTATAAAATACTTCTACCCCACCCAAGAATTCCTTAAATGGACTATACCAGAAGGGGGTATAGTGAAGGTTTTTCATTCAAGGTCATTATATTAGGTTTGAAGCACGAACTACGTTCGAATGCAGTAAAAAATTACTGCGAATATTTAGACTTTTTGAAGTTGCTTTTATTCTGTAATTAGTATATGCATAAAAACTATGTCACGACGCCGTAATCTTGCTGTTCAGGAAGCTTTAGAATATTTAAACAATTATCAGAAAACAATTCAGAAGGTTCGAAAAAAGGTTTCTCAAAATTCGATTTTGAGGAGTGAGTATGAATACCTGCCTGCTAATGAAGAAAATTTGGATTCGGATGAAGAAAATGAAAGTGAAGATGACTCTGACAATGCTCTAACAATCGCTGGTCCTTCTTATCGTAATACTGACGATAATTTATCTGATAAAAAATAAAAATCAAACATTCCAAGAAAGGATACACACATGCAAAGAAATTCGATAAACAAATCGACAATAACATTCAAAGTTGGAAATAATGAAAATGACAAAGATGGGATAATTTGGAATGTCGCTCAATTAGGAACAAACGATAGAGGAAGAAAATCAAAGTGTAATATTTTGAAAGAAGTTTGGGGACCCAACACCACATGCTAAACGCAATGTTATCGACAACAGTCCTTCAAGTGCTTGGAGAACTTTTTATAGATGAATGGATATTGAAACACATAAAGAAATGTACTGAAGATGAAGCTCACCGGCAGATTCATGAAGGAGAATGGAATATAACATTAGAAGAAATAGATGCTTTAATATAAATTTTATATGCACATGGTATATATTGTACAAAATGACTTGAACTGGATAGCTTGTGGTCAAAGGACTGAGGACCACCATTTTTCCAAAATACAATGTCAAGAGACCAATTTCGTGAAATAATGGGATTTTTATGCTTCGACGTAAAATCAACAAGATCAAAGCGTCTAGAGACAGACAAATTTGCCCTTATTTCGGATATCTGGAATCGTTTCATGGAAAATTGCAAGACTAACTATACACCAGGTCCTAATATAACTTCAGATGAACAGTTATTTCCTTCAAAAGCTAGGTTTAGTTTATCCAATGCCTGCCAAACAAATCAGATAAGTGTGGAATCAAGTTCTGGTTGGCTGCAGATGTTGACTGAAAATATCTGATAAATGAATTCCCGTATCTTGGAAAATATAGCCAAAGTCCATCCTATGTTTCTATATCTGAACATGTATTGCTGCGACTAATAAGTCCATATGAGAACAAAGGTAGAAATGTCACTACGAACAACTTTTTCACAACACTGAAGCTTGCAGAGGCATTGAAATCCAAAAACACCAGCCTTGTAGGAACTGTAAAACGCTCAAGAAGAGAAACACTAGTCATTGTAAAAATGTTAAAATCCACATTGCATTCGACTACGGTACTAACCGATAAAGACATGAGTCTAACTGTTTATCGAGGTAAAAAAGATAAAACGTTTTGTTGCTAAGTAGTCTCCATACAAACGTAGAAATTGCAGATAACCCCAAAAAAAACTATCTGATACAATCGCTTTCTACAACGCAACTAAATACGGTGTGGACGTGATTGAACAAATGGCAAGGAAATATACAGTCAAGTCTGCTTCATGTAGGTGGCCGGTGCAGGTTTTTGTAATATTTTGGACCTATTACAATCAATGCCTGGGTTTTATATAAAGCTGCAACTGGAAAATCTATTAGTAAACGGAAATTCATTCAAGACTTGGTTGGAGAATTGCGAGAAAAGTTTGTTCTCTTTCGACATAAAAAGGAGGCAAAAGAGCTTGTGAAGCAACCAATGAAAACGACGGACAACCACAAATTAAGCGTAAACGAGTCCGATGCCATATTTCGAAATGTGAAAATAAAACTCTAGACATCTGTTCAAAATGTAAAGCACCCATCTGTGGAAAATGTACCAAACTTATTACTCAGTTTTGTACAAAATGCATACAGTAAATTGGATTTTAAAATCTGTAAAACTAAGTACTGATAAAATTTTTAGTAACTGAAAAAAATTTTAATTTTTTATTTTTTAAAATTATTTCTAAACATATTGAAAAGAGATACTCTGTTTTTCCATTGAAATTAGGAAATTAATGTTATATTTTGTTAAAAGACATATTATTATACTCAAGGACATAAAATTTTAAATAATGTGATTTTGTAAAAATTAAGTTAATTTCTCTTGATTTATATAAATTATTTAATGTAAATTCTGAGAAATATTGATTATTATTTAAAAAATAAAATGTTTTAGTTAAATAAATTAAGTGCTTGTGCATATTTTATAAGTTTACAATCTAGGGTCAAAATGACCCGCTCCGCGGTTCTAGGTATATCGAAAGTCCCGCGGTTCTAGTGTTAAAATCCCAATATTTAAACATTACATACAAATTTTCATCTAACATTCTAAGAACTTTTAAAATTTCACTGACAATCTATCTTACCTTTAATTTTTGTTGATTTAAGACCGAATTTTATTATATGGCACAAAATAAATTTACTTTAGCGAAGATTTACCGCAGATTATTACATATTTTTCTGCAAATCCAAAAGCTGGAATAAGTTGCTGATGCAGGAACATTTTTTCTCTTCTCTGAAGCACCATTGGAGAGACACACAAAATAAATTTTTTTAAAAAAAGAAAAGATGATCACGCTGTTTGACAAAACACCGCACGGTAGAACGCTGATCCACCTTTTTCACTACGGAGAACATGGCTGGAGTTTAATTTATGATCTCGCGCACACTCTTGTTGATGACACTCGCGAAGAATTTAAATGGTGATCACACGGAGCAATGGGGAACACAATCACTATGAAGATTCACTCAAGTTGAAACCAAAAACAAAAAGCAGCTACACAACTTGTGAAAAAAGACGCGAATGAAGAAGTAATCAACACAGAAATTTATCTCGGCGCAAAACCATATTCTGCTTTCTAGGTCTGTGCTGCTGTTGTTTGCGCGGCACACACGTACTACGACGGAATGACGGGGAAAGAGGAGACATCGACCTTGACACATAAAGCCCACAGCGTGAGTTGACTTTTCTCCGTTGACCGCAAACAGCAACCGCAAAACTTATGGGCTGGGAAATTCACTGTGGGATCTCCCGTGCAGCAAAACTTGCATCTCTGTTACAAGTCTGTACATCACTGACGACTCTTTGTAATGTACTGGACAACCCAAGGAGAGGACTGGCGTCCAGCACATCACAAGGGCTGATGGTATAGTTGTGGCTCTAATAATAATCGACGCAGCAAGTTACAGCATTAAATTTATTTTGTCGGAGAATACGTCTTCCCAAGGCAGTTACAAAATCCGAAAAGCGCACAGGTTTGTTGTTCAGACGGCTTATAAAAACTTTGTCATGTGATCATGATAGTGATTAGGGATTTGCTGTTGTCGATAAGTCACACGTGGTTTTATGTAATCTGCGCAGAGCCTATATGAAATCTTGGGTGACGCCACACAGGTTTGAAAAAGGAAGCCATTTAATATTTTCCACTAGAGGCTCTTTAGGACTTAGATTTGAAAACGAAAATTAGCTCGTACGCCCAAGGGAATTTAAAATAACTTTAGATTTTAAAATGGTATGGGGTTTTTAATGTTATATATATATATATATATATATATATATACAGGGTGTAACGAAACTCTTGGGCAAAACTTTAAGGGGTGATAGTACACATCAAGACAAACAATAATATATAAGAAACTTAGGGTCCCAAACGTCTTCCAAAGGAGATAGACGCCATTAAAGTTTAGGGTCCGAAATTTCAAATGATTATAAAAAACGGAAAAATGGGTCAATTCGTTAGCGGTTTTAGCTAAAATTATTCTTTTTGTCAGTTTTTTCTTGAAAAATAAATGTAAAGATAAAGAAAAAAAATGTTGATAGAGGGCGCTTTAGACTTTGGAGTAACGAACAACTATTTTTTACCGTTATTTTTTTTTATCACATTAAATGCTTTCAAAAGCTTAGCCGTAAACTTAAATTTTGAGCTCAAAATCTGATTCGTTGGGGGTGGTTAAGTAGCGCAAACGGAATTGTGTTCAGGAGTTGAAATTTGAAACTCCCTCCCTCCTGAACAGAGTTCAGTTATTCCCGATCTTGGTGTCGTAGGACTTTGTGTCGTATACCAGGCAGCAACTACTACCTCCTAGACGTAAAATAAACTAGAGAGGAATGACAAAATTAAAAAATTTATTCATAATACTAGACATGAGCAATTTCTCCTCTCGAAATAAAAAAAAAAACAATTTGATGTACGCACGTCGTGCGCATGAATGAAGGTTGAATGAATGATGACACGTAGAAAATGATACACGCATGATTTTCTTGTGGAATCACAAAAACTGCTCGAAAGAGCGCCCACCAGCAAGGATGCAGGCCTCACACCGCCGGCGGAGGGACTTTCGAACATTAGCAAATACCCCGGGCATCTCCCGGATATCGCCTGCTACGACGGCAGTTCTCGCAACCAGTTCCTCGTTGGAGTCCGCAGGGCTTGTGTAAACAAAACTCTTCATATGGCCCCAGAGGAAGAAGTCTAGACAGGAGAGGTCAGGCGAGCTTGCCGGCCAATTTACCGGACCACCCCGTCCAATCCATCGCCCTGGATATACTGTATCCAATGCACTTCTCACTTTTGTGCTGAAATGTGCAGGCGCTCCATCATGTTGGAACCACATACGAGCCTTTATGTTGGCTGGAACACATTGCAGCAGAACTGGAAGCACCTCTTGCAGGAATACCAGACACGTTCCGCCATCCAGGCGCCTTGGCAGAAGATATGGCCCGATCAAATGATCGTGGATAATTCCGGCCCACACATTTTTGTCATTCATCCCTCTCTCGTTTATTTTACGTTTAGTGGGTAATAGTTGCTGCCTGGTCTACGACCGAGCATCCAAAATCGTGAATGACTGAACTGCGTACAGGCAAGGAGGAGGTTCAAATTTCACCTCCTGAAAACTGTTGAGTTTTCGCGACATAACCACCCCCAACGATTCAGATTTTAGACTCAAAATTTAAATTTAAGTCTAAGCTTTTGAAAGCATTTAATCTGATACAAAAAATAACAGTAAAAAATAGTTGTTTGTTACTCCAAAGTCTAAAGCGCCTTCTATCGGCATTTTTAAAACTTTATCTTTAAAATTTATTGTCCAGAAAATCTTGACATAAAGAATAATTTAAGTGAATACAGCAAACGAATCGACAGATTTTCCCGTTTTTTATGATCATTTGAAATTTCGGACCCTAAATTTTAATGGCGTCTATCTCCTTTGGAAGACGTTTGGGACCCTAAGTTTCCTATATAATATTGTTTGCCTTGATGTGTACTATCACCCCTTAAAGTTTTGCCCAAGAGTTTCGTTACACCCTGTATATATATATATATATATATATATATATATATATATATATATATTGTATTTAATAATATTATTGTTAATAAACTAGTAAGAATAAATAGGCTTTGTTCTAAGGACAATAGGCATAATCATATTATAGAATTGTTAGTAGTGCTAAAACGTATTTATTACCCTGATAGTCTTTCCAAGCACATAATTGGTTGTTTTAGATTTAATGAATAGCGTGTTCTGTTGCTATTAATTACCAATAAAAATCTAAATGATTAATGATAGTTAATAACTACTAAAAAAGTAAAATAAAAATAATAAAAACTAGTGTAATAATAATAATAAATAATAATAACTCTTAGTCATAATAAATGTCTAAATTAACTTAGGTTATTTGGTCCTATAACACAGTTTACTTAGTAAGTCTGGTTCTGTGTTTCCATATGCTCCATGGTTGCAATGTTTGGGACGTCAGTCTTCTTGCGGTCGCCTTAACTTAACTTCCACTTTGTCTGGCCCCGTGCTTGGTGTTCTATGATAATGGAACTGAATGTTCATTTCTTCTGTTTCTTATGGATTGTACGGTGTCTATGTATGTTTATTGCTCAGATCATACTTATTAGAAACAATCCATTGATTTTTAGACAGTATCGGCACCGCTGATGAAAAGATGCTGTCAAAAACCTATTTTTTCACTTATCTTTTCATGTTTTCAGTTCCTGGCTTTAGTGGTTTTGAGCATATACTGGTTTTTCACATTCAACTTTGTCTTATATATATATATATATATATATATATATATATATATATATATATATATATATATATATATATATATATATATATATATATATATATTTATTTATTTATTTATTTATTCATTCTTTGGCCCGTAATCTTCGGATACTTGCTATCCGAACCCGTAAGGAAAAGGTTAAGTAAGTCCTTAATAAAATCTTTAAGATAAAAATTGGTAACTATAGCAACAGTTCAGAATGTTTTTCTTTAGCCTTTTTTTAAATTAATATATTTTAATTTACTAAATTATTTTTGACATTTTATCGTTTTTTTTCTATGAATATAGGTTTCTGAACGCGCGTTTCTTCCTTGTAAAATGAATTTGAAGATAAAAATTGTAAACTTTTTCCGATTTTAATGTTTTTTTTCGTGAATAGGATAAGAAAAGGATTAATCCTGAGCCCACGTCTCTTTACACTGCGGGATGTAATAAATAAGAATCGTTGTCATAGAGTAGTACTATGACATTGCGTCCGCGGAAATAGAAATTGGAAGATATGATGTTATATAATAGTGAAGAGCAATTTTAGGTAATAAACGAATCGCTAAAAGAGGGAAGAAAATAAAAGAAGATATATAAAAGTGTTACAAGGCAGGAAGGCAGAATTTATTGAGGGTCATAAAAGTGGACCTCACATGAAGAGGATACCCATCCGTGGGAATGAAGAGAGAGGGATCAAAAGAAGATACGCCCCCGAAGCCCAATGGATGAAATTAAATATTAAGGATAAACCACAGGCCAATCAGATGGTAAATTGTTGAGACAATAGAGCCAATCGGAAAGCAATGTAGGAGGGCCTTAAAGTTAGAAGGAGAAAGATATGGTGATGAAATAACTGAAGGAAGAGTTAGATTTGAGACTGCGATTTAGCAAGAAGTTTGTTGGGCTGATAGTCGAAGCGAATACTCAGAAAACACATCGAATAATTGTAGATGGAGAGTTACGTATGAGTTCCGCTCTGAAAGGATGATGATGCCATTGGAGAACTTCTGAGTTACAGCTGCTGAAGGACCCGCCAGCCGATGTTAGATGAGAAGGCCAGCTGAGAGAGAAGTTCAAGAGTCTGAAAGACCCGCCCGCCGATGTTAGCTGTTCGTCACCGAACTAATGAATTTAGGTAAACCTTCCTAGTGCCTCAAGATTATGCCATTCCCAGACGAAGGATCGACGCCCTTGCAGTCTCGCATCAGCATTTAGGTATCGTGCTTTCCCTTTTCTCACACTTGTGTATATAATCGCTGCTTTAGTCAATTAAGAATTGTTAATACTAAGAATTAAACTGATAGGGCTCGACTGCATTGAAATACATAATGAGTAATAGTGATGAATTATTATGTCAGTAAATTGAGACCGGATATCATGAGTAATATTGATGAATTATTATTATGTCAGTAAATTGAGCTAGGTTAATATGAGTGATATTGATGAATTATTAGCATGTCAGTAAATTGAGTCAGGTTAATATGAATTATATTTATGATTTATTATCATGTTAGTAAATTGAACCAGGTTAAGATGAATGAATGTGTATAAAATATCAAAATAATTATATGACTTAAATATATGTATCGTAGATAATTAACGTAGTAGTAATGAATTTGTAAGTAATATATGTGTAGACGAAGTATGAAATATTTAGTAGTATTGTATCGTATTGTTTATGTGTTTAATATTCAATAAATTGATTTGTCAGTGCAAACCAGAGTTGTTTCCATCATTTGAGGATCACAACGAATAATGCAATGTACTAACTACAATACTAACCACAATCTTAATCAACGAATTCAAAATCAAAAAATCATAATTATCATTATATTATATTTATTAATATCTAATACCCCAACCAATTATAGATATCACTTTTCACCGCCACAATCGTTAACATTTTACCCAGATCATAATTCATATGAATCACATTTGAAAATCCTTTCAGCAATCCAAAATTCTTTATATGACTTCAAAACCAAACCAAACAAAATAATAAGCTGAAAGAAAGGATTTTTTAAAAATGAAATGAAGCAAATTTAAATGTTATTATCATACATAGTTTAAATTTTGAGTTCGTACCGTTTTGTGTTAGCTGCTTCAAAATTTGTTTTTCCTCTTGTACAATTCTTTTTATACCTAAATTTTTCGTATTTCCATGCCGCATCAGTTTCTCTCTGCGTTTCGAAAAAAATAAAATCTAGTTTTCACTAAATATTTCCAGAGTAAGAAATTAAATCCACTAGTTGGAGTGTTTTTAAAATGAAATCTTCAAAGAAAATAATTTTGTGAGGGTTTCAGTTACTAATCTTTAGATTAAATGCGTAAAGGGCATTGTGTGGGAGCGTTTGTTGTATTATTTTACTTCTCTGAAATCCATTTCTGAGGTTTCATTATTTTATTCAAATTCTTAAACATTTTCTGAAAGTTAAATTAGTGTCTTTTTCTGAATTATATATTTTTTGCGATTCAAACATGTTAAAGAGTAATGAATAAGAATAAGGTAGATAACAGATTTTTTGAAAAATTAAAATAAATTATTTTAAACCGACATGTTAATATAGAAAGATATTTTCCCCCTTTTTACCAGACAAAAATGAGTTATGAATTCAACAAGAACTGATACAACTAAAAAATTTTTTAATTATCTAAAACTTTTTAATTATCCAAACCTGAAATGCTTCCAAATTAAAGTTTTGCCCATGATAAGTCTTTAAAACATGACAACGGCAAAAAGTATTTTATACTTTAATAGTAATTAAAAATAGTCTTACAGGTTCTAATAAATAAAAGAACTCGTTGCATTCAAAATGCAACTTTTACTGTCTAAAGAGGTATTTTATTTAAGTATACCAGTTAAAAAATAAAAAGTTCTGGCCTCTTTAGATTTCAATTTTCTATATTGTTAAAAATTAATATTGAGGAATAATTGTCTTTAATTAAGAATAAACTCTGAAGCTTTTTATCTCTGCTTGAAAATAATATACCAAATATTTATTTACCATGAAACTTTCATGTATTGAAACCCCGTATTTTTTAAAAATTAGTGTTCCGCTCTTTTTAATTTTCGTAAAAATTCCTCCGTCTCTTCTTTATACAAAGGATGTCATTAGTCTGAAAAGCTGTCTGATGCTCGTCGAGAATGCTTTGTTCTCTTTTCACAAAACATCTTTAGCAGGAACTATTTCAAATGTCTATTAAATGGTAGTTACGCATTATGACTCTTATCGTCAACGGTACACTTCCAGAAAATTGCAGTTATTTTTTGCGTTTAAATTACCAAATAGCTTGAATGCAATTTATTTCTCAACTGGTGAATGGATCTTTCTTTAATAAGATGCCAGTATATTTTTAAAAAGAGACATAACGTATAGAGTAATTGAGAAATTTTAATTGGGAATATTTAATTTTTCCGACAGGATTTTCAATTGCATTCCAGAAAAAAAGTATTATTGCATATAGAACTAAAGAATGATATTCGATAATGCTATGTAAATACTTTAATGTGAAGTTTATAGGTAAAAAATTAAACTTCGAGTGGAACACAAGTGGTTTCTGGCTCTGCTTTGTGTTTTTTATAAATCAAAGGAAACTCTCAATTTCTCTCTAGTCATTCTGAGGGAATACTGACTAAAAATATAATTAACCTTTCTTGAGCTAATTTCTTTTGCTCTAGAGTGTAATAGATAATTCGTAAAAATTTTGTGCTGCAGAAAATATCCTAAATGTTATATGCTTGCAGAATGTACTATATTGGAGAAAGTAATGTTTTCAACTACCAATTATTGAATGTTTATCTTTTTATATCTTTGGCTGTTTCTTCGATGTGTACTTTTCTTTTTATTAATAATATGAATTAAATGAGAATCCTATTTAATAGCTTTCTAATTTCACGTATCATTTACTATTCAAGCCGTATGTTTCTAATGTTTTAAAATATAATACAGTTTTCCGTAAAAGGTACTTAAAATATACGAAGTTAAATGGCGATGAATAAAACAGTATTTTAGATAATTTTTTTAAAAATCAAGTCGAAAATTGAATCAGAAAAATCATAAGATTCTAGAGGTAAAATAACATTCCAAAAGTATATTTCTCAAAGATTGTAAATAATTATGTAAAGATTTTTTTTCATCAATCATTGTTTTTGAACATTTTATGACATCCTTTACCGTACCTTCCTCTTCTGAAAATATATTACACCGGATCGATTATGTCCTCCGAATCTCAGCGAATACGATTTCAGGTACAGAATTATTTTCAGAATAATAAATCTATCATTCATACTACAGGAAACTGACTATCGTAGGTTGAAAAATATTCAAGTTACTGATCATTAAGTCTTAACACATAAAGCAATGCTGTTATTACCAATACTTCAGTTGCCTACTCATTTTTAATTTGATGTTTCTGATTTTATTCCTCTAAGTTGGGATTATTTGAAATTATGACACTGGGAAATTTATGGATTAATGATTAAGCTTTACTTAAGTACTACGAAACTATACTTAAGAGGTTTCAGGTCGAATATACTGTTTCAAATTGATGCATGACATTATCATTTTCTCTCTTACCTGTATATATTTATATATAGAGACAGGCAGGCTGTAATTTAATAGCACTATCAGTAAACTAGTAGTTTTTAATTTCAATCTGAATCTACAGCAGTGACAAAAACTATTATATTTCAACAAAAAAGAAAAAAAACATGAAAAACGTTTATTTCAACAAATTGTTATTTTAAAACCTTCCCTCTGACACAGAGAGATTTAACTAAATTTATTTTATATTGACAGTAAATTACAGAAAATTATCTGAAAGCTCTTAAAATGTTATTACACGTATTTCTGAGTAATTTGAGATATAAATGTATATTTGACTCGATTAAATTTAAGAAGTATTTGCAATGAAAAGAAGATGATAGAGTTTCGAAATAATATTTATTGCATTTATGCTTAAATATTGCCGTGACGTTACAAGATAATCTAAAACGAAAAAAAATGTATTTCTGGTTCTGAATGCTAATAAATCAAATTTCTTTCTAGAGTTAAAATTTATACATTTAATATTCATTGAAGGATTATTTTCTAAATTCTTTCGAACAGTATTTTAATTACATAATTAATACACAAAAGTAGAAAAAAAGGCAAAATCGAAAGAATTTATTTTACTCCACAGTTACGACCTTTATAGCACAGGAATATTTTTTTTAATTATGAAGTGTGTTGTAGATGATTCAATTACTATCTTTGTAGCAACAGATAAATTTCTTTAAAAATTTAACTTTAATATAGGGTTTAAAAAATACAAGGTCAAAATCTTCTGTTATAAGAATCCATATCACGTAACTGAAAATATTTCCTATTTTTTATTTGAATTTTTTTTTCATTTTCCTTAGTAGTTTAGTATAGATGACTAAAATTCGATTAAAAGTTCTCTAATTTTTATACAAAGAAATTGATTCTTTTCAAATTATTGATAGCCCTTAAATTATAATTTAAACAAATAATATGTATTGATTAATATGTCAAAGCTATCTCTTATAAAATGATATACATTACTTTTCCAACTAAAGAGATTATTTAGGCTACCAAACTGCATTAAAGGAAATAATAATCAGAGTTTTTTAGAAAATGTTTAACTAAAATTTAGTAACATTGCTTGTCCACGCGAGAATGTTAAAACTTGTGTGATTACAGATGAAAAATTCAAAGTTCAACAGGACAGAATCCTTTCAAATAAGGAATTTTCCGTTGCTTATTGTAATGACCCCGGTGGGGTCGTTAGACCGTGATCGTATAATTACCTTTACGTCGCGTTGCGACCAATTCTGTATCAGCAACTTAACTAAGAAATGGGGTACAACTCTCAAAAAAGACACTCTAGTTAAACATATTTACAATTTATTACTACACACACTGTGTAGTAAGCACCGTAAAATAAAGGGTTGTCTTAAGTCTAAAGCTCATTGGTGGTCTTTAAGCCTTGCGATATTACGCAAAAAAGTCAGAGCTCTCAGAAGGAGAACTCAAAAGATCAGTGATCCCCAAAATAGGGCCCTGAACATGGAGATCTTTAAAAGGGAAAGAGCAAGCTATAAGAGGGCCAAACTGGCCGCTAAAAGGAAATCGTTCAGGGATTATCTCGAAGGGGTGACGTCCAAAGATATCTTTGGCAACGTGACATTCACCATTCCTAAGAGTGGCAGGGGCGTGCTAAGCAGCTCAAAAACCCCAATGGTGACTTAACGCACGATGAAAATGAAGTGGAGTTAATATTGTCTCAACAGCACTTCAAGAATATTGACGATGTTCAATATCCAAGAGTCGCTATCCAAGAGACTCAAGACCCTATCACCAACGATGAGATCGATTATATTCTGGACAATATGGCAGAAGGGAAAGCTCCAGGATTCGATGGGTTCACGCTCACGATAGTGGAGGAACTGCACCAAGTGAATGCCCGGCTTCTGGGTAACCTATATAACAAGTGCCTGACTACTATGAAGTTTCCTAACACCTGGAAAAAAGCGAAGGTGGTCTACTTCCCCAAAGCGGGGAAGGACCCTAATATGCCGAACGCATATCGTCCTATCGGCCTCCTCCCCGTAATGGGGAAGGTGCTGGATAAGTTGATCACGAACAGATTCGTGGAGTTCCTAGAGTCAAACGGGGTACTCTCGAAGACTCAATATGGTTTCCGCAGAAATAGGAGCACTAACGATGCCTTAAAGAGGGTACTTGAGATTATAGGCGATAACAAGCGAAATAAGCTTTATACTTGTATGATAACACTCGACATACAAAACGCCTTCAACTCTATCAACCCGAAAAGGGTTATAGAGGCTATTATGAAATTGAATATGGACAACAATCTCAAGTACCTGATAATTGACTATCTCCAAGATCGAAGCATAATGCTTAGACAAGGAGAGTGGAAATATAACGTCGGAGTACCCCAAGGTTCCAATCTGGGACCAATACTTTGGCTTCTCGTGATTAACGATCTCCTGAAAGCAGAAGAGGACAATGTGGACTTCCACATACAAGCCTTCGCGGATGACCTAGTCATCCTAATTAGTAGTAAGGTGGTTTATAGGTTTACTGATCTAGCCAGCACTGCTCTAGCCAAGTGCGAAAGCTGGGCGAGCCACAATGAATTAAAATTCAACATTGGAAAGTACAACTTCACTATATTAGGGCCGAGCACAAAGAATCTTAGGAGACCAACCCTAAAGCTCTGTGGGCAAAATATAAAGTATGAAAAAGAACTGAAGTATTTGGGGGTTATCATTGATAACCAACTTAACTTCAACGCCCACCTTGACAACGCCAAGGAAAGAGCACTGGCTGTCATGCACAAGCTCCTGAGGTACTCCAGGAAGACTTGGGGCATAAAACCACTCGTCGTTAATGATATCTACCAGCTGATAGTAGAAAATATTCTAATTTGTGGAGTACCGTCGTGGTATAACACCACAAGAAGGCTCAATGATAAACTATTGCAGATTCAGAGACCGTTTCTTTTGCTCTTAACCAAGTGCTACAAAACGGTAGCAACGGACATTCTCGCTGTACTGGCGGGGTGTCTGTCATTAGACATAAGAGCGAATATGGAAAGGACACAGCACCTGATAAATAAGGGGAATGGGGCATATGACCTTAATGGTTTTGTCCTCGATGGCAACAGCTGCGAAGTAAGAAACTTCGATATCCACCTTATTAAGGATATCAGCGGCATCGACTTGTCGACCAAGCTTGAGCCAAGGTGTAGTACCCAGTACTACACAGACGGCTCAAAGATGGAAGGCAAAGTCGGATCAGGTGTTATCAAGTATGATAACAACTTAAGGCTCTATGATCTAATGGAGAGGAACTCAGATCACAGTTCATCATATCAAGCTGAGTTGAGGGCAATTGAGATGGTGATTGATGACGCAATCAAGACACGAACCAAGGAGTTCGATGTCTATACGGACTCCATGAGTGCACTACAGGCACTCAAAGCCAAGAGCTTTAAATGTCAGTTGGTGGATAATCTGAAAGAGAGTATTAAAAATCACGGCTTAAAAATTACCTGGCACTGGGTGAAAACCCATGCCGGTAATTAAAGAAATGAAGAGGTGGATGATGTCGCCAATTGAGCGACTCAACTCCCCACCATCAACAACCATTATAAACGGACCAAGAACCAACTGAAAGGCATACTCTTGAAAGAAGCCATAAGAAAATGGAAGGACAGATGGAATGTGTCCACTAAGGGCAGGAGAACGCAGGAAATCTTCCAGACTGTTAGTCTGGATAGAGTCCAAAGGGACTTCTTGAGGAACCAGGCGATCACTGGGCACGGCAGCTTTGGCCAATATCAGGCCAAATTCTTCGGGAAGACGGACAACTGCAGTTGTGGAGAGATACAGACAGTCGAGCACTGTCTATTCGATTGCAGAATTTTTGATGACCTGCGCGTCGACCTGCCTGGGAATGCAAGAAATTGGAGTAAACATAAACTCTATAACGATTACTACTGTTGCAGAGTAGTAAACAAAATCGTTAAAAGGCTGATGGATGAACATGTCCAGTAAGCCATAGCTTGTCAATCTAGATGTATTTTGCTGTGATGTAACCTTTTAATAAAGTATGTGTAAATAGCGAAAAAGTCGTTCTACAGGCGGTTGGCTCAATGGAGCGACTCGGTAAAGTTGCAGATGTAGGCAAGTGTCGGAGCTAGGGATGTGCTCCTTCGCGACGACCGGTCTTCATAAAAACTCTGTTGGATGCCGTCAAGGTGGGCCGACGTTAAGCTTAGACTTACACATATATTTAGGGGAATTGGGGTGCCTTGAGTGGATTGCAGATCTGTACTTTACATCCGGCATCCTCGGTCCCTACATGAATGAAAATTGCCACCGAACTTGTCAAATTAACCCTCGGCTGCGTATTCAGTTATTGCTACGTAGCGACCGGTCGACAGGTTGATCAAGGCGTATGAGCACTAGCTAGGGTCGCTGTAATTTATGAATACTTACACATATATTTAAGGGGGTTTGGGGTGCCTTGAGTGGATGACAGATCTGTACTGTTTGTCCGGCATCCTCGGGCCCTACATGAATGAAAAATATAACTGAACTTGGGAAATTAACCCTCGGCTGCGGTTTTAGGTATTGCTCCGTAGCTTCCGGTCGTCAGTTTGAACAAGGCGTATAAGCGAAAGCTGTGGTCGCTGTAATTTACGAATACTTTACACACACATTATTTAGCACACACACACATTATTTAGCATATTTACACACACATTATTTAGCATCATGCTGAATTCGTAGTATTATTCAAATAAAGTATTATTCAATATATACTCAATTATGATTAAAATGCATATTATTCATCATAAATTAGGCAATGCCAACCATTACGAATAAGAGGCGAGTATGTAATAAGCAAGGATGTGAAAGAAATTATATTAGCAAACATGCTCACCCATGGGGCTGCTTTCACTATCTGTTGCTCTCGTCTGCGACACTTATTCACAACAGTTCGTGTAATATTTGTCCGTCACTATAGACAGTTCAAGATAGTTCTGTATCTCGTGACTAAAGAGTTCGGGATTTCAGTGTCGACTATAACTTGGAGTACACCTCGTATGTTGATCTGTGTTGATCACTTCTATGAGGTTCTGCGGGTCGGTCAGCACTGGTAGGCGGTCGTATGCGCGTTCACCTTGGCACGGCGTAGCAATCTTCGTGCCGTTGATCTCTGCTCACTGGTCTCTAATCTCCGTAACTTCCTTTGTCGTCTAACCGCTATAAGAGGATGCGTACACTTTCACTCAGGTAGCGGCCAAGTAGCATTAGTTCATCATCTCTTTTCCATACTAGTGGGATAGCTAATCAATTTTACGTCGTCTCAGGATTCTTCTCGGACTTGTAACAACTTAGTTTCTTTTTCATTTCTTTTTAATAGGGGCTCTCTTTTCGGCCCTGTGGCAGCTTAGTTTCTTGTCGTTTTCTTTTAATAAGGGCTCCCTTGAAACGCTCCAACACTCGTATATATTTCCTTTTTTTTCATTAGCTGTGGCCTTCTTGTCTTTTCATTCGTTCGCACCACCCCTTTATTGGGATGAGGGACGGACCCCCTGGTCCATAGGTTAACTTCTTGGTCCCCTTATGACATTGACCGCATCTTAAATATTCCGGTGCATTTTAGTTAATTCCGGCATCTTCCCGTGTCTGGAATATTTTCTCATCGGACATTTCCCCGCTTCTCGACCTTTGACATCAGATTTATAGCTGACTCCTTAATTTTCGATGATTTATGACATCTGTATTGTTGCTCTGTACAATGCTTCTCTCTGGTGCCCCGAAGCATCGGTATCGTAAATCTGGTACTGACAGTTTCGGCTGGGTGGTCCCTACCAATTTAGATAATTGTCTAGAGATAACGCATATTAAAATCCCGATTATTACACATATCGTATACACACACACACACACACACACATATATATATATATATATAAAAGAGTTTAATGATCCTCGCAGTCATGAATTGTCAATAGCAACAATCGCGCCTGGTGTTTTTCGGTCTGATGAAGAACTAAATAAGTTAGAAACTCGTTGCCACCTTCATTTTTTATTTTGGTTAATAAGACGCTGAATGTTCCTGTTATGCATTTTCTATGAATTTCTTGATGGTAATTAAAACGTCACGCAAGGTAATTGTTGGAGTACAAAAAGGATTGCCCTACACTGAGAAAGTTTACTTTCTTGCAAAAAAAAGTTATACTTTAAACAGCTTTAAAGATAAGAAATAGTTTATGTAAATACCAGTAACATTAATTTTTGTCATCAACGTTTTACCTACAAAATGTAAATATTAGAACTTGCAGGATCCAAAATTTGACCTGTTTCCATGTTTTGGATAATGCTGTATATGAAATAGCAATGACAAATTTCAGAATAATTGTATTTTTCAAAAGTTGAATTACATTGAAAAATTTACTCTTTGTTAGATAAAAACTGTCTACTTTTTAAATAAAATATTTGGGATATATATATATATATATATATATATATATATATATATATATATATATATATATATATATATATATATATATATATATATATATATTATATATATATAACAAGCTGTTTCCCCGGCGTTTTCCAGGGTATTTATTTATCCCAATTTTTTATTAGACAGGAGAAGGAATAAATTCTACCTATAATGTAAAATCGGAGTAATTTTATTCCCCCCCCCCCCAAGGCTGATGGTCGCTGAACTTGCACTTAAACGGTATAAGGAGTGTCAGTATTCATCTCAACGACCCTGAAAACTATGGATTCGATACTACATTCGGTCATGTTGGACATTTTATCTTTCACCCCTTCTTTTTAAATGTCCCCCTTCCCCCTCCCACTACATGTGCTAGGGGTGTTTGTGCCAGATTATTTTTCCAAAATTGTAAGCCATATGTGTACTCAGTTTGTTTGAAATTGCTACAAGCGTTCCAGAGTTATTCTAGTACATACATCCAAATATATGTGTATGTGTGTGTGTGCACATTAATGATTTTTGAGCTGGAATCTTGGTTTGTTTCAAAATTTGTAACTGTAGCAATAACTGCCAATTAATGAGCATGCAACTCATATAATTAAAACCAAAAATTTTTTTCTGATGCTTACATTAAGAAATACGGAGTGATGCTGCTAAAATTGAATAAGTTTTTTTCACAGCAAACACTTACCACTAAGTAGTAAAATGAAAGTTCATTTTGTTCTGCTCTTTTACTGTTTATGGTATGGATGAATAAATAAAAACTATTCGTGTACTTTTTAATCCTTATTTCAGAGAGCTTTAAGAATATAACCGTGATTTAAAGTAAAAACGAGTTTCTGGCGAAAGTTTAAAAGAATTATAAAATGATACATTTAATTCGCGAAAATGAATGAATTGTTACACAAATCAAAGAAAACGGGAAAAAAGGTTGAAAGTGTTGTACGTTAATTACTTGCAAGAGAAATATTAAAAGATATTTCCATTTATTAAGATATAATCCCCCTCATTCTCAGTCATTAAATTGGCTTATGGAATAAAGTAGAACTCCTATGAACTGTCATCCGGCGAATTAAATTTTTCTTAATTTATAGATTGGGATTTTCCCCCTCTTAAACATTCTAAGCTTTTATTTTCTCTACCTATCAGAAAATATTCTTAAAAATGCATATCATATATTTCTTTGTTATATGGATATAAACTTTCCCTTAATTACTCCTAGAAATTAAAATTAACACTATAAAATATATTCGTTTTCCCTTTTTTCATATTTTCAAAGGTCTTTAATTTCATACCTTGATTAAAATTTTTCTATTCTAAGGCTTTTAAAAAGTATTTGTTGCTAATTTCTGATATAAATGGGAGGAAATGGAAAGATACATTTCAGAGTTTTACCAGCAAAAAAACTGTAGAAAGACCTCATTTCATTCTAACAGGAAAAAATTGCTAATAAACTACGAACAAGATCATTTTTATTGCTGAAGTAAATATTTACCTAGTTATATATAAATATTCAAAAAGTATGGAATTGACGTTCGCGGAGATGAAATATATTTAAACAGAGGCACAACACTTACATTTAAAATACTTTAAAGATCACAACTACACCAATTGAGATTTTATTTGATGTAAAACTAAGAAAATTTACCTATTGGATTTGCAATCTTTGACTCCATCACTTCAATTTAAAACGCTCCTGCAGTCAGTTAGATCTAAGGGTTATTTTTGCATAACCACGTCCAACAGTTGTTTCAAAAACTCGCTAAAGTACAGTGTCTTCAAAGGGTTTTGTATTAAATAAGACACAATTAATCACTTTCTGAAAATAATGTGGCAAAATATTTAATAAAAGCTTAAAATTATCTTGTACCGCTCTTTGATTCTTTACTAAGTACCCAAACAGCAAAAGTAATTGTCATATTAACTGCATATTCTTAGAGAAAGAGTTAGAATATTTATAAATTTGTTTCTTAATTCTTTTTTCAGAATTCAATATTACATGGAAATATATGTAGTATACATGGATATTTCTACTCAGTTATATTCCTGTCTGCTCAGAGTAATTCTTTATTTTATACAGGGAAATTCACTCGAAAGAGGCCCCGAATATTCTGTAATAACTCTCGCTAGAATGAAGGAATGCGAACCAAAAATACGCTACATACCTTAATGTATGTGCAATCGGTTGAATTACATGCTATTCTGGAAGTGATCTCTGTTTTCTGCCAGACACGTTTCGACGCGGCACTGCATGTTCCTGAACGTGTTGGCAAGGATGCTTGGGGAAAAGCAGAAATTTCCCGTTGGATGATTTCCTTCAAATCTTCAACAGAGTCAGACTTGTTTCGATATACTTTTCCCGAAAGAAGAAGTTTGGTGGTGTCAGATCCGGCGACCGTGGTGGCCAAAGTCCCTTTGAAATTATCCTGTTGCCGATGGAAGACTCAGTTTCCGCCATATCATTGCCGACGTGTGACACGTTGTCCTATGTTGCTGGAAGTAACCTCCTTTAACTCACGATCATACAGTTGATTCACGAACTGTTCAAAAATGTCCTGGTACACATCGGTGTCAAAGAAAATGGGTCCTATGATGCGTGACCTAGGCATCGCGCCCCACACTATAACTTTCTTATCACGGAGCGGTGTTTGGTGAATGGCAAAGAGATTTTCTGTGGCCCATGTACGGGTGTTTTGCGAGTTAACATAACTCGACAAATTGAACTACGCCTCATACGAGAACCATGTGATGTGATGAGCCATATACTGAGGAGCAAATTATACGTTGTTTGTTCAGATTGCTTCGTCCAAGCAGCAGTTATTACATATTATTCGGAGCTTCTGCTGAGTGAATCACCCTTTATAATGAAATATGCATTTTGATGCTACACATCTATATTATGATTTATTATTAACTGGAAATTGGGGAATTTCTCTCACAAACGCCGCACTGACATATACGCCAGAGATAAAGACATTTAAAATTCTTTGAGTCATATCCACCGGAAACCATTGTAAATATTATAAAGAAACGAAATTAAATGTTCAGAGGCAAATTATGCTGGATTCCACAATTTTTATATACGAATATAAATTCCTTTTAGTCTCTTTGGTTTGGCCATATTTCGGCCTGTGAATAAGAAAGCAATTATAAAACGTTTAGAACTGAATTTGTTAAAGACTGAAAACAAAACTCATGTTAATTGAAAACCTATGGTACTATATTAAAATTTGTGAAAGTTTTCCAAGTTTTGTGGCAATTTAAATCCAAAATTAAATGAATTCAGTTATTTAACTCACCAGTCAACATGTTTTACTACATATTTCATGTTCATTTTTTTAGTGTAGAAAAAATTTATATTTCAATGCACACTAGCCAGAGTTTGAAAATGTCATAAAGATACATTGACAGATACAGTATACTTGCTTATGTCATAGTACGATAACTGAAATATAAATTATTATTATCATAAATGCTTATGAGTTTAAATCTATACCCACTAAAAATGTCGAATAATTAGGGTTTTTCTACTATTAAGTTTTAAAATAAGAAATGCCCCTAATGACAATAAATAAATACTTCAGAATTTTATATATCTTGAACTACTTTGCATATATTTGAAGAATTTGCCGTATTCTCTGCGATGGTCTTAATTTTTTTCTTTTAGCTGAATCTATCAACTTGGATTTCATGCACTAATTACTTAAGCAACTGCGTCAAAAGCTTTAAAAGCTTTCAAAGTATCTTAAATTATTCCGAACAGTCGATGTTCGGGGACAGTGAAATTTACTCAAATAAAAAGAACATTGCGGGTGAAAGAAAATAAAAAATAAATAAATGGGAAATAAGGTAACGTAGAACTTAATGCTAGCAAAGTTCATCGAGAAAAAAATGATGTTCTTCATCTAAAGATGCTAATGGCAGGCAGAAAAATAAATGACATTCACCACGGATTTCTAAAAGAAAGAATTATCTACTTTTATTAAAGCTAGTTTAATGCAGAGATTAAATTATGAAACATTAAAAAAAGTTTTATGAAATCAAAACGTTTATTCTACATAGTAAAAAGAGTAGACTTTTTTTAATTAGAAGAGAAAATGTCAAATATGTATTAATTATGCATAATAAGCTGAATATTATTCATAACTATTTTTATTTCCTTAAACAGGTGATAGGCTATTTTGACAAAATATTTCAAACAATACAAGAAATATATTATTCAGCGTTCGTTAAGGGAACTTTGTTCTTTATTTTTTTTAAAGAATATTTTCCAACTATAATGTATTTTAGTAGAATAAGATTTAAAGAAATAAAAGAAGGAACAAGTGTATCAAAAGATGCGATGATGTTTAGACTAACTGCAATGCAATTCTGTTCCTATGAATATTATGACTTAGATTTAATGTATTAGGGAATTCTTTGAAAAAATATGGAATTATAAAATTTAAAAAGTTCTTATTTTGACAAATAAACTGCCCAAAGTTTAATGTATAAAAGCTTGTAAAATATACTAATGAGAATGGTTAAACTGCACTGTCAATAATTATTTAGGCGATCTTTTTCAGGTATTTCACAACAAATACCTACTATTACTAGATTTTAATCACCTACCTAAAATATGCTGGTTAAGGTAAGATGATTATATATAGCCTAGAAGTATACTTTCTATGTCAGTCTATGAGAAATGAACCATATTATTAAGTGAAGTGCTTCATTTGATTATCGACAGTTGGTTTTGAAAGGAAAAGCTAAAACTACGCTACTCAAGATTTATTTGATTAACAGTGAGTTCTTTCCTCGCCATTTCGATCATTTCATCAGTAAATTTATTTTTAGTTGCCATCATTAATGTTTCAAAAACTTTTTAATTGAAGGTATAAACAAATGATTATGGAAGGGACTTTACAAAGCCTGCTGGGCATATAAGAATGTTGCTTGAAAGATCTCTTGGTAAAACAATTGAAACAGTTATGGATTAAACAAGACAAGTATACAAAATCAAGAGATCTGTAGCCTCTTTATGCAGATAAACTAATTGGGGAGATCATGGGTCACTAACAAGCTGCTATACTTGGGTACCTGGAAAAATACAGGTGTCTCTCATTTCTCTTAGAATATGCATGGTGAAATCCCTGGACGATTTTCTGGTAGTATACTCAATATCGGCTGTTGTTACCGTCGTGAATCTTTATTAATTTTGGGCAGTTACAGCAACTTATTAAGTGGAGGCATTCCCAGTAAGTATGATATGCTCCCTATTGGTGCCATGCTGAGTTCGTAGAGTAACCAAACAGTTTATTTGACGCCGTTGGATCAGTGAAGTTCCCGAAACAAAAATAATCTTTCTATATTAGGGCCTATACTTATCAACAATGTAGCACGAAGAGGACGTGTTCGGTTTATCAACTAAATTTTTCCACTTGTTTCATAACTCTTTCTTTAATACAAAGTAAAAGACAAATATATTGATACAATATTATATATATTTTCCTAAAACAGACGATGGTATAGATAAATACACCATAAATGGATGGGAATGGGATACATTATCAAAAAATAGCATAAATCACATTTCGTTTTACCATACTTTTTCAAAGTCTATTTAGATTTGCAATCTAGAAAAGTCCTATCTAGAAAATTTATTATTAACAGAAAACATGATGCAATTACTACACTTCTTCATTATGCTTTATTCCATCGAAACGGAAAGAAAACAGCGACATTACTGATTTCAGTTTTTCTACAATTGAGTATGGATGAAGGAAATTAGGCACACAGTGCTTAATGAAATATTTTAATAATTTTAACTTTTGTTTATTTTATATCTTCAATGTAGAATTTTTCTTACCTGTAATATTTTAATTATAATTAAAATTTCTTTATATGGCTTTTGAAATTGTTCTGTGAAAATTTCTCATCATTTTTTTTTATTTAGTAATTTTTGGATTTTTTATTATTGACGAATAATGTCATTTAGAGGAATTGCATAGTAGTAGTTTCGTCGGTACATCTGTACTGATAGCAAGAAATATAGTAAAGGGAAAAAAAGAGAATCATAGCATAATAGTCTGTTTGTTTTTTCAGAGAATGAAGGGATGTTGATTTTCTGTCCGTCACGTTCTCTCGCTCTACTAACTGAAATGAACAAGATCTATTTTACGCAGAGAATCATCTCCTTTTTTATAGATTACCTTTTTTTTGTCCACTTATAAATGGGTTATTTTTTAACGTTTGGTTATTGGAGTATTTAGAAGCTGTAGAGAAACTTCCCAGAATATTTTTTTAGATCGTTAACTTGAAACAAGGAAAGATTGTAAATTACTTTTATCAGGAAGTTTTTATTGGAGTTAAAGTTAACAGTATAGTCAGCACTCTTTTAAACGCTTTACGCTAGTAAACTTTATGACTCTTAGCTCATAAAATCTAAGTTTTGCTAAAGAAAACTGACTTTTCAAAAAAGTTTGATTTATCTATATTTTATTATATAATTTTAAGAAATCTAATATATTCTTCCTTGTCACATTTTAACCTTCAAGAGAAAGATATTTTTTTGTAATGTAATGTTACATTGTAATATGGACTTCTTCTCAGGAGGTTTGAAACTGTTACGTAAAAATGCACTGTAATTTTACTTGTTTATCTCCCTCGTTATAATTCTTTGAAAATTTTGATACTGTATAATTATTGTTGAATATTAATTAGAAAATTTTTTAAAAATGAAAAGACGGTTAATTTTATGTTTAGGTATGGTTTTGATTTATACACAGATATCAAACAGACAACTTTTTTAATAATTTAATGAAAATAATACTTTTATATAATTTGAATTTTATAGACTGACTGCTCATTAAAAGTTAGTCAGTTATTCAGTTTTTAAGAGAGGTTTTGTTAATGGTACTCAGGCCAAGTGCTAGTTTACGTTGAAATCAAACATTTCATTCAATTTGGTATTGTTTTGTTCCAAAATTATCTTCATTAACCTTGTTAGAGATATAATGAAATGCTTATCTCGAGAGGGAATTAACTTATTAAAATGATTCTAAAGAGAAATACTCATTTTTTATGAAAGGGAAAAACTAGTAACACAATAAAAAGTTGACTGTACGGAAAATATTTTTCAGAATATTATTGAGAAGGGGAGGATGTGATTATTATTTTCCCAATCAGAAAACCTCATACAGAAGTATAGAAAATACTTCATGAGTGTTTAAAACTATTATTTTACACTTTAAAATGCAGCTAGATGAATCTTGGATTTGATTGAGCTGGTTTGCCAAGGTATGTGGATCCCAGAAATTCAAACAGTTTATCTAAATTAAATGTACTGATTCACAGGATGTTAAGGCTGCTGTACACTAACCCTATTGGATCCTCTCACCTCAATGATGACATATGGAGAAAAATTGTCTACTATTTACAGCTACATAAATGCTGATAATAAAATAAAAATGGTATTTTCAGATAGACTGAACTTTTTTAAACCTTGCAACAGGATTCATTTCCTAAATTTCGTCCATCAAAGCAATTTATGTACGTTTAAATCCCACTATACTAGATTTTTTCTTCAAATAATTTAGATTTAAAATATTATTTGCATTTTTTAAAACAAAAATACCCCAAGCTGAAAATTTCTTTCTCTATTAAGGCGTACAATTTTAAAAAAATCTTTAAACCTAGGTCGGCAATCCTTGGACAGATTTTCTCCATAGTTTAACATTGCGATCAGAGCATCCAATAGAGTTAGTACACAGCAGCCTAAACGCCGATTCTTCGTCCGGATAAAATGCACATATACACTATCTACCAATAACGTGCAGTGGCCCAGTTGGCAAGGGCAGCGGGCTAGTGATCTGAAAGTTACTGATTCGATGCTCGTCGCTGACAAATTCACTGCCGTGTACACTAACGGCGACTGGTGCACGTAAAATCTGTAGTGTCTGCAATGTCCTAAAAGTTCTCAAACTGACCTCTGGAGGTGCGGTGTCAAGTGTTCTTGTCTCGTCACTTGACTCAGTTAAAAAATACGGGACTGATTGGACTCCGACCCTTGTGAAGCCAGTCAAAAATGGAGCCACTCCTTCATCGTTCACAGCCTTCGGGACTTGATCCGATGTTGCTGTCGGTCAAGTGGCATAAGCAACAACAACAACAAGAACCAATAAATATTTGGACACCTGTGATAGTATAGAAAATCAAAATTTATTCATATTCAATAGTTGGTAGAGCTTCCATGAGAGGCAATTATAACCTCAACTCTCCGGGATATACTTTCCACAAGTCCTTGTATGACGGCTAGTGATATTTTCTGCCACTTGGCTGCGAGAAGACATGTAAGTTCCTTCACCGATTTTGAATGGTTGTTGCTCACCTTAATTCGGCGATACTAGAGGATCTCGATAGGGTTCAGATCCGGGCTCTGGGAAGGCCAGTCGATTCGGTTAACCCAATTGTCACCATACCAACCCATGTGGGACCTCACAACATGACAGCTGGTGTTGTCGTCCTGGAAGTAACATGAGTCCAACCCGTAAAACTGCCACAACGTAGGAAGCACACTGTCATCCAAAATAGTGCAGTAGGCGATGGCATTGAGCTTACCATGAATTGGGACCAAGGGTCCCAGTCCATACCCGGAGAAACACCCCCAGACCATAATTCCACCTCCACCGATATATATATATATACAGGGTGGCTAATAAATACTGTGACAAATATCGAATCATTTAATTACACACAGATGAAATAGAAAATGGAAAATACAACATTATTATGAACATTATACATGAAAGTTTACCATGAAATAATTTTACTCGAATCGACCGCCATCTTTATCGATTACTAAAGATAATCTCTTACGCCACTGTCCTATTGCGGCACGAATCATTTTATGAGGTAATTTGTCCCATTCACTCCGTATGGAAGCCTTGAGGGAGTCCAAACTTCTGTGCTGCTTAGCATTTACTTTAGACTCTAAAATCCCCCAAATGCAATAGTCTAAAGGATTTAGATCTGGTGAAGAAGGTGGCCAATCTTCTTGCTTGATAAACTTCGGGCAATTGGCATTTAGCCATTCCTGTGTTGTTTTGGATCGGTGGGACGGTGCAGAATCTTGCTGAAATATCCAATTCTTTTTGGCATACAATCTGTTAGCATGTGGTAATAAACGTGTAGCCAATACTTCCTGTTTGTAATATTCAGCATTGATTTTTACCCCTTTATCGATGAATTTCAGAGGCAGTTTTCCATTGTGTGACACTGCAGCCCAAACCATAAGAGAATTCTTGTTCTGAAAGCGTTTAACAGTTCGAAGATTTTCAGGTATATCCTCGAAGGTTGCTGAATATACAACATCATTTTTAGCATTATAACTTTGTTCTGTACAAAACAGCTTCTCATCAGAGAAAATTATTTTTTCAACACTTTTGCTACCGTGCCGGTTCAGCAATTTCTTACATCTTTGTAACCTTTTTACTATTTGTGCAGTAGTCAAACCTTGAACTTTTCTTTTGCGATAAGGGCGAAAACCCAGGTCTTCATTTATGATAAGTTGCATAGTTCTGCGACTGATGTTCTCTTCTGCAGCCATTTTATTTCCAGAACATTGTGGATTTCTTCGTATCTTTTCACGAATTCTTTTGATACGTTCTTTTGTACGAACAGTGCGTGGACGACCGGACCTTGGTCGATCTTTACAGCTATTGGTATCCAATAATCGATTTATAGTCCTATATATAAACGTCCTATTAAAACCAAGGCATTTTAATTGCTTAAATATTTTACCTGCAGAAAATCCGCGATCAAAAATCTGTTTAACCATTAACCTTTTGGCTTCCATCTTTAAAAATATTCTACATGTTTTACTTTAAACAAAAATCGTCTGCGTTTACAAAAAGTTGCCAATCATACAAATAGATAGATAAATTGTTTTTTCAAACGATTAAAATTAACTCTTATTTTTTGGAGTGTTACAGTATTTATTAGCCACCCTGTATATATATATATATATATATATATATATGTATATCACAAATTTATGTTCCCATGAATTCTCAGATATAAAGATTGGAACATAAATGAAGTCGTATTGAGAGCATCTAATGAAATATCCTCTGGTATTAATATTATTTCTCGATAAACGTTAATTTTCATTGGGAACAAGAAAAGAAATATATAATCAGATCTAGACCTAAGAAAGTATATTGCTTCAAATAATTGCAAACTGTCAACTTTCGTTTATGTGCCTCGATAGGCTGAAACAAAATTTCAAAATAAGCTGATTAAGATAAATGCCATTTTAAAACTTATTTACAAAATTCTATTCGTCACATAAATATCCGCATTAATTCTTATATTATACGAGGACTCTAAGTCTTACAAAGCTTCAATTTTTCTCTATATAAAATGGTAAAGCAGTAAAGAAATTTCCTAGAGAAAATATTTGTAATTGATGTGAATGAAAAATAAATATTCGTAGTTTGAAATTATTAGAGATAACTTTAATCATTTGAAGTCCAATAAAAATTTTCTCGACCATTAATCAACAATGATATCTTATTTTTCCCCCTCATTAGCTAGAAAAGTTATTGTTTGCTGAACGTAAGACAAAAGAATCTTCAGCAATTTTTTTCTCCAAAAAATTTATATCCTTAAAGTTTTTAATAGGAATAATTTTAGAATGTTGAATCAATTAATTAAGCTAGGAGAGCTTTCGTATAACTCAACGTCAGAAATTTAGAGATAACTTGATTACGAGTTTGTAGAAATATTTATTTTTCGAGCATACGGAGAACCCAATGCATTATTGCTTTAAATAACACATGCTCTGAGCAAGTACACACTATCTACCAATAAGTATTTAGACATCTGTGATACAAAAGAAAAAAAATTCATATTCAATAATTGGTAGAGCCACCACGAGAGGCATTTACAGCCTCAACCCTCCAGAGCATGCTTTCCATAAGTCCTCGTATGACGGCTAGTGGTATTTTCTTCCACTCTGCTAGGAGAAGACATCTAAGTTCCTTCATCTATTTTGGACGGTTGTTGCACTCCTTAATTCAGCAATCCAACTGACCCCAGAGGTTCTCGATAGGGTTCAGGTCTGGGCTCTGGTCAGGCCAGTCCATTCGGTTAACCGTATTGTCACCATATCAATCCATGGGGGACCTCGCAACAAGACAGCTGGCGTTGTAGTCCTGGAAGTAACATGGATACAACCCGTAAAACTGCCACAACGTAGGAAGAACACTGTCATCCAAAATAATGCAGTAGGCGTCGGCATTGAGCTTACCATGAATTGGGACCAAGGGTTCCAGTCGATATCAGGAGAAACACTCCCAGAGCATAATTCCATCTCCGCCGACCTTTACTGTGTGCACAATGCATTCTAGCAAGAGGCGTTCTCCAGGCAGACGCCAGACCCAGACCCTGCCATCCGAACGGTAGAGAGTGAACCTTGATTCATCGTTACAGAGAACCCGTTTACACTGATCTATGGTCTACTTTCGACATGTCTTGCACCATATTAACAGAGCAGTGCGATTGGACTTTGTGATCAAAGGTTTGAAGGCGGCAGCACGGCCCTGAAAACCAAGCAGATATGCTTCCTTATCGATGGTATTCATCGAAACAACGTTCCCAGATGCCTGTTGAAACTCCTGGAGTATGTGGGCCATCGGTTGGGTGCGACTCTTCCGAATTTTTCTGGACAGCACACGTCTACCTCTATCTCCCAGTTTCGTGGGTCTGCCGACTCGGGGCACATTCTTGGGGATAACTCTGCACTTTGCGGCATCTTACATGCGACTAATGCCAATGTTATTTCCTACACGATATTTAATGGCGGAGGGTGTGATGTATATCAGAACAGCAGATATCGCCATTTGCTTGGGTGTCCAAATACTTACTGGTAGATAGTTTATATCAGGTTTTGAAACGTACAGGTCTGCTTCATGAAGAAGAAAGCATATTAAATTTTTTTCCCGAAAAGCCTTCTTCATTTACTTCTTTGATGAGTGGGATATGCATTAACAACTCTGCTGTATACGCATTCCCGTAATCCCGTTCTTGATTCTGTCTCGGGTATAAACTTTGATACAGGAATTTTTCTAGGTACATAATTGTACACTTTCTTTATATCATTCCATTGTTTAGATATCTAATATTTGTTAATTTTCAACACATTTAATGACATTCTTATTATGAAATCTCGTTACTTCCATCTACATTTATATGTCTTCATAACTAATATTTGTATGTATTTAACCACAAACTGTAAAACAGCTGTAATACAAATATTCAATTATATTTTTCAATAAATATTTGTGCTACGATTGTTTATTCCTTTCACTACCATTTTATTTTCATCCGTATAATTTAAAATGTTTCAGTTAGATTTACTTAACTTTTTTTAGTTTCTTATATAAAAAGAAAGGCATGCAGTTTTGACATTATTTTTCATCATGTAATTTCCTTAGGACTGAATTTCAATTAACTTTGGGGAACTGGTTTAAATGTATTATTATTAATAAAGGTTTTTACATTTATTTAATATTAAGTGAATAAACAAAAGAGTCATTTCATTTCAGATTTCAACCAACAATTTTATTTTTCGATACTTTCAGTTTTTATTAGGCCCAACAGTTTTTCATAGCCTCATAATAAAAGAAATTTCATAATTATACTTCAGTTAAATTTTATCTTTAAATTTGAAGCATATCTTCTTCGTAGAAAATTACTCGTGAAGAAAAGCAATGCACTAAAGCTTGTCGTATCATATTTTATATATAAATATTGCTTATAGAGTATAGTGAAAGATAAATACAAAAAGCACACAAAGGACGAAAATATTTCTAAAGACATTTAGAAACATCGACAGAAGATTTCAAATATCGTTTCTAAATCCGGATTAATCGTAAATAAGCTTTTCACAAACTACCAAAAGCTTTTTTCATAGAAAACTATACTCCAATTTAGGTGCGATTGTGGAAACTAAATTGGCTTCTCTACTGGTAATGTTTGTGGACTATTGAAGATTTCAATTTGCTTCGAAATCTCGAAAGATACTGAAAGAGATTGAAGTTTTAAATCAACTGAGGGATAAAACCAAGTCACTTTGAGATACAGTTGAGGCATTTAGTTTCACTATTCCGGTATAAATCTAAGGGACTGAAGTTTAATATTTTTCAGGCCTCTAAGTTGAACTGCTTGCAGAGACATTCTCATGTTACAGAATAGTGGAAATTCTCGAAATAAAATCTAATACTTATATATCCAGGAATAAGCATATGCACACTTTACTTTATTACATTATTATTTTCTATTTGCTTTCTCTTTTACTCTGAAATTCCCTTGCCACCAATTCTTTTGCAAACCTTGCTCTCGGCTGTCTCTGGCAAGATCACATCTTGATACAAATTAGATAGGATCTCCTAAGTACAGAGTGATTTATTTAACCCTCGTGGGTTCCTCCCATTTCGGTTACACTCAAGACCCTTGGGGTCATGAACGACCCCACAAGTTTTCCTTCAATTAATTTATTCTGATTATTGCATGTTACATATATTTTTTTAAGTTTACACACTTTTTAATGATAAGAAAATAAGAAAAAGACGCATTCAAAGTAAAATTTAGTTTATGTATTAAAAAATATTAATTTTAGAAGAAAACTTACAATAACTGTAGATTTATTGACAACTGTTACAGACCTGAAGCAAATTATTTTTGCAAATAAATTTCAAACACTTATGATATTTTTCGCTACATTTTTTATCCAGTCTCTTGGACAAAAGTTGCAACGTCCTCTTTTTTTGGCATTTGTCTTGCTTCCTTTCATATTCGGATCTATTGTAGGATCTATTTGCGATTTCTTAACAATTGCTGCGGCTGTTTCAGTTCTTGGGAGAAATTTTCTCTCCTGTAGTGCAGGTTTTATTAATTCATAACCTAATTCTTCCAGAGAATATCTTCTTCTATTCTTTTTGTTTTCATGGTATGAAGGGTTAATTTCCCGACAAATCACAAAAGCATTGTACACAGATACATCAATTGTGTTGTAAAAAAGTACAACTGGCCAACGAGCAGTTCCTCTTTTACAAGTGTAAGTAGCAACTATTTGATCCAAAGTATCAACTGCTCCTTTTGTCGAATTGTAATACAATATCATTGTTGATTTTTCATCACACATATTACTTATATCACCTTTGTTGTGCATGGTACTAGAGTGACACATTTGTTTTTTTTTTTTGGTGTATATGCTACTAATGTAGTGTCAGTTGTAAATCCAAAAATTGAGGTAAATACCTCTGATCCTTTCGAATGAGTAATTTGATAGGAAGTTCCGGGTTATTTTTTTATTGTTCCTAGCATAGTTTTATTTATTTTTAGTAGTAATTGGCCAAGTTCATAAGAGGAAAAGCAGTTATCAAAAGTAACATTATGTCCCTTGAGACCATAGATCAAATCCAAAACAACGCGTAAAGCTTGTTTTTTCTCTGGTGAGCCATCCTTTGGCTTTCCAGTGTATACTAGCATATTCCATGCATATGCACTTTTAGAGTCACAAACAATCCATATTTTTATGCCATACTTCGACAATTTTTGTGGCATGTATTGACGGAAAGGGCACCGGCCTCTAAAACCGACAAGTTGTTCGTCGATTGTAACATTATTTCCTGGATTGTATAATTTAGGCAAATTTTCAGCCCAGTTGTCCCACAATTGAAACTGCTCTAGTGTCTTTATTGCCAAAACGAAGGACTCTAGATATAACTCTGAACCTCTTTAGAAACATTGCAGCTCGAAAAATAGGTCTCCAAACTGTTTATCCCACAAAGTTGTCAGTGCTTCGCCATGGGATTTGAAAACCATAGCTAAGATTAGAAGCCCCGAATAGCAATGCAACTCATTGTAAACCATTTTTTCCCACTTATCTACGAATAATTTAGTACCTTCAATATTCGTCATGTCTATAATAATTTTTTCAGTGGTAGGGGGAATGTACAACAGAAAAGTAGATTTTACATCTATTGCTCTTGATGTTGTATATGATGTTGGTCCCGGTTTTAGTTTTATGATATTTGCCGACGAAGTTCGTCCAGGTCCTGCGTATCGAGTATCACGCCATTCAATTTTTTTATCTTTCAAAAGCATATATTTACATGGATATAAGAACATTACAAGCATATAAGAACATGGGAGTGGTAAGCAAACAAGATAATATTTCTGGGGTCACCAGTGACCCCAAAGGTCTCGTGTGTAAAAAATGCAAATTCGGGAAAAATAAAATAAAATAAATACAATATAATAGCATTATTTTATATAAAAAACTAAAAGAATAAAAGTCACAAAATGCAATTAAAAACAAATGGTTGATTAACAAGATATATTAAACAGAAATTGCTTTGGGGTCATATATGACCCCAGGGACCCACAAGGGTTAATACAGGAGGCAGTGAGTTTAAGTATGGGGGTGAATTTTCCCTATATACAGTTGAAACTGTCACGGTCAATATTGATCAACAAAGCTCTCTGTCGTCGTTGATATTCTACGAGGATAGTTTACCAAACAAGTGAAATATAAGCACTTTTACGGGAAGGATTAATCTTGTGCAGGAATTATTTAATGGAAGTAAGTACATTGTGGCGTAGTGGTTAAAAGCGCCAAGATGCCACTCCACAGGTCCAGGGTTCGACCTTGCGACTGGGCAAGATCGACTCCGTCTTTAATCCCTCAAGTGGGTCGGTAAAATGAGGACCAAGCATGCTTGGGAACTAAACTCTGGGGGTCCCACGTCAGGTCGATCACCTGTCTGAGGCATATGCTGTATGGCACCCCAAGTCCACGGTCAAGAAAGCGGAGATGGGCACCACCGGCCTTGGTCCACGGCTGATTGTTGCGCCATGGGTTTAGTTTAATTTTTAAGTGCACTGGGTAAGATATTAAGAAAAGTGTTTTATGGTTAAATCAAGAAGGAGAATTTTTGTAAGTTGGATGCACTGCTGTAATCTCAGTAAGTCGATTTCATAGAATTAAATTCGCAGAGAGGAATTATTGTTCTGAAATGAAGGCGTAACTGAAATAAGAGTTTTATAAACATGAATTATTAGGAATTTATAAGTTAATTAACTTGTATTATTTATGCATTTATTTTAATCCCGTAGCTTTCAAAAAATTAAATTAAGGACTTAAATATTCTATAAAACACGAAGCAGCAAAAACCTTACGCCAAAAAAGAAAAATTACCAATTTTAATTAGATTCGATGGCAAGACATAAGTTATTTAAATCAAGTAAGTTACTGAATAGCAGAATATTCTATTAGAGAAATATTCAGCGATTGCTTCGCAATGCAATTCAAGGTTTATTAATTCTTTACGAACGCAATAAATGAAAGTAAAGAAAAATTTGCTGATGCCTATTTATTCAGATTAATTGCAGGTCAGCTCAAGCGAATTAAGTTAAAAATATCTTATTCCGAGAATTGGAATAACATTTAACCACAATTTATTTAAAGGTAATTATGAATAACATTTTATGCTTCATTCATGTTGAGAGTTAAATATAGCCTTTGATACTAATTGTTTATTTATAACAATTCCCGGAAGAAGTAAGTTTTTTTTCGGAAATTTGATCTTCATAAAATACTAGACTTTTTTCAGTATCTTTTTATAAGGAAATGAACGCAGCTATTTAATTTCCCATCAGATAGTGCCTACTACCTATCCGATACCGTGGTTAAAAGAGCATAAAATCATATTGGGTATATACAAGAGGATCTACATTTTTCTAGACATCACAAATATTAATAGTTTTACTAAGAATAGTATTCTAGTACCACTAGAAAAATTGAGCTAATTCACCTTTTATGATATAATGTGGGATTATTTGCCGTATATAAGGGTTTTTTTTCATTGATTACACATTGGATTAATTCATTATGCATTTTGTTTCTTTAAATAACACAAAATAGAATTTCTTTTGATAGAAGTAGCGCATAAAGATTGTGACAATAGAATTAAAATGTAAAGAATTGATATTAGACACAGGAAAAAAAATCTAGTGTAATAACTCTTATTTTTTTTTTTTTTTTCTAATGCGGAGGCACTTGTCGCTAGACATTCGCCTGTTATTCAGTTTTTGCTGCCCATTTTTTTATGGAGGCACCATATAGGCGGACCAGCATTACCCCCTATGAAGACACGACACAAACGGAGGCATTTTAGTAGCGCCTCGCCGGGATTCGATCAGAGTACCCTTTGCAACAATTTGTACCCCAAGGCCACCTCGGCCATAACTCTTATTTTTAAATTAAAGAACAACTGATTTAATTGAAAAGAAAAATAGGTTGAAAAGAAAAAAAAATTGTTTATTGATTTTAAGTCCTTTCAATCGAATCAAACTTTAAAAGGTGAAATTATTTTTTTTCCAACGAATCATCATGAAATTGTAAATTAATGAGTTTTAACATTGATAAAACACATTGATTTACAATGTATTTTACTAAAATATTTCTCTAAGGGGATTGAGAATTTTTAATTCAGGAAACATAAATAACAGTTAAATGCTAATAAACATATAAAGCATAGACTATGTACTAGTTAGAATTACTCTTTGGCATCTAATGAAAAGAATATTTATAGCACCGACTAGCCCTCCGAAAAAAGAAGAAACATTTAATTGTTAAGTATTCCGAGTTTAAGCGTACTTATAAAGTTGACAATTTTAACGAATATTCAGTGACAGTCAACTGTAAATAGATAAGTTCTTTTGAGGCAAGACATATATTCCTGTATGTACGAGTAAATTTTAATCCACGCTTTTTTTGTTCAAGCCGAGGCGTAGTGTACTAAATTAACATATACACCATGTATATGAATTATCAGATTTTCCCTTTTTTCTTTTTATGGAAAAATACAGAACATCTCCAGACCTCCCGAAGACACATTAGGGCATTTATGAATATAAAATTTCCTCTTTGGTGTCATATCCATATGTCATAGGGATATGACAAGAACTACTCTGGTTGACGCTATTGTAATATCCATATGACATTCCAAACAGAGTAGTTCTTGTCATATCCCTATGACACCATATGAGTAAGTTTTGAGAACATCGCATTTTTCTATCAGATCCTAATTTTACCATTTTCTCATCTCTATTTTTTCCCCAAATGCTCATTTTCTAATCTCGCAAAGAATGTATTCATTCACCCTGTGGTCAAGCATAAGGTCGATTGGTATCATAAATTTTAAAGTCATTTCGAAAGAGGTCACGAATAGAAGGTAATTTGAAATTTGAGCACCGTAGCTCTTCTGCTGAGCCGTCCTACAACGGTTATTTAGCCCTCAACCCCGAATCTTAATCCTTATTAACAATCAGCCAAATAGATGCATAATAGAGTGAACATTTTTTTAATTAAAAAGGTTTAATAAGCTAACAAGTTCAAAATTTGTCACATATGCAGCCAAACTTTCAAATGTCCAAGAGAAAAGAGATACATCTTTGCGGTTGTAGGAATCCCCGTGATATGAAGAAATTGATAGAATTTCCTGTACGGAGAACTTCGAGCTGTAAACATCGGTGTAAATCCCAAAAATCTTTGACGAGTTGACTATTTCATAAAATTAAGTATAAAATATCTGTTTTGAAAAATTTTTTGTTGACCTAATTCCTTCCAGAAAATGCTTAGAGAAACATTATTTTCATTACTGTTATTTTCCTTATCTTGAAAGTGCTTGTGCGCATGTAATTTGGAACCAAATTTTATTACTTTCTTTGTGTTTTGTAAAGTAACTATTTTTCTTAAATGAGGGTTAAGTTTTAGTCTTAAATTTTTCTTAAAATCTCCGTCAATAAACTCTTCCAAAATATTTAAATGCATTATCATTATTAAAGTTAAAATTTATTTCAGACGCGAGGCAATATTAAAAGTTAGTTCACAGAGAAAAAAAAATCGAAAATAGTTAAGATCCTCGCATTAAAAACACTTAATGTAAAAGATGCGTTTCTAGTAATATTTTATGTCTTATTTATGGTGTTATGAGAGAATTCAAAGGGTCTCAGCTCGGACGGTTTTTAAATAGATTAAAATTTGTTTTAAGAGCAAGCCAAAATTTTCAGTACTATTACAGAATTATTTTGAACCATTTATTGTCATTTAATATATTTAATAGGTATTTTAAAGACGCGATTATGGAGAGATTTAGGGCTTATATGTATTAGCAAATGTTATATGAGTGTATGTATAATGATCTTCCACACACATACACACACACATATATATATATATATATAGGCGGTGAAAGGCAAAGTGGTGTGTGTCGAAAGCGTTTTACTGCAAAAACTACAAAAAATTCCACTATAAATTGAACAAATTATAATTCATAATAATTATTATAATATTGCAAATAATAATAATTTGCAATTCACTATAAATGGAACATGGAGATTACATTTTTGCCCTCAAGTAAAAAAATGTTGAAAATGTCACTTACACCACTTTGCCTTTCACCACCTCATATCGATATCTATATCTATATCTATCTATCTATCTATGTATCTATCTATATATATATATATATATATATACTAGCTGAAAACCCGCACTTCGCTACGGAGTACATTCAAATTAAATACAATGGTCAATCTTTGCAATTAATGCCAAAAATATAAAAATATATATATTTATAATAAATATGACTATCAATGTATACAAATGATGTAAAAAAATGTATATATATATATTTATAAAAAAATCGTAAGGGATATTATTAAAGACAAAATAATGTAGAAGAAAATATTCAAATTAAATCTAATAGGACATGCTAAAGAATATAGTACAATTAATATAGTACAGTTTGAGGAACATATCTTTTACTGTATTTTAATATTTTTTTGGATAATGTCCAATCGTCTGCCGCATTAGCAAGAAAAAATAATATTTTTTTGTCTATTTCGTTGTTATCACGTGACGATAAATTTATTTAAAGTACCAGAAAAAGAAATCATGTGATCAGCATTTAATAAATTAAATTCTAAAAAATAATCTTTAAAAATTTACCAAAAATCAGAAAATGGAGGTAAAGATTAGAAAAAGATTTCATTTTAAAGGTATTTTTATGATCTTTCTCGTGATATAAATTTTATAACCCTCAAATTATTATTTTAAATGCAAACTAAAAAAAATTTACTAAAGCAGCTTAAACATTTAATTTTAAAAAAATCTAAGAAGACTTTTTCAAAAATCTTTCTTAGTGCACCCCTACACCTTAAGAAGAATCGCCATGCAAAATTTCAGTCCTTTAGGTCCAGTGGTTTGGTTTGTGCGCTGTATGTCAGTGAATCAGTCAGTCAGTCAGTCAGTTACGGAACTGTTTTATGTACAGTAAAAACTGTTTATAAGAACACCGGTTATAAAAGCATATCGCTTAAAAGAACGGAATCATTAGTTCCCGGCCAATTCTCATGTGTAATGATGGATATAAAATCCGGTTATAATAACTTAGTTAATAAGAACATGTCGCTTTTAGTGACTTAAAATTAATTTGTTTCTGGAAAAATAAATCGCTTTTAAGAACATGTTTATTGGGAAGTAGCACCACGTTGTTCTTCAACCATTTTATCCATTTTTTATCTAAAAAAAGGACTAAAGTTAAGAAACTTCGAAAAAGTCCACATGCTGACATAGAAGAAGCCCTTTTGCATTGGTTTAAGATTCAAAGGAGTGCCAACATTTTCCTAATCGGACCGATTTTGCAAGCGAAAGCAAATGAATTTGCGAAGCTCTTTAAAAACATTATTGCGTTTGTTCAACTTCGTGGATCCAGAAATTTCGGGAGAGGATTTCCATTGTGTTCGGGAGGATAATCGAAGGCCGTGCCAACAGGTTTGGTTTGGAGCGCTACGGTCAACTTTTTGCTACACGAGGGATAATTAGACCGGGACCTACAGTTTAAAATCGATTCCGAGCGGCTACAAACAGCCATGCCAACAGTGGGACTTGAACCCACAGGATCTGAACCGAATGCCAACGCCCTAGCCATTCGGCCATTACCTGGTCGCCATGCAAACAAGAGTTTCTGATAACTGGCTTAAAACCGTTTAGAATACGTTAAGAGAAGGTTATGAAGAGCATTAAATCTTCAATCTTCAATCACAAAAAAAATCGAATTGTTTCCTGCCTGCTGGCTTTCTTAGGGTTCAAAATCTTCCCAATTTTTAAACTCAAGACTCTAGAGATGAAACGCTTCAAGATTAGGTTCGAGATTTGCCAATTGAACAAGATTCACTTCAAGGAATATGAAGACATAGATTTGGCTCTTGCAACTCATGGGAATGTGACGGATGAGGATATTGTTGCAGGCGTAAATGCAGAGATTTCTGGCAGAGATATTGACGACAGTGCCAGTTCAGAAGATCTTTTGAACGAGTTTCCTTGTCCGAGTTTAAAAGAAATGTTTTCAGCAATCAATACTTTAAATAAATTTTTAGCTTGCAATAACGGTTTTGTGAAGGATGCAATAAAAAAAAGTTGTCAAAGAACTTGTCGCGATAACTGCAAATTATTTTTATTTACAAAAGAAAAAAAATCTAAACAAACAAATATTACTGACTATTTTTCAGAAAATGAATAAACATGTAAAACCAAAATATTGCATTATGTATGTACATTCATAATAGCTACATAATTTTATTAACGTTTCTTTTTAACGTTTTTAGAACTATATATTTGAAAAAGTTCAAAAATACATACTTATATGAAAATGACAGTGTTTTTTTCCTTGATTGAACTTGAACCTTTTAACCATTTTTTGAACGTCATGTTTCAGGTGTAAATAGAAATTATGTGACAATGAATTTGGTATTTCCAGCAGTTGTAAGTTATCTATCGGATATAAAAACTATCGATTATAAGAACCAGTTTTTAAAGTCCCATGGATGTTCTTATAAACGATTTGTACTGTATATAGATATAAATACCAAGTGATCATAATTAAACTTGGTCTACTCAAAGACCTCTGAAGCTGTAACTAATAGGCGGATTCAGCTGAAATTTCGTAGATAGACAATTCAAAGGATAAGCTGAAAGATTCCACAAAAAAGAAATTAGTTCAAAAAATGTCCACTAGGGAGCGCATTACAGCCTAAATGCTTGAAAGGTCATACAATAAATAACTGTGCACAGTAAAAAAGTCATTTAAAACTTTTATTTTTACATTCTCAAGCATTATGATGTTTAAAACTGTTATTTTTTCATTTTGAAGCATTATGACGGTACAAAAGTTGATAATTGTGGCATTGCAAGTGAAAAAGAAAACAACCTCATTTGCATAAGCATACGAATTCAAAGTGAATTTTGGGTATAAAAAAGATGAGATCGAGTGAGTATCATTCTTTCAGGTGCGATGGCAATTAAATTACAAGCATGTGCGTTATTCGTAAAACTTTTTCTTTAATAAAAACCAGGTAAATGCTGTTGCAGCTCTTCGCGAATTACGACTTCAAAAGAAATTTCGTCGGTGTCCAATGTCTCCACAAGGTATGAGAGACATGATATCTCGATTTGAAAACACAGGGTGTTTAAGCGGCACTGGGTGTTCAATGTGGCAGTGGGCGAAAGCCTATCAGCGAAGAAAACGTTTCAGAAGTAGCAACTTGTCGAGCAGTCACTGACAAATGATCATGGAGTAAGCAGTGCACGTGCAGTGTCACGACAGTTAGACGTACCGTATAGCACAGTGCAGAAGATCATGAGAAAAATAGTGAAAATTTTTCCGTATAAGATCAGACACAACCAGCAACTGTTTTTTTACCGACAATGACCGTCGCTTATCTTTTGCCCTGACTTTTCTTGTCCGAATGGAAGTCGATAACTCCTGGCCGCGGAACATTCTCTGGAGTGACGAGGCTCATTTTTATCTGAACGGAGCAGTGAACACCCAGAATTGTCGAATTTGGGCCTTGGAAAATCCACGTGCCTTCTACACAATTCCGCAACACTCGCCTAAAGTTACTGTCTGGTGTCGATTCACTTCTCAATTTATCCTTGGACCATTCATTTTCGAAGAACTTAAAGATAATGGCTCTGTCACATGTTCTGTAACAGACCTCAGATATCGTGACATGCTGAGCAGTTTCGTTTTATCTCAACTCCAGCAGCGAGAATGACTTGAGTCTATTGCTTTTATGCAGGATGGTGCCCCTCCAAATAATGGACTCTGTGTGCGGAGGTTTTTGTGACAACATTTTACGGATGACAGGGTGATTATCTGATCGTTTCCTACTCCTTGGCTGGCCCGTTCTTCCGATCTCACTCCGTGTGATTTTTAACTCCATGTGATTTTTTGTTATGGGGCCATTTAGAGAACGTTGTTTATAGAGGGAATGTTACAACTTTGGCTGACCTGAAGGACCACCTAACATTGTATGTTCGACAGATTACTGGCGACCAGCTGCGGTCCGATGTTGAACATGCTGTTCATCGCCTGCACATTTTACATACAATGAGGGAGCCCACATTGAACAATGTTGTTTACATCGCTAGACAGTGTGTAACAAATAAATTAAGCTTAAATGGGAATTTGTAGCTTGTTTAAATTATTTCCATGAATTGCGCCTCCTAGCGGGCACGTTATGAACCCTTTTTTGCGAAATCTTTTAGCGCATTCTTTGAATTGCCTATCTGCAAAATTTCACTTCAATCCGCCTTTTAGTTACAGCTACAGAGGGCTCTGAATAAGTTTAATTATGATCACCTGGTATAAAACTTCAGACATTAAAGCTTCCTCTTTCTCTAAAAATACATGTCTACTGACATATAAATTACTGCATTGAAGTAAAGTATATTTTCTGTAAATCTTCGATTCTACCTTATTTTCAAGTCCAAGTTCCATTCTAGGAATCTCAGAACTGCTAGAGTTAGCTATTCCTAATACAAGATTATTCAAATTCACTTGCACTCCAAGATTTTCCCCTGTTCAGAGGTTTGTTTTTATACATCTTCGGTTTTTCAACATTTTTGTTATAAACAGGACTTCATACGATGTGTTCAAGAAATTCACGGGGTCTAAAGACTATGTTACCTGAGTATATCTCTGTCAAACGTGACACCCACAACTATCTGTTTCTTTACGTAGTACGACGCAGCTGACAATAATGAAAGTTATTGTTCTCGGGCAGGTAACTTTTATGGATTTTTAAACAATAAATTTACTATGGTTTAAATAGCGCATTAAGTCGAGGATCGATGAGGATTGATTTCATTCCTTTGGGTCCCCCTAATAGTTTTCCAATTTTTTATTTCGTCAATAGCACTCGGTGTACAGCCCAAGTCAAAGCAAAGGAAAGAAAGGGCGGCAAGTTACGATGGGTAGGAGTGATAGAAATCAGTGACATACGGTGATAAAAATACGGAAAAGAATGAGATACAAAATAAGGTACAAAAAATTTACTGGATATATTGGGTTTAGGAGCTAGGAAAACCTTTAAATATTCACTATAAATAATTGAAAATTAAGCTCAATTTGTGAATTTCAAAAGCAAATTGAGCATTCTACCTCTAGAGCAGAAACACAATAATACAATGAAGGTAAAATAGCACTGAGGATGTCAGAAAACTGTAATTTAGAAGTGCGTTTTGTTGAAAATTGTCTTAACAAACTTTCTTTCACGCCTATTAAAAATGAAACTACTCTCTTTTTAGTTTTAAAATGTAAAATATTTTACATTAATCCAAACTGGCTTGAGATACGTGAGACAGTAAATTATGAAGAGAAATTCATATTGTCTTGAATGTAGTAGCTTGTAACAAAACACGATATGACAGCATGAAATTCCTATTAGCTTTAAAGGAGGAAAAGAGGACTACAGAAAAATACCGCTCCCACAATTTTTTTTTCTTTGAGATAATTAGAAATTCCCCTTGAAGCAAATGGATTTTATTTCTTATGCATATCGAGCCAATTTAAATCATGTCTCTTCATGTATACTATAGTAAAATTAAAACAGAAAATATACCTATCTCAGAGAGCACTTGCAGTTTCTGAATCGATACTTTTAACTTTCGTAGAATATTGTTGATGAATCCTACTAAACTCAGGTGAATTAAAAAAAATATTTATTCGGATTTTTTTTGAAGAAAAAACCGAAAATATTTGCTCACGAAAGAAAATTTAATACCCAAAAATTGAAAAGTTTTCGAAAAATATATCACTATCATTGTTAGAGCAAATCTTTCGTAACAATTGTGCCTACAGTATTTTATTGTAAATATTTAGAACATTTTGAAAGAAACATCGAAATAAATTGTTATTTAATGGGATGGGTAAATGGGACTTTTTTGTAAGAAGTTCATTCAACATTTTTTTGATACTTAAAATACGTGATGATGACCAAGGCAAGAATTTCAATATTTTTTTGTTTCATTTATCACACACAGAAACAAGTAAATATACTTGATAGAGGAGAATTAAGATCCCTATTCATCATCGCCCTAAAAGAACTTGGAGGAGTTCCACAAATACATTTTTTACTCACATTAATAAATATAATAAATGCCCAACTCATTTATTTTAACACTCATTTTATATAAGACGACATCAGTTTTGAAGAAAAAATAGTGCATGTGAGTGTGTGGGAGTGTATGTGTGTATATGTGAAAGAAACGGCAATTAAGCAGAAATTTAGCAACATATCTCTTTGGCAACAATGATTATACACAAATATATCGTTTTATATTTGGTATTAATTTCAGCTATTTGATATGGGATACATTTGGTACATAGTAAATATAGTCAAGTTCATACCAAATGTCATTTATTGTGTTAACAAGGATAACGATATGACAATATTATCACTATTTTAAGGAGAGTTGAAACGCTCTGAAAATTTCTGATAAAAGTATTCTTTTAGTTTGCGAAAAACAGTCCAACCATCCTTACTTTAACTATATAACTGAATATGAAAGCAATAAAAGTTAACTTTTTGAATTAAATGTTTATTAAAATATATCTATGGTACCCGGTATAAAGGGCTTAAGTAAAAAAAAAGTGATTTTTAGATATTTGTTAGTATTGATAAAAAAAATCTTTTCGCTTGTATAAATGTCTCAAGTCTATGAATTTTATAGTACATTTCTTTGTATAAAAGACTCAAGTCGAAATTATTGTTCTGCGATTGGTATAAAAGCCAATAACTTCGTATATTTAAATCACTGTTTTTGACTTAAGCCCTTTATACCGTGAACCATAGATATATACTTAACAAAAATATTATGCTTTAAAATTTTTAGAAAATAATTTTATTATTATATCGCTATTGATTCTCTTTTCTTTACTTATTATATTTTTGAATACGGCAAAATGTTCCTCTCATCAATCTGTACACTCCAAAGTTCAATAAGTGAGTTAAGAAAGAGCATTTTAAAACATACACCATTATAATTTTCTCATTAATAAAGTTAAAAATTTGCCTATTGCAGTAGTATCTTAGAAATAAAATAAAATATATCACTGGAATCTGTGTTAAGATGTAAAAAAATCTCAGTGGCAATAGTGATTTTAGTACAAGGAAGAGCTAGGTGAATGCAAAGGGCTATGACAACTTGACATATGATCTAGAAAGAGTTTTCAAGTTATTAACCCTGTTAAAAATCTTTTTTATATTAAAAAACTGATTTTCTTTTTAAAATGTCAACACAGTTATTTTCAAATGATTGTAATTTATTAACTTTCTCGATAATTACCCAAATGCTGTTTTATTTTGGGATTCTTGTGGCAAAACGTTTGCATTTTATTTTGTAACGAAAGCTGTAACTATAATTTAGTAAAATTTTACATTATGTTGTTTTATCGCTAATTTATTTTCTTCTCATAAATAAATAAAAATGTCAAAAAAAAGTTTATTATAAAATTTTTTCAAAAATATTCAGTAAGGAAGTCTCAATTTAAGTTTTAGCTTTTCCCAGGCATGCCTTTGAAGAATATGCCCTTGCACTGAGATACATGTGACTACGTATCTCTATTTGTTTAAAAATATATGACTGATATCGGATTTATTGATAGTTAAAAAATTCCTTCAGACGCTGTCCACACATTTATGAATATTTTCTAGATAATTAATTGATACACATATGGGATATTTAAAACTATTCGTATTAAGATACTGATATAATTTTTTTTCAAATTCGTGTTTATTTTATGAAGGTCGTATTTTCCATGCTTAGGGCACAAATATGAATCAAATGCTTGATAGTAACAGAAATCAACTGAAAAATCTCATAAACAAGTAACATGGAACTTTGTAGTTGCAGTGACTAGATAACGTTGTTTTAGATTGATAATGATTACAGGCAGACAATATAAAAGATGTTTGAAATGAAATGTGACATAAATCCATTTAAAAAGCTAAAAGTCTGAAAACTTAAAAATAAAATTTAGTTTCAAAACTCTATTAAAATCTTGCCCGTAAGCCAGTATATCAGTTAAATCAAAAAATTCACATTTCGTCTCCTTTTTATGTTTACAGATATGCTAAAGGTACTAATTATTATTAGAAATAAATTGAGAAAAAATATTCAGCGATTCATTCAAAATGATATTTATTTTTTAGAGCAGAAATAAAAGCTTAAAAATGTCTTTTTTTTGTATCCCGAAAAAAGTGTTTTGAATGGGAAATACAACCTTACACCTTAATAAATATGAAACGCAAATTATTTTCTACCTAAAAGCTAAAAGTATCAGAGATATAAATGTATTTGGCCTCCACGATGTTTTTTTTAACAAAATAGATTTATTGAAAAATTCTAAAGATTTTTTTAGTCTAGCATATTACTTATGTACAGTAACATTATATATATCATATCATTCAGGGAATATAATGGCTTTCATGTCATTCATCTAAGCTTTGTTCAATATTTTGTGTGCGTATGCACAAATATATGCTCATTTGTTCATTTGTATATGGCAAGAGGTGTTACTGAAGGAAAAACGGAACCAAAATACAGCAGGAATAGTCCTTTTTTAAAATCAATGTATCTTTATTACTAATTTTTGAAATTATAAAAAGTGGATTTACTCTAATTTAATTAGTATATTTCCTCAACCAGTATATGTTTGTTGGATATGCATATTAGTCAAGGAAATTGAGACTCTAGCTTTTCAGGATCTGTTGACGATTTTCTTATCATCATCTTCTATTTCCCAAATACGCCGTTCCTATTTTTAGACATTTTTCTACATAATGTTACTACCTTGTTGAGATAGATCCAATTTTGCCAAATTACTTTTCTACGAAGGATTTCTCAATTTCTCTTGTATAGAATATTTATTTAGAGCAGTATTAACTATGTTACTGCGTATTGTTTAAAAAAGAAAAAAATTATATGGTTTGTAACATTGTACAGAAATTTATATCTTTCTAAAAATGTAATCGGAAAAGCATCTATCCCTCATTCAGTATTTACGCAGGAACAATCAGGTAAAATGAACGTTCTGCATTTGTATAATGCGTATCGACTTTATGAAATATCTAAAATATTGTGAACAGGACAAATTTTAAAATGAAAATAAAACTTTTTCAATTTTACTTGCATGTCATATGTATTTTGAACCAGATTAATACTATAACTTCGAATAGACTAAGAAATTCAATCTACAAGTTTCATTTATATTGTCTGTAATACCATACAGAACTGCCTATTTTTCTAAGAAATAATCAGAAGGACACATCTACCTATTATTCGCATGGAAACAATCACGAAAATATATATTCTATACTTTTTTTGGTATAATATGTTTTTATGAGTTAATATAGTAGAAGTTTTGTAAAATCAAATAGAATTTTAGAAATTTGAAAAAAAATTCCACTATATATGAAAAGGGCACATTTTAGATTTATTGATTCTCTCTTTATTTTGAAAGAATGTTGTTTCCGACGCGGCTGGCACTTTGTCTATTGCGATTTTCCTACATCCTCATATTCCAGCTACACTACTATCAAGGTACTAGTTACTATTGGAAATAAATTGAGAAAAGTTATTCAGCTAGTCTAGTAGCAAGTAGCTGTCAAGCACTTTTGAAAACTCTATTTCAATCTCTTTCTTTACATTTTTCTCAAACCATGCGTCCAAGAAAGTCAGGGTAAATATTCTTGTTAGTTGTGTAAACCGGATAACTGCACAAACAGAAAGGCTAAGACTTTCTGGCCACCGATATCAACATCTTTCTAGTACCAGTGACGTCATCTACCGGCAGTTTCTAAATTTATTTTTTTTAAGTGTAAAATAAAGTGAATAAAAAATTGTGAGTTTTGATGAAAGATTAAAATTGAGTTAAACAGTTAAAATAAAGAGAAACAGCATGCCATTTAGTTAAAATAATTTTATAGCTTTATGCAATAGAATTACGGATAACATTCTGTGCCAGTGAAGCCCATGCAGTTTTCTTCTCAAAATTCGAAACTTTTTCGAATCTGTTTATTTAGAATTGATTAAATTCTATTATACTGAAACAAAATGCAAAAATAACATTAGGTTAAACTAAGTTTTAAGCATAAATAGAATTTATATTAAAATACACTCATATTTTTACATGTACTAGCATATGGAGGATCATAGAAAGAGATATTGAATTAAAAAGGTATACAAAAAATTGATACTTTAGTTGGACTACTTGTATTAAAGACTTGCTGATTTAACATTTTTCGTGCATTATAGTAAAGATATATATAGAAATAAAACATGCCAAGATGTGACATTTTTCAGTTCCTCATTATGTGTTTTTGAATTAATACGACTACTGATGTATCAGTAAATATACTGTATCTTTGGTTTCTTCATCAACTGGAAGCTATATCTGAAGAGCATCAAAACTTCAATAAAATGTAGGTAAATTAATAAATATGCTGTGTAATGATAAAAATATTCAATAATTTTATGTGAAACTTTCGGATTCTTTGAATATATATAATGAAGCAAAGAAAAAAAGTCATAGTTCATTTGCCAGTTAAGATTGCAAGTACGGCCTAAATTTTTTTTAACAATTGCGGAAGCCACTTGTCATGAAGACATTCAACTTTAATACACCGCAGTTTTTCTGGCCATTTTATTAAGGGGGCACCATATAGAGGGACGAGCATTACCCCCTATGAAGGGACAACACAAATGGAGGCATTTTATTAGCGTGACGCCGGGATTCGATCCAAGCACCCTCAGCACCCAAAGCCGGAGGCCGGCACACGCCTTGTATTGCCTAAAATCTATCTAAGGAAATAATATTGTTTAGAAACTTTAATAAGGGTGTTAATGAAGTTAAAAGAGTTAAATAAATGTCCAAAATAAGGATTCCAGTCTCATATTAGAGTTCACATAAATATGCTAGGAATAATAAACCTTTGGCTGATTTAATATGTAAAAACTGCATTCCCGAAGACACATACACACAAAAATATTCGTAAAGGCATCTATAACTAATTCCTAATTGTAAGGTTAAAATTATCATTTCTATAAACATCTGTTTCTTAAAGCTAAATTAAAGTATTTCCAGATTTTAAACTTCATTTCATTACGTATCCAAGATAAAAAGACCTATTTTCTTTTGTTCAAAGTAGTTTGTCCAAGAGTATTTTTTGTCGAAAAGTAGTTTGAAGATGCAAAATTATTTTAATTTTGCTTTACATCTTTTATCCATTGTGACTATTACTATAAGAAGGTTCCTAGAACGATTTCTTTGATTAAAAAGAATAATTCTAAATAAAAGTAAGCTTATATTTTCCCGTTAGGAAAATATATGATGAAATAATAAATATTTGAAGAACTTGGAAAAAACCCAAATATTTTCTCACTTCTTAGACGACTTGGTAACAAATGTGTTTTGATTTCAAAAAATATATTGAAGGTAGGAATATTTTTTGGAAACATCAGATATTAGGAGATTTTTAAAAAATATTTCTGTTATCAGCATTTACGTCAAAAGAATATTTCGTTTGAATTCTAGTTCAATGTTGATTACATAAATTGACATCATCAACATATAGTACGACAATTAAAAATAAAGCTTTATTTCTTTGATTTTAAATTATAAACATTAAATATGAAGAGTTTTCGCGTCAATTACACTGAAAAAATATATAAACTTACGATATTAAAGATTACACACGGATTTTTAAAAAATTATGGTAACAGATAGGTAGAATAATTTATTTCTGACGAAAAAATGTTTTTATTTCGGTAAAAAATACAGGAAACTTTTGAGTAGTATTAATCCCTTTTTCTATAGAGCTATTATAGATACGTGTTTATTAAAATATAAGGGGATAAATGAAACTTTTTACTTTATAAGAAATCTGATATAATACTATGAACTGCTTAATACAACTTGCCAAAAATATAATGTTAAATCTAAGGTTGATCAATGACATGTCACTGCTGTTCAGTGGTTAGAATGTCAGTCCATGATGCCGAAAACAAAAAGATGGATTTATGATAGGATTGTGGTTAAATTTAAATGCGAAGGAAAATATGAATAAGTGCGTCATTAGGGATGTGGTCGTTAAAAATGCATAAATTGATAGACCGGTATTTTGGATTTGGTGAGAGACCCTTGATGTCTCTGACGGTTTGTGAAAAAGTAATAATGATCAGTGACATGATATAGTGGGTCAGAGGTCAAAATACTAGTCTAGAAAGAAAAAAGTGAGGACTCCATTATTGATCATAATGCTTTTTATTGAAGGAAAATATATAAATATGAGTGGTGCGAGAGATGTCGTTGCTAGATATGGCACAGTTTATGGTATACCTTCTGTAAGTTTGTTTTTTAAGTACTACCACCACCTATTGTTACAAGAGGGCTGAATAGATCGAAACTTTCAGATTAAAGCCGCGTTTGGATAGCTACAAACACTGATACCAAATGAGGGACTTGAAGTCTTACACTCTTGCACCGAAAGCCAGTACCCGTACCTACAGACTGCAGAACTATATTGGAGATATACTAGCAATCATCTGATCAGTAAATCTCTTGAAATTTTCTGAATTTTTTCAACCCATTTACTATGACATGACTTATATCTCGGAAAACAAATCCAAGCTGCTATTTTAAAATTGTTGTGTGATGGGATATCTAGGCTATGAAGCATCAGCGAGTAGTTTCCAATGGTGCAATGGATAAAAGCAGTTTTGAAGTCAATAGGAGATATTTGATTCCGATTAGGGACGCTTTTAAATGAAATGAAGAATTACGTTGTAGTCGAGGAATTTTTTCATGAAAAAATAATGGTTCAATTAAATTACTTAAGATATCGCTTTCTATATAATTAAATTCCCGTTCCTTAAGGACTTTTGAGATAAATATTGATTTTTTTTTTGCTTTCAAAAGTTAATCTATGCACTTAGTGTTTAGAAATTTTGATTAAGCACTAATTTTTTTTTTAAATTTAGGAAAGTGCAAATTGCATGTCTGCACAAGTGAATTTCTTTCTTATATCTTTTTGAACATTTTTACTTTTTGATATGGTTTATGGTAAAATATTGATAAGACCCCTTCTTCTATTATAAAAATTAACACAGACATAGTTTATAATAATATAGGCGTATTGAAGACAAGATTAAATTTACAACTAAGTTTGTATCGCAATATAAAGTAATAGTTTGGGAGTACAATTGATCACTTCTAATGAAACACAGGCTTTCAATGGATTGCATTTCCATATTAACATAACATGCATCTGAAACTCTTCTATGCTGACTAGCTACTCGCTAGCCTGCATTTAGATCAGCTCATCTAACTTGGTATTCCTCGTTCCTTCTGCGACGAGGTTTCGAATTTCATTAGAGTGAGATCAAATATTCTTAAACTGTCCGTCCCTTTGTGCCCGTATTTCTCTGAATTATCATCTTCAACCTAAATGCTTTTCTTTTTTACCCAGTGGTGGGAGGAGATTCCAGGTATTTGCGCATTGTGGAAGATGCGATAGGATTGAGAAGCCCACAAATGCGCATATATATATATATATATATATATATATATATATAATATTAAAAAACTAGTAATTTCACGTTTCAACACTCTTAACATTTAAAAACTATTAATTCCTCACTTTACTATTCAAAATTACATACCCCTTTTTAATCTTATTAAGTACTTTATTTTCCCGTGGGCATTCGTGTTAAATTCCATTGTTACAGTCTTTGGCAATATCATCAAAGATGGCTGACTTTTTAACGAAATTAGACGCGACGCGGCGTCCATAAAAATTAGATCAGATCAGAGCATCAAGAAATAACTTTTATCCAATCAAAAAATAAGTCACACCTGTGTGTCACATGATGGGATGACTTTATAAAACTATCTGATGTCTAAATTTATACGCACTCTGTAATATTTTGCCTGCTACGAAACACCGGGCGGAAGGGCCGACGATTTTAATAAATATGTAGTTCGAGAAATTTGTGGTATGATATGTGTGTCCGAGGGTTGAGATGAATTGCAGGAATTGTTTTAAAAACATTTGTGATGCACGGCCGGGCGACATGCCATCTTTTAACCTCAAGTAGAAAGGTGAGAACAGTCTTCCAAAGCTACCACTCAGCAATCATTCGTCGCCCCGCGCCCGTGTTATTACACACACACACACACACACACACACACACACACACACACACACACACACATATATATATATATATATATATATATATATATATATATATATATATACTAGCTGAAAAACCGCACTTCGCTACGGAGTACATTCAAATTAAATACAACGGTTAATGTATGCAATTGATGCCAATATATATATATATATATATATGTATATAAGTATAATAAATACGACGATCAATGTATACAATTGATGTAAAAAAATATTTATAAAATAATCGTAAGGAAAATTTTTATAGACAAAATAATGTAGAAGAAAATATTGAAATTAAATCTAATAGGACATACTAAAGAATATAGTACAGTTTGAGGAACATAATATCTTTTACTGTATTTTAATATTTTTTTGGATAATGTCCAATCGTCTGCCGCATTAGCAAGAAAAAAATATTTTTGTCTATTTAGTTGTTATGCACGTCACGATAAATTTATTTAAAGTGCCAGAAAACGAAATCCCGTGATCAGCATTTAATAAATAAAATTCTAGAAATTAATCTTTAAAAATTCACCAAAAATCAGAAAATGGAGGTAAAAATTTGACAAAAATCTCATTTTTAAGGACTTTTTATGATCTTTCTCGTGATATAAATTTAATAACCCTCAAATTATTATTTTACATTCAAAATTAAAAAAAGTTACTAAAACAGCTTAAAAATTTAATTAAAAAAAATCTAAGAAGAATTTTCCAAAAATCTTTCTTACTTCACCCTTACACTATAAGAAGAATCGCCAAGCGGAATTTCAGCCCTTTAGGTCCAGAGGTTTGGTCTGAGCGTTGTATGTCAGTCAGTGAGTCAGTCAATTACAGAACTGTTTTATATATACAGTGGAATATCGAGCTGTCATTTTTCAAGGAACCGACTGAACTGAACGATAAATGCGGAAAAACGATAGATGCGGGAACATAACAAAGCATTATGATCGACGGGACTACACTCAAGAGCCAAAACATTATGACCACCCCTACATTTTGCAATGAATTCGCCTGGATGGCGTGGAAGGCACTGAAGAATCATTCTTTCACTTACTTCTGTGTGTGATGGGAAAGGCTGCGGATCTAAGTTACTTTGATAGAGGGCAGATTGTAATGGCTCGAAGGCTCGGAACAAGTATTTCCGAAACTGCACGACTCGTGGGTTGTTCGCGACCTACAGTTGTTAGTACTTATGCAAAGTGGATGAATGACGGTGAAACCAGCAGTAGACGACATGGTGTTGGACGTCCACACGCTATCAAAGAAAAAGGTCGTCGGAGACTGTCTCGCATGGTGAAGCAAAACCGGAGCCAGACAGTGGCTCAGCTGACAGCCCAATACAATGCAGGGCCAAGTAGAATAGTATCGCAGCACACTGTTCAGCGGACACTGTTGGATATGGGGCTACGCAGCAAACGTCCCACTGGTGTGCCTTTGCTGACCAAGCGTCATCGCGATCTGCGACTGCGCTGGGCCCGGGAACATCGCGACTGGTCCATGGATCAGTGGGAGAGAGTTGCCTGGTCAGATGAATCACGGTTTGTCATTCATCACGCCGATGGCCGTGTCAGGATACGCCGTCTTCCAGGTGAACTGTTGCTCCCTCAATGTACAGTAGGTCATACACAGGCCGGTGGTGGCGGTATTATGCTTTGGGGGACGTTCTCTTGGGCGTCTCTGGGACCCGTGGTTGTGGTAGATCAGACCATGATTGCTACAGGGTATCTGAACATCATTGCGGACCAGTTGCACCCTTACATGGCCTCTGTTTTTCCAGCTGGAAATGGAATGTTCCAACAGGACAACGCCCCGTATCACAAGGCTAAAATTGTGTTGGAGTGGTTCCAGGAACATTATGCTGAATTCCAGTTAATGTCCTGGCCGCCTAACTCACCGGATCGCAATCCGATAGAACACATTTGGGATGTCATGAGACGGCAGCTCAGAGTTCAAAGACCACCAATTCGCAATATCTCGGATTTGCGTGACGGTTGCTTAAACATCTGGTACAATCTGTCTCCGGCCATCTACCAAGGACTTGTGGCATCCATGCCAAGGCGGGTTGAAGCTGTGTTGCACGCCAACGGTGGGCCAACTCGTTATTGACAGGTGGTCATAATGTTTTGGCTCTTGAGTGTATATGAAACAAACGACACATGCGGAAAAACGATAATTCGGAGAACGATCGATCGATATTCCACTGTATATATATATATATATATATATATATATATATATATATATATATATATATATATATATATATATATATATATATATATATATATATATATATTCGCATAGATAGAAATATAGATAGACAGAAAGAGAGAGAGAGAGAGAATTCAGAAAAATGCATTTTTAGATTATAATCTTGAGAAGAAGATCCTCAGCTTTAGATTTTCATAGAGAAACTTACTATTGAAATACTAATAAATTTGAAAGAAATATATGATTCTAAGTTTTTATGTTTAAAATATATTTGTTATGCATACATTCCCAAATGTTTCAAAATATTATCTATACCATTACTTAAAAACTTTTCATCTCTAGGTATTTCTTTAGGTAATTAATAAATTTAAATTTTGTAAAAAAATGAATTAATGCCTTATTTAGGCTGTTCGTATATTTCATCCATGTCTGTAAGGACTTCGCCTAAAACTAAGACTGACAGCCTTTAATATTTACAAAATGCTTTATTTGCATCCCGACTAAATATAGGCTTTATACAATAATTACAAAAAAAATAAGCACTATCTGAGGCTATTTTCGCGGGGTTCAGGATACCATGATGGAACATTGCAGGCTCTCCTTCTCTGGCACACGTCCGACGATGGAGGTTGTTCACACCTGTAAAAAAAAGGGTCATCTGCCCCCATTTACATCAAGGTGGCGAATATATATCCTCGCCCCTCTTTGGGTGGTTCCTTACAAGTTACCGCTTGCCGCTTTGTTCCTTCAAGCGTCTGACCAGCCGACACTAGCCTTTCATCTGGACTCCATTGTCAACTAGGGAATCGTTTCAAAAGAGGTTCCTTTCTTGAAGTGTATCGAAGAGTCACTACGACACGGCTTTGTGTAACTAAACGGAAGGTCACCTTTCGGCACTGATAAAACACCTTAGATGACAAAGACGGGTGTCCCTTGGAATTTACCCGTAGGGACCGTCAAGTCATTACAGTCTAAATTCCTCCCCTCCCCAGATGTTTTTCTGCAGAGAGTTTCACCTGCAAAAAAACAGAACAAAAACATGGTCCTTCTCAGGACAATTTCAATTATAAAAACTTTTCCCGAAGGCAAATGCACACCCAATTGACATTACGAGTAGACCGTTAATTTTGATCAAACTCTGGCTTTACCTTCATGAAAGAAAATTTTTAACTGTACTTCAAAGTATTATTTTTAAAAGCACAACAAAAGGAATTTATACTTAAAATTTACGCACTTTAAAATCTCTAATAAGAGAACATGCCGTAGCAAAGAAATTATAAAATTACACAATAATATAACAAGTCATGGCAAAAATTTTAAATAAAATCGTATACTAATACATGTCATATCAAAAAACTTTAAATTCATAGAACACTAGTACATACACATGACACTACATAAAAAACATTATAACTAGTAAATCACTCAACTGGGATCCCATAATTTACCTTAATTGTGATCACATGACACAAATAAATTCTCAAATTGATATTAAACACAGTTACAATGAAACAACTTTACACCAAATAAATTAAACACAAATCCAAAATGGATACCTAAACTTTATACAGAACATATCATCACGGTTACTAATACACATGAAAATTTTAAATTTCTTACTTATCTTTTAATACATTTAACACTTATCGTCATAAAAACAATTTAATACTCGGCATTCCGTAGATCCTGGATCAGGGAACTTAATTCGTTCACGATTACCTGTGATCCAAACTTTTCCATTTAAGTGGACAGCCATCAGTGACCTAAATTTAAATATTCATTTTATCCTACTATAGGATTCACAATCGATTTAGAGTCTAATTTTTTTCAGTACTGACTGACATAAAATTATAACAAAATAGCTCATTGGCTCATTCCTTATCAAAAAAAAACTCACAAACTTCACATTCCTGTAATCACTTGGATGCTTTGACAACACTTACATTTATCTGTTGTCGTAACAACTCTTCAGACAAAACTTATCGATTTCACAATAAATCAATCAATTGCGGTATTCAAACACCGTACGGAGTGCATTTTGACTCCAATTACTACCTTCTTAGGTATACACAAAAACATACACATCTGCATTTAAAAGTTAGCCCATACCTTTCTGAGGCATTCTACTGGCTTATGCAACAAACAAAACAGAACATAAAATGTTACAATTGAACATTAATTAAAACCTATCTGAGGCATTCCAACACGGCATACATAAAACCGTCATATGGCGTTTGCCACTACAAAACCGTTATATTATGATAACGTCAAAGGAATTTCACCTGAATTTTCCTTTAAAGCAAAACTCAACTTCTATGGTCGAGTCGTTCCAATTTACAAACAATTACATGTTACGATTCATAAAAAAAACATTACTCAAACGAATACACATTAATTTTCTGGTCACATTTTTACACTGAAACTACAATTAATCAACATACTTATAATATACATTTTAAACCTTTACGACTAAACTTCGGCTTAGCCTGGTGTTCGGCGGGAATTAACAGTGTTAAGACGTTTCTTATAATTCTTAACATTAGGGCATTTCCCATTTTGACATTTGTCACAAGCCGACACGTAATCATTTATATCTAAGTGACAATATGGCCAGTAAAAATACTGAGTTAATGAGTCTTTCATCTTAGCAACGCCTAAATGAACATTAGTTTGTTCGTGGCAGAGTCTTTTTAATTTCTCTCGATACTTTCGAGGCACAATAAGCAGTTTTCTAGTGGTTCCATCGTTATTTTTTTTCTGGTAAAATAACATCTCGTTTACCACCACGTACTTATTTTCTTCGGGCGTCTTCTTTTTCGCCCTATCAAAAATTTCTTTTAATTCTTCGTCCTCACTTTGTGCAACTCTAAATTCTTCGGGTGAAGTCTTTAATAAGTCGGGAGTAATTATTTGTTTCTCCTGGAGAGGCAAGTTAGTCGCGCTCTCTTCCGAAGTGATTTCTTCTACCGCTTCTGATCCGGGAATCACTTGCTCTATTCTCGTTTTTTCATCTCCCGTGTCTAGCCTTTCTCTATCAAATTTTAGGTTTTCGGCCCGAGTTTGCACAGTATTTTTCACCGGAACTTCAACATTCCTGTTGATCTTCTCAAGCAAGGCTGCCGTTTTATTTCCTAACAAATAGTGTTTCTGCTCGAATTCCGTATTGCTGACAGCTGCTCTAGTTCTGGTGTGGCCCCATTCACATTTTAAATCGACCTCTGCTATAGGTAAGCAAACGGATGAATCTAACACAGGTGCACTGACATAAACGTGCTCTCCTGTGTACATATGGGGTTGTACCAAATTTTTAGAAATCAGATCAATGCTCGCTCCTGTGTCTCTCAGAATAGACGTAGATTTTCCATTAACGACTCCCTGACTGATATATGGAGTCATCACGCCACTCGAGTCTCCTCCACTAGTTTCTGTTGCCGCGATAATTTCCGTCTCTTTAAGTTTAGGGCACTGTGGTCTCAGGTGGTCATACGAACCACACTCGTAGCAACGGAGCTGTTTTCTTTTCTCAAAATTTCTTTCCTTGTTTTGTCCACTAGAAGCTTCTTTTTCCACATCTTTTTTTTCTTTCTTCTCTTCCTTAAAATTATGGTTATTTTTAAATGGCTTATTAATTTTATCTGTGGACTTTTGATTCTTTGGGAATTCTCTTGTTCGGAAACTGTCTTGCAAGCTTTCATACTTATCTATTTTTTCCGCTAATTCCAAAGGAGTATTAATCTGCATCCACTGCTCCAAAAAATGATCTTTTATATCGGCAGGTACCCGTCTCTTCATCTGTTCCGTTATGTGTAGGTCTCTCAGTTTCTTAAATGTAGTGATTTCTAAATCTGCTATCCATTCATCATAATAGCCACTAAGCTCATGGGCATAATTCCTCCATGACTTGTCTGCGAGTTTAGGATGGCGATAAAACAGTTGTTTTAATTTTTCTGTATTCATCCTAAATCTCTGGAGAATCATCTCTTTTACGTAGTCATAATCTTTTGCCTGTTCTGGCGATTCTCTGGCCATCATGTTGGAAATTTCTGGGGTTAGTACCCCTAACAAATATGGCACCCAATCTTGTTTAGGGACTCCCGCCATCTCTGCTCTTCTTTCAAAATTAATTAGATACAGGCCCATTTCGTCCCGTTTCTCGTCAAATTTCTGCATGGTTTTAAGGAGCTGAATGTTCTGAGTTGCGTCTGCATCTCTGTCCCTCCCATTTCGGGCTCTATTGTCTCCATTAATTCCTAATTCCAGTCTCCTCATTTCGAGAGTAAGTTGGTCTTGACGAATTTTGTCTTCTCTTTCTCTCTCTCTCTCTTCTCGTTTCGCTTCTTTCTCTTTTTGGCGAAGTCTCTCTTCACGTTCCTTTCTATCTTCAATAATACGCTCTAGTGCGAGTCTAGCGTCTTCTTCGACGTAATTTTCATTTTCTGTAATGATCTTCTTAATTTCGAAAATCTTAAGCGTATCGTCAGCTAGTCCTCCTAACTCTTCTAAAAGTTCTAAAAGGTCCCCTTTCTTACCCTTAGTTAAAAAGGACATTTTTCTAACTTTAGGGTAACTAACTGTATGATAACCAATAAAGTTTTCCTCAGCTACTAGCAATACCTTCCTACGGTATGTGTCCTAACCGGAACTAACAAGTTCAAAACTGATCAATTTTAGACCGAACTATAATTTTAGCCCTTATGAACACCAAACTAGCACCGCACAATATAAACATTCACAATTTACTCAATACCTATCAAATCAAAATACCGAACTCTTACACAGAATACACATAAACAGAATTCTCAAATTAATCAATGCTCTATATAGATTTCTCACACAGTAATACACAAATACTAAATTATCACTGTTAATATCAAAGCATAAGAAACTTAAATATATCTGTTACTATTAAAAGAAAAAAAAATACTAAATAAACACTGCAAAAAAAAATTCACGTTCTTTAAAAATAGAGAAAAACATACAGTATTTCCAATTAACAAAACACAGAAATTGGCTAAACTTATTGCAATTCCTAAAACAATAGTTCCTACTTAGAACTTCAAATGGTTAACTCATACACCATTAAAACACAGAAATTGATTTAAATCATCCAAATTTCTAATATAAAATATCAGTTCTTAATACGAACTCTAAATGGCTATTTATACATATACCATCTAAAAAACACAGAAATTGATTTAATTCAACAAAATTTCTAAAATATCAGTTCTTAATACGAACACTAAATGGTTAACTTGTACATATACCATCTAAAAAACTCACAGAAATTGATTTAATTCATCAAAATTTCTAAAATAAAATATCAGTTCTTAATACGAACTCTAAATGGCTAACTTGTACATATACCATTTAAAAACACAATAAAATAATTTTTACTTATTGCATTTATACAAAACCATTATTTAGTTATTAAATCAAAGCCAGAATCTGATAAAAAGAATCGGCCTACCTGTAATCCTTTCGTTCATCACTGATATCCTATGACTCTTCTGACACCAGTTAATAACAGTCTGTAAGGACTTCGCCTAAAACTAAGACTGACAGCCTTTAATATTTACAAAATGCTTTATTTGCATCCCGACTAAATATAGGCTTTATACAATAATTACAAAAAAAAAATAAGCACTATCTGAGGCTATTTTCGCGGGGTTCAGGATACCATGATGGAACATTGCAGGCTCTCCTTCTCTGGCACACGTCCGACGATGGAGGTTGTTCACACCTGTAAAAAAAAGGGTCATCTGCCCCCATTTACATCAAGGTGGCGAATATATATCCTCGCCCCTCTTTGGGTGGTTCCTTACAAGTTACCGCTTGCCGCTTTGTTCCTTCAAGCGTCTGACCAGCCGACACTAGCCTTTCATCTGGACTCCATTGTCAACTAGGGAATCGTTTCAAAAGAGGTTCCTTTCTTGAAGTGTATCGAAGAGTCACTACGACACGGCTTTGTGTAACTAAACGGAAGGTCACCTTTCGGCACTGATAAAACACCTTAGATGACAAAGACGGGTGTCCCTTGGAATTTACCCGTAGGGACCGTCAAGTCATTACAATGTCTTAACTTTTATCTTATTACTGAGAACCTCATGGACTGCTACATTTTTTCCGGGGTATTTTTCCCGAGAGACCGCCTTTTAGATGTTTCAGTGGAATGAAAGTTATCATTTGATCTATGGAGGTTTCTTTTACACCTGTACAACATGATGCGTTTCGATAAAATGCTTCATAAAATAAATAAAATAAGAATTATAAATTTAGTCCATAATTGTTTGAATCAAGGTAGACAATGGGTGTTTATTCATGCAATTTATAGGGTATGAAAAATTTGCCTAGAAAAAATATATATAAGTCTCCAGAGAAACTTTCAGGAGCTGCAAATTTAGAGGCTTTTTAAATTTATTGAACTGAAAGAGAAAAGAGATAAAAAGATAATAATGGAGAAAGAAAGTAAAGTAAATTTTTTCCGATATTCTGATATGCTACATACTAGAACGTCGTCTATACAAAAAAATAACTTTCTGTAATTTAATATGCGAAAAACTTAGCTAATATATTTGTGATAATTTACTTCTGTCAACACAACTGTCAAAATCTGTTATGGTAAATGTTAAGATAATATTTTAATATTAGGAGTAACTCAATCTATATAAATACTTCATATCAAACATATACCCTTTTGCTTATCCAGTTATTTTTCAAGCATTCCAGGTAATTTATAAAGCTCCATGATTCACTATTTTCACTGTTTGCTATAATTAGCGCTTTATTCGTAATGCACGGCAGCTCTCCAATCTCTTGGATAAATGCACTCAATTACCACAACTTTAACAAAGTACTGTTGCAAGAAAGCATGTAAAACCAAAGTATAAAGGTTTTTGTAAAACAGCCAATTTATGTAACCTGTACGCTTTACGTATATGCACACTTTCATACTAAAGACTTTAATTATTGTTGAACTAAAATGCGAAAATTTATTTTAATTATACAATTGCTAGTTGTAATATTATGACAGTAGTATTATATTTTATGTTAAGATAACATTGATGCTCGAGGTGTATTTGTAATAATATAAGTGCATAATACATAATATGCATTAACCCAATGTCCAATTAAATATAAACTTTACGAATACGTAACATATTTAGTAGTTTTAATTTGGTGTATTATATTTTTTAAGAATGATTTAATACGATTTATACCTCGTTAAGCTATCTACACACTTCGCTAAACATTTCACGGCTGAGAAGTAATGACTGAAACAACAAAGCGATTGATCTGACTGAAATAATTATCTTAGTTCGATTAGTGATTTAATCTGCGGAGGAAGGTCCAGAGGGAAGTAATTTGCTTTACAAGTGTTGATCTCCCCTATATTTTAAAATTTTCTTTGCATGTGAACTGATACGTATTATCCATATATTTAACCAAGAAAAACCTGATTAAATTTGAAAAAAAACATGGGATTAGGAAAAAAACTAACACTCGTATTATGTTTTAAAACCCTGTATATAATTTATGATATCAGAAAATTATGAAATTTCAACATTTCACGGTATTGAAAATGTTTTATTTCACCGTTACGTTGAAGTTTTTATCTGAAGAAGTTTGTCAGAATGTGAAGAGAGATCAACTTTTCAAGTGTGCTATCGAAATCAGGGTATGGTTACTTGCTTCAATGCCACAAATTCATAATATATGCAACAGAAGTAGTACTTAAATTAGGTAACTATAAATTCTGTCACTAAAAATCGACAAGAATATATTACTGTTGCACTTTTTACTCAAGGCTACCGATACACATGAATATATTTTCTATATCATGTTGAAGTAATCTGTTTTTATGATTTTTCCCCTATGCAAACACATGCATTTAAATGAGAGATAATTCTTTCAAACTAAAATTCTTGGAGCACGTTTAAATCATTCAATACATACCATCACAGAAAATATCAGATTCCATTGTTCCAAGATTTAGAAAAAGGATAACATTTTAAATAATAAAATTAAAAAAAATATTGCATCAAATTGGATTTAGACGAATCAATATACTACATATGTAGAATAAAAACATTGCATTCAATAATTACATTTTAAGAGAGCGCTTTTCAATAATATAAGTAATCTAATTCAAAAACACAATTTTTATATTAAATTACGCATTTCATATGAAAAATTTTCAATCAGTGGCTTTATATTTTCAATTGTATGTAATGTTTCTCAGCCCTCAAGACGAATATTAGCATTGCATGTTCTTAGACAGAATCATAATAAGGTTTCTCCTGACTCTATCCTGTAGATTCAACAAAATTGTATGTTAATTGTATAAATAATATTTTAGAAACAGTCTTTATCTTTTCAATATAAAAATTTTTGAATCCCTTTTTTCCAAAAAAGTGTATTAACATTTTGGTGCTGAGCAAAATTTTTTAAATTAATGACTTGATTAAATAATTAATATTTTAACCATAATGAATTTATTCAAAACCTATTCCTTTTTAAAGGGGGCAAAATCAGAAAGTGATAGAAAAATGAAAACTAAACCGTTCAGGAGAAATCTGGAAAGGGCGTACCAGAATAGACTGTTGAGTTAGTTTGGACATGATAGTGACATTAAAGTTAATGCAAATCTCCAAAACTATTTGTTTAAATAATTTCTAACTTCAGGGTGAACATTATTTATCATTATTATTACCTTCATGAACTTTTGGCGATATCATGTGTAAGAGTTATTAAATTATGACAGTATTTTACTACAGTATTTTACTTTATGTATAAATCAGTATTTCCTGGATACCGATAAGTTTTGACAGCATTTATGGAAGAAAACACTGGGTTTAGATTTTATTGATTTTCAAGTAATAAATTAAGAATGCAAAAATGATACAGGATAAATGTGAAACAGGATAAAGTTATTTCATGAATCATCAGTCAACAGAAATAGTAACTTTCCTTACTTGAGACGGGGGAAAATTACTAACACAAAAAATGCAATATTTGAAAAAAAATAAATCCAAAAATTTATCTACATTGTCCACATATATTTTTAAATCTGTAGTAAATAAATAATTTCATTGACATATATCTGATATTTCATTGACATATATCTGTAAAAATGTGTATGTTATTTTACATACCTGTATAATAACATACACATTTTTATAATCTATACAGATCACAGTTCAGTTACAGCGAAGTTAAATTTACAGGCTTGAGATACTGTAAACCACAGTTCTCTAAAGCATAGACATCATTATCCGATTGCCGCATATGATACACTATATTATCAATACGGTGGCTTCAGTTATTAATTTCTACTTCACTAACGCGCCATCAAGACTGATTACGAGATCTATTAGATTTCCAAAGGATAATTACTTCACTATCATCTGTGTACTTTTCTAATATTGTAAAATTTATACCCTGTATGCATTTGACGTCTTGTGTCCGCAACCGGGATGAAAACAGAAGTTCAGTTTTTAAATGTAACATAAACAGATGTTTATCGAAAAATTACAACGAGAGAACATGTACTTAGGCACAAAGTAAAACATTAGCTTATTGCTGTCACAAGTTTAATAAAATTTAATGGTTTGATTAAAAAATATGCAAGGAGAAGGTACATTAACTTAATCAGAATTGATTTGAATAGTTAAAAGTGAGCTTTAAGTCGAATACTTCCTGATTTTTTTTATGTTACAACTAAATCAGTTGGTAATTTTCTACTTCAAGATATATCATTCATATGGGGAATAACTTTAACCCTACACTACATGGCATAGTCGTTTTGTAGCAGGGATAATTTTTTCTTCTTGATCTTTATAGATGTAGACATCTATCTATCTATCTATCTATCTCTCTCTCTCTCTCTCTCTCTCTCACTATATATATATACAGTCGAACCTCCATATATCGAAGTAGCAAATTGCAGGAAAACAATTCGATATATAGAAATTTCGATATATAGAATTGAGCTTAGTTTTATCATAATTTTCCTAAAAAAAAGCATTAAAGCTAATTTTCGTATACGAAACTCCGTTTCTACTTTATATGCGAATCCCATTAAATGAAAGTTAATAACTAAAAAATGAATTAATATGAAAGATTTATTGAGTACTACATATCTTAAAAAAACAATAATGCAGACAATGATCACAGTTACATTCTTTTTTAAAAAAACTACGAATATCTTGCTGAACAACCAGTTTTGCGGAAAGTTCAAATAAATGTTCGTATTTATTCAGTCCACTAAAAACTTCATCGGGACATTTTCCGCGAATTGAAGTCCACGACGTAATGTTTCAAATGCCAAAATTTGGGAGATTTTATTCTAAAGTGGAATAAATTCTCCCAATTTGTCTTGAAAAAAATTTCGATATATAGAGATTTTTTCGATATATAGAAACAATTTTTCTATGTAATGAACATGGAGCTTTGCTAAGAGTTCGATATATAGAAAATTTCGATATAGGGAGGTTCGATATATGGAGGTTCGACTGTTTATATATATATATATATATATATATATATATATATATATATATATGATAATATTACTAACTACCTATAATCGCCCATTCTGAACTTTATCTCTGTCCTATTAAACCCTCTTTCTACTCTTTGGCGAAAACGCCTCGCCTTTCCACACACTAACTTCCACCGCCAATTCTGGCAACCTCCCTGAGCTAAATGTATTTTGGCGTTCTTAAGATGGAGATGCGGGCTGGCTGCGAAGCGAGTAACATGTCGCTGTTTCAGTGGAATAAACTTCAATTCTTCTTTATGATTTGGAATTTCATTATTTCGGCCTCGATTGTGTTTCTTCAGGAAATGACCCAATTCGGGTCATTTCAGAGAGCTCGATAGGATCTGGACTAAAATGCGACTTCAAATGGAACAAGTTAAAAAGTCTTCGTTTTACACGAGTTTCGCTTTGGATTCCCGCCATTGTTTTACAGGACTTTTGCTGTAAATTTCCGCATGTGTTCCTGAATTCACCAACTTGAAATTACCAAAGCTAAAGCATTCCTCATCCAACACCATGAAAGTGCTACAGAAGTCGACTATATCGAAGCATGTAAATACGCCATTGTTCCAGTTCGTTCCAGTTTGGTTTTCGAATTCTGTTTCCCACCTGACCTCGCCATTTTTGGAACGAAGTTCTTTTACGCGGCTTACAGTAAACTCGCAGGAATCGTCACGTAACGAAAAATCGTTATACCCCTTCATAAGAGTTTTTTCGCAAGGAATCTGTGGCCGAATGGATTTCGCATCGGACTACGGACTATCGCACTACGGAAAGAGAGGTCCCTGGTTCAAATCCTCGCACAAGCTCTGGCCGTTTCTATTGCCCCTCATTCTTGGAATAGCGCAGTATATATATATATATATATATATAAATATACATATATGTATGTAAATATATATATATATATATATATATATATATATACAGTGGAATCTCGATCATCATTTTCCGAATCATCGTTTTCCCGCATGTGTCGTTCCTTTCTTCCAGTCCCAGCGATTATATTGCTTTGTTATGTTCCCGCATTTATCGTTCATTTCAGTCGGTCCCTTGAAAAACCATCGATCGAGATTCCACTGTATATATATATATATATATATATATGTGTATATATGTGTGTATATATATATATATATATATATATATATATATATATATATATACAGATGGAGTACAAAATAATACGAACACCTGTGAAAACGTATGACGTATTTCACACCTGCAGTACAGCCGCGCCACCTGCAACAGAATTCTGCCACCTAGTGAGCGTGAAGAGGAAGGTATCAGTCTCTCAACAGCAGTCACCTACGCTACATGCTTCTATCGAACTGTCTGTGATAAGTTGAAATGTCAGACCTGTCAGAGTTCCAAAGAGGAATGATAGTTGGAGCGCGTTTAAGTGGAGCATCGGTTAAGGAAACAGCAAACCTTTTGGGGTTTGCAAGGAGTACGGTATCAGCCGTTATGACAGCGTACACGAAAGAGGGTAAGACGACGTCTTCAAAGCATAACAGTGGCCGAAAGTCCAAGCTTGCTGATAGGGATAGACGGGTCTTGAAGCGCATAGTAGCCGGAAAGCATAGTAGCCGTTTATGTCTGGAGAACGCCCAAAGAAGCGTTTCATCCTGAATGCCTCTTGCCGACTGTGAAGCATGGGAGTGGCTCCATTATGGTATGGTGTGCGATATCTTGGCACGGTCTTGGGCCACTTGTTATTCTGCATGGGAGGATCAAACCCAATCACATTCTAAGCGTTCTAGGGGATCATGTCCATCCTCTTTATCCAGACAGTATCCCCTGGAGAGCGACCGCTCTTTCAAGACGACAACGCCCCTATCCACACTGCTAGAATGGTTCAAGAATGGTTCGAAGAGCATGACGATGCAGTTGAAAATCTCGCCTGGCCCCCTCAGTCTCCGGACTTGAATATTATTGAACATCTATGGGAATATTTGGAGTCCAAACTTCGTTCCCGATTTCCACCTCCATCCGGACTTTCCGAATTAGAGACCGCTCTGCAGGAGGAATGGCTTAATATTCCTTTAAATATTGTCCATGACCTTTATGTATCTATCCCACGTCGCATTAAATCTGTACTTCAGTCAAAGGGTGGTCCAACCCCATATTAATAAAGATATTCCATTATTTCACAGGGGTTCGTATTATTTTGACCACCATCTGTATATATATATATAATATATATATATATATATATATATATATATATATATATATATATATGTATATATATATATATATATATATAATTAATTTTAATTTTAATCACGAGTAAATATGTTAATTCTTGAACAAAATAAATGGAGTACTAATTTAATAGAGATATCAATAAAATTGATAATAATAATTATAGTCAAGATTATTATAACTGTAATTATATATTAATTTTCCGCAGTAATTCTAAGGTTTTACGGGTTAATTTCAATACTCTTTCGGAAAAAAGCGCGTAAAACACAATTATCTCAACACAAAACACCGATAGCAAAAAGTTGCCGAATTGACGAAGGTACACACACAAGGTCCTACAAAATGTGGCGTCATTCTTGCAAATAGATCGCACTACAGAACACTGTGAGCACTGTCAGTTTAATTATGCCCACCCGGTATATATATATATATATATATATATATATATATATATATATATATATATATATATATATATATATATATATATGTGTGTGTACACATACATATATATATATATATACATACATATATACATACATATATATATATATATATATATATATATATATATATATATATATATATTTACATACATATATATGTATATATAATATATACATATATACAGAGGCTGTTCGCACATTTTTTAGACGATTTTGGTAAGCGGAAATAAAAAATCGTTTGCTGTAAAAGAAATAATTGCAATTGTACTATGTTTTTAAAAGTCAAAATTATAATCTGCGGCTTGAAAGTTTTGTTTTTATTCAAAATGGCGTTTTTAACAAAGCAGTGGTTCGAAGGCTACATTTATGCTCTTTCCGAAGAAAAATATGCATACTCCGTTATCCAAAAACGATGTGAGTGTCATGGTTTTGTGTTATCTAAAGCGTCGATAGGTAATATCGTCAACAAGAAAGGAAAAAAACGTCAAATTGGAGCCACCAAAAATCAGAAAATGGAGGTAAAGATTCGAAAGAAATTTCATTTTAAAGGAATTTTTATGATCTTTTTCGTGATATAAATTTTACAACCCTCAAATTATTATTTTAAATGCAAACTTGAAAAAAGTTACAAACACAGCTTAAAAATTTATTTTAAAAATCTAAGAAGAATTTTTCCAAAAATCTTTCTTAGTGCACCCCTACATTATAAGAAGAATCGCCATGCAAAATTTCAGTCCTTAGGTTCAGCGGTTTGGTCTGCACTTTGTATTTCATTCAGTCAATCATTTTGTCAGTTAGTTACGGAAATGTTTTACATATATAGATTTTTATTACTATCTTTATATCGTAACGTTAACTTCATGCGCGCGCATTATTTTCCTATACTTTTTTTATTATCTTTATAATAGCGCAATTTTCATATGATTTTAAACAACAATCGTTTTTAACTGGCATTCAATTGGCTGTTAAAACTTTATGTTTACACCCTATTTAAAAGAAGTAGGGTGTAAATTCTAGGGTAGAAAGTTGGTAAAATCAAAATTTTGTACAATGTATTTAATTTCTCGATTAAAAGTAGTTTTTTTCTAAAAATTAATATATTTCGCTTGAAAAGCTAAATATTTTATGCACGAGGTTTATATTATTATTACTATCTTTATATCGTAACGTTAACTTCATGCGCGAGCATTATTTTCTTATGCTTTTTTTATTATCATCTTTATAATATCTTTATTTTCATATGGTTTTAAACAGCTATCGTTTTTATTCATATTATGTTGGTTTTTTATTAATTAAAAATTAATTGTAATTAATTTCGATTCCGGAAGTTCTTATTATCTTTATTTTCATATGCTTTTTCATTTACGAATTATTCAAATGTTGGTTAAAAAACTTTTGCGTAATTTATATATTTGTGTGTATTTAATTATTGAAATTAATAAATTTATATTTCTGGAGAGGATGTTTCAGTTTTTAGTGGTACTATGATGAAAGGCTGAATGTACCAAAATTCTGAGGAGTTTATTATGGAGAGAAAAGGAATTTAATATGTAGAGGATGTTTATAGGAGTTAAATGTGGAGAGGAGTTGAATGGTTTGCAGCCCTCAATCAAACACTTCATTTTTTAAGAGGCAACGCTGCAGTCATATCATTGTTCTATCGGAAATTTCTGCTGAACCTGTAATTTCAGCTTCTTTTTTTTTGCCCCAATGATGAAAGGCTAATTCTAGCTAAATTCTGAGGAGTTTATTATAAATTTATATATTTATAGACTTCACGGTTTTTTTTTCTATGTTATTTATACTGTGCTTAGTTTTAAATTAATTTTGGTTAACAAATATTAGAGAATTTGACATTTTTACTTTTCAGATTTTAGTACTACAATGATAAAAGGCTGAAATTCTGAGACGCGTATAACATTTCACACATATTTTTTCTATGTTATGTAGTATACTGTGCTAATTTTAAATTGATTTTGGTTAACAAACATTCTTAAAATCCCGGGCATCGCCGGGTACTTCAGCTAGTATATATATATATATATATATATATATATATATATATATATATATATATGTATGTATGTGTATATATATATGTATGTATATATATATATATATATATATATATATATATATATATATATATATATATATATATATATATGTATATATATATATATATATACACTGAAGTGCCACTGAATTAGGGATAGCAAAGCCTATGCAAATTGTGTAGCGCTGCGCATCATGTATGCGCAAGTGAGGGCGCTGGGGTAACTGCATATATAGCTCGTACTGTGGTTGTTCTGAATTAGTTGTTGGAATTGCCAGTATGGGTAAACTGCCTGATTTAGACGCCTTTGATCGCGGACAAATCGTAGGTGCGCGACGCATGGGCCATTCAATTTCCGAAATCGTCAGACAGCTAGGATTTTCAAGGTCGACAGTGTCAAGAGTATACCAATAATACATGGATGGTGAAAAAAAAACTAGCGATCGGGCAAGCTGCAAAGGACAATTAGCCTTGACAGTGCGTGGTGAGAGACGGCTCAGGCGTATTGTACGTAGCCAGCAAAGGCAAACATTAGCTCAAATTACCACCCAGTTTAATGACGGTGCTAGTCGTACAGTCAGTAAACGGACTGTGCAACGCTCGCTTCACCGTATGGGTTTCTGGAGCCGTCGACCTACGAGAGTACCATTGCTCTATACTCGCCATCGGGCTGCACGTCTTGCCTGGGCAAGAGAGCACAGAAACTGCAGTGTAGAGGACTGGAAACGAGTAGCATGGAGTGATGAGTCTCGATTCCGACTACTTAACGCCGACGGGAGGCTGAGAATATGGCGTCAGGCTCATGAAGCCATGGATCCTGCATGCCTGAATGGAACTGTACAAGGACATGGTGGCTCAATCATGGTCTGGGGTGTTTTTTTCGTGGCACAGTTTGGGATCTTTGGTTCGTGTACCAACCTCCCTCAATGCAATTCGGTAGGTAGAGTTGCTGGGTGATCACCTCCATCCGTTTATGCTGTTCTATTATCCGCACGGTAATGAGGTTTCCAGCAGGACAACTGTACCTTTCAGAAGTCCCGGTTGGCTACTGGCTAGTTGGATGAGCATTCCTCTGACTTCTCTGTCATGAATGGGCCACCTAGAAGCCCAGACTTAAATCCTATTGAGCATCTTTGGGATGTTTTGGAACAAGACGTGAAAGGCCATCACACAGCACCAAAGAACCTTACTGAATTATGGACAGCTTTAGCCTATATTTGGCAAGCCATTCCCGTGGAACGTTTCGAAAAACTTGTTGAATCTATGCCTCGTCGTGTGTTAGCCGTTATCAAGGCCAGAGGAGGCCCAACTCGCTACTAGGTAGGTATCCCTAATTCAGTGGCACTTCAGTGTATATATATATATATATATATATATATATGTATATATGTATATATATATATATATATATATGTATATATATGCATATATATATGTAGAAATATTATATATATATATATATATATATATATATATATATATATATATATACACTCATGGACAAAAAAATTAGCGCACCAAGAAATGATTGCGGGATCGTAACGAAACTTGCAATGAAGGTACATGTCGGGGAGATATGCAAATGATTAGAAATGCAGCGTGATTGCGCATTGTGTATAGCCGGTAGAGGGCGTTGAACATCGTACTCTGTGGAGTATAAAACAGGTAACCAAAGCTTGTTTGAGTGTGCTGGATCATTTACAAAGCAAGAGATGAGATAGACATGCCATTACACCGTGTTCTAAGACAATATAAGCAGTTGTAGCAGTTTGAGAGGGTAGAATCGTCGGGATGATGGAAGCTGGGTGGTCAGCTAGGCGAGTAGCTCGTCAATTAGGCCGCTCTGATTGTGTTGTGAGGAGGTGTTGGGACCAGTGGACCCGAGAGATGTCATGTACACGAAGACCAGGCTCAGGACGCCCTCGACAGACCAGTCGTCGAGAAGACCGCCACATCGTAAGAAATGCCCGTGTACAGCCAACTGTTTCATCGGCCGCCATCCAGGCACAGGTAGCACCTTCACTAGGGGCCTCTGTGTCTTCTCGAACCATACGAAGGCGCCTGGCTGAAGGACAGTTGGTATCGCGGCGCCCATTACGTGTGCTGCCCTTGACGCCCACCCATCGACGCCTCCGTTTGGAGTTTTGCCGCGCACGAGGAAACTGGACTGCAGCGGAATGGAACTAGGTCGTCTTTAGCGACGAATCGAGATTCAATCTCGGTAGTGATGACAATGGTGTTCGTGTGTGGAGAGCCCGTGGTGAACGCTTCAATCCTACCTTTGCTGTACAGCGACACATCGCTCCCACAGCTGGTGTGATGGTATGGGATGCCATTGCCTACAATACACGGTCACCCCTAGTATTGTTCCGTGGCACCATGACAGCCCAGCGGTATGTTCATGAAATCCTGCAACCACATGTCTTGCCACTCATGCAACGGCTCCCAGGAGCCATTTTTCAACAAGACAATGCTCGGCCTCATACCGCAAGGGTGTGACAAGACTGTCTCTGCACTATTACTACCCTTCCTTGGCCTGCCCGATCCCCAGATTTGTCTCCAATCGAGCATATCCGGGATCATTTGGGACGACGAGTTGGGCATCCCACGAGTTTGAACGAACTAGAGGCAAGGTTGCAGAAAATATGGAACGAAATGTCTCATGACATCATACAGAACTTGTATGACTCAATCCCCGATCGTATCGCATCCTGCATTCGCGCTAGAGGGGGTCCAACGGAGTATTAACTCCTCCGTTCTTTTGCCTTTATCTCTGAAATAAATTATCCTTTTTCTTTGATTTTTTTATCATTTACTTATATCAAAGTAGTCATTACGTATGTAAAATTTCGTTTCATTTTGACGACTTCTTCTTGGTGCGCTAATTTTTTTGTCCATAAGTGTATATATATATACATGTATATATATGTATATATATATATGTATATACATATGTATTTATATATATATATATATATATATATATATATGTATATATATATATATATATATATATATATATATTTATATATATATATATATATATATATATATATATATATATATATATATATATATATATATTGTGATATCTTCAGACTCCGGGTAGCTAAAAATGGTCAGAGTCAGTCTACTACATTAAATTACAGTTTTATTAAATTTTAGTAGGAAACTTGGTACGCTATTTACACGAGTTGATCTACCTCTAGACATAGAGGGAACTGGCCTTCGTAATAACCAAATGATTTCGATGATAAGATGCACGTACAGTCACAGCGGAACTAGAAGGTCGGTACACAGCCTCTAGAGCGTACAGCTCTGAAAATGGAATAACTTCGTAAAGGCAGTTATAATCGCCGGAAGCTTATAGAGCGGGCTGCTCTGAAATATGAAGATAACTTCTAGATGAAGTGAAGAACTAACCGAAGCCTGTAGAGCAGGATGCTCTGAGATAGGTATACTTCAGGGTGAAGTATTCGTGGACGAGAAGCTTCGAGCGGCTGCTCTGAAAAATAAGTCAGGATCAAGTCGGTCGCTCCAAGACAACGTAGGCGATCGGTGCTCTCTCGATGAGAGTCTCGACCAAGTCTGTCCAAAATCTGGATTTTGTTTTGGCAGCGTTGGCAACCGTGTTTCCGGTCACGTGACTGTACAAGTTTTGGTTGGCTGGCACTATTTTGTGACGTCATGTCCGTTGGCTGTGATTCGCCTGACCACGAGGCCATGTGTTCGGTTCCCATAATTCAGCTGATCTGAAAATCATTAGTTCACGTCGAAATAGTCATTAGTTTACGTCGAAATAGTCATTAGTTTACGTCCTCCCAGGCCCGGCGGCTAGAAGCAACACCATTCTTTGCGTGCAGACACCTTGACGCTGATAGATAGAACTGTTCGCTGGTCACCTGCTGTGGGAGGTCCGGCTGTCTGGGTGATTTATTCGGAAAGGTCGTAACGGATTCTTACAACCCCTCCCTCCTTAAAGGAGATTTTGGCATAATGGCAAAATCTGAAAATCACGGTTAGACACAGCTCACCTGATACATCATTAGAGGCAATGCATTTAATTTACTACACCGTTAAAACATTTATTCTAATACATTATGATTACTAGGTTACCTAACACATTAATACACTAAGTTATTTACACAATTCATTAATTATTTTCACACTCTACATTAATTTATTTACAACATTACGCCTGACTTAAGGTTTCTATTCTGCCATGAAACGGCTTAGGCAATCGGCATGACCTATCAATTTACCAGATTTGTGGACAATTTGATAATTGAAAGGCTGTAAGGCAAGAGTCCATCTCATAAGCCTTTGGTTATTTCCCGCATTCGTCTTAAGAAAAACGAGCGGATTATGATCCGTCTCGATGGTGAATCTCTGCGGTCTTTTTTGTGCGAAAATTATACAAATATACAATGTCGGAATCATCGGTTCTCAGGGTAATTTCTTTGGCGAAGTCCGGACCGTACAAAACCGGTTTCTCGGTCACTTTCGTTTTCAATTCTCGAGCCGCTGTATTGCACTCCTCTGACCATTCAACTTTCTCCCCAATTTTAAACTCCCTTCTCGCTGACCCTTTATCATGATTAGTTTTCCTGTTAACTTTAATTTCCCTTTTAGTTTCGGAAGCGATGTTGTGATAGTTCCGTAGCCTATTCATGAACTTGAAAACATAATCTGTAACCACATTAGTCTCCGGCGACTTCCTACACCATTTTTCAAAAAGTAGTGTTTCCGGCACCCTTAAATTCTTCCTAAATATCAGTTCGGCGATGCTAAAAACCATAAACATATGAGTCATGTATCCAAGTGCCAACATGGCTGAGGGTAACCCTACCTCCCAATTCTCTTTCGCCTCTAGGAAATTAACTCTCAAGAGTCGTTCAATGGCGTGGTGAAAGCGCTCGACGGGATTTCTTTGCGGATGAAACATTGAGTTCCACGTCACCTTAATATGAACTTCCACCAGAACAGTGGTCGTTAATTTGCTTATGAATTCGGTAAAATTATCTAATTGAAATTCCTTCGGAAACCCTATCCGACTGAAATTTTCTAATAGAGTATCCGTCCCATGTTCTAAGTTTAAAATACTCAAAGTTATGGCTTCCGGATACTTGGACGCCATGCACAAAACGTTTAAAATATACCGGTTTCTTTTTGGTGGGGTCTGCAAACGACCAATGATCTCTACGTTAATTCCCGTGAAAACCTCCGTAATTTCTGGGACTAATTTCAACGGGGCTTTCTTCCTTTCTCTCGATCTCTCTACTCTTTGACACAGGTCCCATGACCTAACATAGTCCTTACACTCTTTTATGCACTGGGGCCAAAAATAATACCTCCCTAATTTGTCTTTACTTCTTGACATTCCCATGTGCGATCTGATGCCATCATAGCATAAACTTAAAACTTTGGACCTGTACTTAGTTGGTACAATCAATTTTTTTCTTTCCTCCCCTCTGTGATCTCGGGGTTTCCTAAAAAGTAATTCATTTTTGGCCACAATTCCCATGGTTTTCTGTGGCTTAACTTTTTCCCAAATAGGTGTAAGTTCAGGATAATTTTTTTGCTTTAAAGCGAAAGTGTCGGCACTCACTTCCCCTAATGAATCGTCAGTTTCTACCACTACCGGTAATTCTATATGTTCTAAGTCATCCGGCGAATTAACGTCGGACTCTGCCGACTCCGTTAGTCGTTCGACCGCTTCCCCGTTCTCTGCAGAATTTCCCGTTTGAATTTCCTCCCGCTTACCTCGACTTCGGGTGACTGCATTAACGCTAGCTGGTTTTATTTTTTGCGCTTCTATCAGCTCCTGAGTGTCATTCCCCAGCAAGTAGTGGTTCATTTCCACACTCTGACCTACCACGGCGGCTTTTGTTATCACCTGGCCGAATTCTGGGCTCTCAAGTGTTACTCGAGCTAAGGGTAGACATCTAAATTCATTAATTTGCAAGGGCTGTTTGAGCCAAATATTTTCTCCGGTGAAATCTCCGGGTTTAACTAATTTCGCTGGGCACAAATCTACGCAACTCCCGCTATCACGCAATACTACGGTTTGGACCTGATTCACGCGAGCTTCGCTTAAGTAGGGCTTAAACGCAGGAGAAAAATCTTCCGTCGTAGCTAGATTGTTTATGATCTCGCTGGATTTTTTTAATTCGGGACAGTTTGGCCGGATATGACCACTCTGACACACTGAAAGCAAGTGGGGCCACTTCGCTTCTCATACTCCCTGGTCCTCCAATCGTTATTATTTTTGTTAGCAGCGTTGCGCCACTCTTTTGGGCCTGATTTCTCTACTCCCGTTTTCGTCGCGGGACTAACTTTCTCTGACTGCTTGGGGCGGTCTACCTTCTATTCTCGGGTGGTTTAATTTGCGTCGGTTTCTTACGAATCAGCGGGTGACTCATACGCGTCTAGCTTACTTACTAAAGTTATAGGAGCATTTAGTGTTCCCCATACATCTACGAAATGATCTTTAATTTCCGCTGGTACGCGTCGTTTTATTGGTCGGCTACCATAAGTTCTTTGAGTGACTCAAAATCTTTTAATTTCAATTCCATCTAACCATCCCTCTAATAGCTCCTCAATTCACAATATTAAATCTTTCCACAAAGCACCGTTCTGGCGTTGATAGGTTTGGAACTTCGTACGGAATGCTTCGGCCACTGAGTTTCAACCTGTCTAGCAGTACCGACTTAACATATTCGTAATTATAATTTTTTTTCTTCAGGTTCCCTGATGATTATTCCCGCTATTTCTCTCGGCAAAAGACTTAGTAACTCTGACACTAAATCACAATCATTAATTTGCAATTTTCTAGCTTGCCTCTCAAACAGATTTAAGAATAAAGCTATGTCTATCTTTTCGGCATCATACCTCTGCATTACCGATTTAACATGCCTAGACGGGTTTCCGCTTTCTGAGTTCACGGAATTCACACTACTGTTTTCCCCAATATGTATGATTTTAAGTTTTTTCAAGCTCAAAATCGCTCTCTGCTTGCAATGTTCGATCTTCTATAATATTTACGAGAATATTTTTCGCGCTCTCTTCCTCGAAACCTTCACTTTCTGAAATTTTTCTTGCCAGGTCAATTATTCTATCTGATTCTTGAATTTCTACTTGCAGCTCCAAAGCCAAATTCTGCAAGTCAATTTCTTGTATTTTGTTAAAAACGACATTTTGCCCTCAATAACTATTTATCCACAACTTAACCTTACCGGAATCCTCGGAATCTTGACCTCAACACAACAAAAGAACTGGTTGTCGGCTTTTCTAACGCCTTTACAATAGAGCCCTCTCAATTCGGGGAATTCTAGTGCTACGTTCTTCCAAGAAAAAGGGGGGGGTTACTCCGAAAGATTACAGTTTAACAGACTCGTTTGAAATCCTAACATGGCACATACAATTCAAAAATGTTTAAAATTTTTCAGACCAAATTTCACACACATAATAAATCAATGCTACTTCAATATAATCTTAAGCACTCTACACAAGTTCAATAACTGACTAAATTAATTTGCAATCCACAGTTACTTAATTTCAATAATTAGCTAATTTAATTTGCAATACACAATTTCTTAATTTCAATAATTGACTAAATTAGTTTGCAATACACAATTACTAATTTCAATAATTGACTAAATTAGTTGGCCAAAACACAGTTACTTAATTTCAATTTAGAATAAGTACTTAAATCAGATTATCCACAGTTCTAGTATTCATCTAACAAATATTTGTTCATTCACTTTTCTTTTAAAATTTTAAACACATTGCATACAATTCATTTTTACCTTATTCTTTTGCATAAAACAATTCTAATACTTCATTAATTTACTTTTGACTAAATAATTAATTTCTCACAGATAATTTACTTATTCCAATTCAATAGTTATTTCCCATGAAACATAATTTACACATGTTAACATTTACACAGATTCTAATCAATTAATTTACTTTTAATTAATCAATCAATTACTTTTGCCTCTAATGAGAAAACAGGCTTACCTTGTCTAATTTTGAAGTATCTATGATGCACAAGTATCTATGAAGTATCTATGAAGTATCTATGTTGGTATCTATGATGCACACACTTGGGACAGGACGTCTGCACAAAAAGTCCTAGATGGGCTTCCTACTCTAATTTCCTAATTCGAAGGGGTGGATTGCCAATTTTTAATTAATTGGAAAATCCCAAACACGCTGCCACCATGTTAGTAGACTGTGATATCTTCAGACTCCGGGTAGCTAAAAATGGTCAGAGGCAGTCTACTACATTAAATTACAGTTTTATTAAATTTTAGTCGGAAACTTGGTACGCTATTTACACATGAGTTGATCTACCTCTAGACATAGAGGGAACTGGCCTTCGTAATAACCAAATGATTTCGATGATAAGATGCACGTACAGTCACAGCGGAACTAGAAGGTCGGTACACAGCCTCTAGAGCGTACAGCTCTGAAAATGGAATAACTTCGTAAAGGCAGTTATAATCGCGGGAAGCTTATAGAGCGGGCTGCTCTGAAATATGAAGATAACTTCAGATGAAGTGAAGAACTAACCGAAGCCTGTAGAGCAGGATGCTCTGAGATAGCTATACTTCAGGGGGAAGTATTCGTGGACGAGAAGCTTCGAGCGGCTGCTCTGAAAAATAAGTCAGGAATCAAGTCGGTCGCTCCAAGACAACGTAGGCGATCGGTGCTCTCTCGATGAGAGTCTCGACCAAGTCTGTCCAAAAATTGGATTTTTTTGGCGGCGTTGGCAACCGTGCTTCGGTCAACGTGACTGCACAAGTTTTGGGTGGCTGGCACTATTTTGTGACGTCATGTCCGTGGCTGTGATTCGCCTGACCACGAGGCATGTGTTCGGTTCCCATAATTCCAGCTGATCTGAAAATCATTAGTTCACGTCGAAATAGTCATTAGTTTACGTCGAAATAGTCATTAGTTTACGTCCTCTCAGGCCCGGCGGCTAGAAGCAACACCATTCTTTGCGTGCAGACACCTTGACGCTGATAGATAGAACTGTTCGCTGGTCACCTGCTGTGGGAGGTCCGGCTGTCTGGGTGATTTATTCGGAAAGGTCGTATCGGATTCTTACAATATATATATATATACAAATCAAATCCCGTTTAGAGTTGAAAAAATAACGTTAGGAACTTCGTTCCTGACGGGGGGTCCCCCGACCGCACAATTTTTTTGTTTATTTCGCTGTCATGCACGTGACGATAAATTTATTTAATGTATGAGAAAAAAAAAATCACGTGATCGGCATTTAATAAATTAAATTCTAAAAATGAATCTTTAAAAATTCACCAAATATTAGTAAAGGGAGGAAAATATTCGAAAAAGCTGTCAGCTTAAAGGAATTTTTAGGATCTTTCTAGTGATATAAATTTTATAACCCTCAAATTATTATTTTAAATGCAAACTTAAAAAAAGTTACTAAAACAGCTTAAAAATTTAACTTAAAAAATCTAAGAAGAATTTTTCTTCCCGTTACGGACTACGCCATCGTAAAGTCAAGTACCAGTTCTGCAGCATCCGATTCAACTGCCTTCAAGAAGTGATTCCACTTTTAATATACACTGAAGTGCCACTGAATTACGGATACCTACCTAGTAACGAGTGTGGCCTCCTCTGGCCTTCTTAACGGCTGCCACACGACGAGGCATAGATTCAACAAGTTTCTGGAAACGTTCCACGGGAATGGCTTGCCAAATATTGGCTAAAGCTGTCCATAATTCAGTAAGGTTCTTTGGTGCTGTGTGATGGCCTTTCACGTCTTGTTCCAAAACATCCCAAAGATGCTCAATAGGATTTAAGTATGGGCTTCTAGGTGGCCAATTCATGACAGAGAAGTCAGAGGAATGCTCATCCAACCAGCCAGTAGCTAACCGGGACTTGTGAGAGGTACAGTTGTCTTGCTGGAAAACTCCATTACCGTGCGGATAACAGAACAGCATAAACGGATGGAGGTGATCACTCAGCAACTCTACGTACCGAATTGCATTGAGGGAGGTTCGTACACGCACCAAAGATCCCAAACTGTGCCACGAAAAAACACCCCAGACCATGATTGAGCCACCATGCCCTTGTACAGTTCCAGCCAGGCATGCAGGATCCATGGCTTCATGAGCCTGACGCCATATTCTCAGCCTCCCGTTTGCGTTAAGTAGTCGGAATCGAGACTCATCACTCCATGCTACTCGTTTCCAGTCCTCTACACTGCAGTTTCTGTGCTCTCTTGCCCAGGCAAGACGTGCAGCCCGATGGCGAGTATAGAGCAATGGTACTCTCGTAGGTCGACGGCTCCCGAAACCCATACCGTGAATCGAGCTTTGCACAGTCCGTTTACTGACTGTACGACTGGCACCGTCATTAAACTGGGTGGTAATTTGAGCTAATGTTTGGCTTCGCTGGCTACGTAGAATACGCCTGAGCCGTCTCTCACCACGCACTGTCAAGGCTAATTGTCCTTTGCAGTTTGCCTGATCTCTACTTTTTTCCACCATCCATGTATTCTTGGTATACTCTTGACACTGTCGACCTTGAAAATCCTAGCTGTCTGACGATTTCGGAAATTGAATGGCCATGCGTCGCTCACCTACGATTTGTCCGCGATCGAAGGCGTCTAAATCAGGGCAGTTTACCCATACTGGCAATTCCAACAAGTAATTCAGAACAACCACAGTACGCGCTATATATGCAGTTACCACAGCACCCTCACTTGCTCATACATGATGCGCAGTGCTACACAATTTGCATAGGCTTTGCAATCCCTGATCAGTTGCACTTCAGTGTATGTGAGCGACAGTCATAAAAAAATTCATTTCAAGATTGTGATTTTTTTCCCATTTTTTGCCTTGATCCGCTTTGTGACGCTGAACGCTGCACAGTGGAATCGTGGAAGCTCCAATAATTTTTTTTTCAAGATCACCATCAGAGTGTTTTTCTCTCAAAATTTTCTTATTTAGTATGGTATTTTTCTGTACAGAAGTTGGTGTTGTAAGCAGGTCAGTTATTATAATTTTTTGCAATTTGTCTAGTATTGTAAAAGTAAAAGTAAAATGAACACTGCCAAAATAAATGTCGAACATGAAAAATAATTACGAAATATTTCAGGAGAAATTAAAAATCGGAAAAAAAATTTAATTTAAGTAGTGAAATGATGATGTAAGTCACCAATATGTAATCATTCAGCTATTCATAATCTTTCTATTTTAGCATTCCTGCCCTATCGCCATCCTAGTTAATTTTGAAGAAATCCCGTGAGTGTAAGTGAAACTCACATATTTTTTTTTTACTTTTGAAGCTTACTACATTTTATATGTAAAATACTATGTACTAGATAAATATATTGATTTTTATACTGGGGTTTCCACTCATTTCCCTCCCTGTCTCTTCGCTCTGATCAAATGTTCCCTTTGAACAGTTGCCTTTCCCTCTCATGTTTTGAGAAACTTGCCTACCCTTTTCATTTTGTGCAGTTTGCTCAACTTGAGTTTCAGGTTGGAAGCACCTTCTCTTTGGTAAACGCTCACGAGGATGTACTCACAACAGGGTCCCATACCTCAAATTTATGTTTGTATTGTCTTGATTTTTTCCCAACAGTTGAATGTCGTGTCAATTGTTGGAATTTCTACTTTTGTTCGAATTTTTGCAACATCAGGTACCAGACTTTTGGTATTGATGTTTGAAAAGTTAATTTTGACAGCATTTGGTAAATTTATTCTACTAATTGCTGAAAGAATAATTTGAATATTTTTGTTTTACATGATCAAGTGAAAAATTGAGATCAATAACTAACGTCAACGTTATAATAATAAACAACAAGCACGTTAGTTTTCTAAAAAAGTGAATACCACCAGGAGATCTACAAAAGAACTAAACATTATCAACGAATAAGATTGTGAATAATAACAATTTTGTGATTTTACAACTAATTGAACTGTACCAGTCCAAGACTCTGAAAACTTTTCAAAGACTGATTACATGTCAGGGACTGAGACCTGCACAATATTATTATTGTATTTGGAACGTCTTTACATCTGTTGTTATTAGTGTTTTCATTTAACTGTACCATTCCATTTTACTTTTAAACAGCTATTTGTTTTTTTAAGATTATGCATATTATTATGTTTTTCAATTGTATATTTTAACATGAAAATTTGGATTTTCGAGCCAGACTCAAACCTAATATGCTAACTACTAATTTTCATGTTCTCACTATCTGGAGTGTCTTGGAGTCAAGGGCCGTGGCTCCAATACATTTTAGAAGGGGGGATATTCTGTGATAATATTACAAACTACCTATAATCATCCATTCTGAACTTTATCTCTGTTCTGGTAACCCCTCTTTCTACTCTTTGGCGTAAACGCCTCGCCTTTCCACACACTTCCCCGCCAATTCTGGCAACCTCCCTGAGCTAAATGTATTTTGGCGTTCTTAAGATGGAGTCGCGGGCTGGCTTCGAAGCGAGTAACATGTCGCTGTTTTCATGGAATAAATTTCAATTCTTCTTTATGATTTGGATTCATTATTTTGGCCTCGATTGCGTTTCTTCAGGAGATGACCCAATTTGGGTCATTTCACACACACACACACACACACACACACACACACACACACATATATATATATATATATATAATATATATATATATATATATATATACAGTATATATATATATATATATATATATATACTAGCTCAATACCCGTGCTTCGCGACGGAGTACATTAAAATGCATACATACAACGGTCAATGTATGCAATTAATGCGAAAAAAAACAAGAAAAATATATTTATAAAAAATCGTTACAGATATTTTAATAGACAAAATAATGTAGAAAAAAATATTGAAATTAAATCTAATAGAACCTACAAAAAATATAGTACAGTTAATATATCACATTTTTGAGGAAATTTCTGTTACTATATTTTAATATTTTTACCTGAAGTTTACCTGAAAACTGAAATTAAAATCAAGTAATTAAGAGCAAAATTACAGAAAAGGAAACACAGTATAAATAAAAACTACCGTCAGCGGCCACGTTTTGCAGAAACCTCCTCTACCTCCATTTCTTCATGTCATAAAGGCTGAAAAAAAATGTCAAATTGTTGAATGTTGTTAACAAAAATCAATTTAAAAACTAAACACAGTATAAATAACATAGAAAAAAAAAGTATGTGAAATGTTATACACATTCAGAATTTAGGTAGATTCAGCCTTTTACCACCAGCAGCTGAAAAGTAAAATTTCAATTTTTGTTAACCAAATAAATTATAAATTAAACACAGTAAAATAAAAAACAAACAAAGTATTGCTTGTATTGAATTTAAGTAAATGTAAACAATTCAACAACAAATAAAGCATTAAAATCATGTTTTATAATTATAGAAATACAAAAACATAATAATGACTGAAAAAGTTGCCTTAAAACTGAGATTAAAATGAAAAGGGAAAAGTTAAGAAAAGGAAACACAGTATAGCCATAGATGACAAAACTGCAAATGTGGCCACTAACTGGCGTTTTATGACGGTACTGCTTTTTTCCTCACCACGCTAGGCGTACAGCAAAGGCGCCTTATCCTCCTTTCACAATGTTTGCAAGGCGAGGATTCCCCAGTAGGGATATGTTTCCTTTATCCTTAATCATTTAATCATTTATGTTATATATCCTTAATCATTTATGAGTTGTAAATAATGTAAAAGCAATCAATTTTTATAATATCAATCATTTTTTAAATAAATAAAAAAAGTAGTCCCTGCAAAAAAACATTAACATTATCTCCATTAATTTGAACAGAAAAAAATATTCAGACAGTGGGAAAAATGTAATTATACAAATAGAAATTAAACATTATTACACACTACAGGCCTAAATACACTAACAAAAGTTGAAAGCTTTTATATATCTACATTTAAACCATTTATGAGTTGAAAATAATGTAAAAAGCAATCACTTTTTATAATATCTGAATCATTTTTCATGTCAACAAAAAACTAATCCCTGCAAAAAACATTAACATTATCTCCATTAATTTGAATTTATAATAAACCACTAAAAGTCGAAAAGGAAAAATGTCAAATTGTCTTTAGGAAAGTAAAGAACTTTAAAAAGTAAAGCTGAAAGGTAAAAATGTCACTTTGTCGAATGTTTGTTAAACAAAATCAATTTAAAACTCAACACAGTATAATAATATTGAAATTGTCGAATGCTTGTTAACCAAAATCAATTTTAAAACTCAACACCAGTATAAATAAGATTGAAATTGTCGAATACTTGTTAACGAAAATCAATTAAAAAAGTAAACACAGTATAAATAACATTTAAATAAACCATGTGAATGTTATACACATCTCAGAATTTTAGTAGATTCAGCCTTTCAACATTTTTCTACTACTAAAAGTTAAAAAGTAAAAATGTCAATTTGTCTAATGTTTGTTAACAAAAATCAATTTAAAAACTAAACACAGTATAAATAACATAGAATTAATAACAGTATAAATATCATGAAATAAATAAACGGCATTGCTCCTCTTATTTGTGTCTTTCAAAAGGCTCATATAAATGAAATTAACGCTTCTTGATCTGTGGCTTGTTCATTCATGTTGTTGGCTTGAATGCTATATTAAAGCCTGTATAGCGTTGATAAAATTCACTTGAGTCTTTTTTCACTTTTCTTTCTTGAAATATCAGTTTAGAGAGCCTTAGAATATACAATATTTTTTGTTCTTCCGTTTGGAGCTAGGATGTAGAGATTTTCAGCTTTTCCAACTCTAGAACAACCCACATAAAGTTGACCATGGGTGTCACCGTGATTTTTAATAATTAGTGGTTAGGTATGATTATAAGTGATGACTCATATTATACCTACAAATCAATTTATTAAACCTTCACAATACATATACAATTAATACAATTCATTACCGAAATTCGACTTCTCTATCTCATTATTATACTACACTTACAATTCCAATTACTCCTATTCCTATATCATATTAATACATTCTTTATTATTACCAATATCTACCGTCAACTACTCCCTATAATTCTTTAATTATTCACAGATGCTAAACTGATAAACTCACATATATTTTGCTAACATCATCATCTAAATTATCTACTCAATATCATTATCTACTTATTCAAAGATTCTTATCCCCCAACACATATATATTTCTAATATTATCATATAAAGATTCCAATTATTACATAATTCCACAATCAATATTCTATGATAGATATCTATGGCCAAATAAGTGAATGCTCATCACACAATTATTTCATCATTCCCTATGTACTAGCTGTACCAGTGAGCACTGCATAAAATATTCTACCAAATATCATAAGCATCCTACCTGCGATCTTTCTTTCGCTTACACAGGAATCAGGCGCACGTTCATCATTCTCAATGGTTTCTCCTGGGGCTAACTTCGGTGGCGAGGGGGGGGGGGTCTTGCATCTATTCAAGGCACTGGTCTACCGGAGCGGTCCCACTCTGTGTCGGCGCATCTGCAGCAAGCGGGCTCGGAATTGATCAACTTCTCTGCGGCGGAAATGCCCGGGCAGTCTCTTTAGGGCTAGTCTTCTGGTCACCGCTTCTCGGCCTCGGCTAGCGGTCGGGAGACGAATCGACGGGTGCTACTCGCATCAACCTCTAGGCTTGCATCAGCTTTTCATATTAGCTCAGGCTCTTTCTCCGGGGGGGGGGGGGGGTTTCTGGCTCAGCCTCGGTTTCTCGGTTTCTCGGTGAATGATTGTCGGGCCAATCTATACCCATGTTGCTATCGCAATTGCAGTCTCTCAGCTATTCAGGGCAGACTATATCTCTTGACGATTTCAATGCTTCTGATTTCTCTGCCTACTCTTTTCCTCGAGCTCAACTTCGGTAATCTTTATTTAGACTTTCATTGGTGGCTCTCTCCCAACCAATGCTAAAATCGGACTCATATCATTGGCTGGCCCCACATTTTATATTAATAACCTCTCCAATGTACATTGGCTTGGGCGTTATCCCGTGCACCCTTCTAAATTTCCTTCTGGGGATCCTTCAACACCCCGATTCTCACGCCTCGCTCATCACCCCCTACTGTTAACCTAATGAACTTCACCTCGGAAAATCGCGTATCTCCATAACTTAGTATCCTCTTGACTTCAAATTCTTACTTCTCCCCGATCATTATCTGCAGCTGGTGACCCTCTACTGACCATCCTTCTCTGAACTTCACATTGATCGTCTTTATTTACATCTGGACAGTTCGTTAACTGCAGCTGGTCGCCATTCACTCCCCTTTCTTTAATACCTCTTTTCTCCTATTACCTTTTGCCTAACTTGCATGTTTTCACTTTTCGTACACTGTCGCCTACACTGCAACAATGGGAGAAACAGTGTTCGAGAAGATCGAGTCCAAATACTTTTAGCGATTGCCCTTGTGCCTTGTTAATGCTCATGGTGAAACTTAAACGGACATAGAACTGGAGTCTTTTAAATTCCAAATACTTTTAGCGATTGCCCTTGTGCCTTGTTAATGCTCATGGTGAAACTTAAACGGACATAGAACTGAAGTCTTTTAAATTCCAAATACTTTTAGCGATTGCCCTTGTGTCTTGTTAATGCTCCTGGTGAAACTTAAACGGACATAGAAGATGGAGTCTTTTAAATTGAAATGGTATATCGGAAGGGATTATTGGTATCCTGGGAATAATATACGACTTCGCCTGCAGAGTGTCCTGTCATAAAGGTGGCTTCAATCACATTCGGCATCAGATTCTTTATAGCAAGTCTTGTTCCATTGCAGAGTGAAGGTGGATGCAGATTTCTCAGCAGCATAATTTGTGCACCAATCTTCAGCTCTAATATGTGAGAGGATACTCCAGATGGCTCCAACGTATTTAAAACGTCTGTCGTGTAGTGTACCGCTTCTTCTGTACCACAGGTGGTGTCAATCGATTTGTAAACTTGAGCTTTACCTGGCAAATCTTGTAAAAGCTGCTTATTGATGACGCTGACATCTTCGTTTCTTGGGGCAAGGATTGCTCTTTCGCACAGCCATGTGTGATCAGAGAAGTGCTGGGCCACATTTGGAAACACCGCCTCTTTCAGCTGTTGTTGAGTTGTCACAATCATTCCAATCGTTCCCATGGCTATACATCTGGTATTATCAGCAGTACTTGCTCCATTTCCAAGTTGTAGAATGTTACAGTCAAATTGCTGGGCTGAGAGATCACCATTGACATGAACTCGCATGTTTGCTGAAAGACCAAGTCTTTCGATGTCATTCCACACGTAAGGCGATTTTAAACAGGCCTGCATTTCATCCGTCCTGGTCCTCGTGGAATAACCGGAAGTGTCTGTCGAAAGTCGCCAGCCAACACCATAGTTACGCCTCCCATTCTGTAACTGTTACCTCTGATGTCCTTCAATGTGACATCGCGTGCTTCGAATGCGTCTTTGTGGGACATGGTTCATTCATCCCAGACAATTAACTTGCAATGCTTCAGAACCCTTGCCTTTCCTGAATTTTTTGAAATGTTTACACGTAGGAATCTCTGTGTTTGCCAGATTTAAGGGTAACTTGAAAGACGAGTGAGCTGTCCTCCCTCCTGTCAATAGTGTTTCAGCAATGTCAGAAGAAGCAACAGCTAGGGCAATCTCGTTTCTGTGTCGCACTTTAGACGAAAGAAGATTGATTAGAAAAGTCTTCTCTGTACCTCGCGGAGCATCCAAAAAGAATATTTCACCGCGGCCATTGTAAACTGCTGTTGTGATCTTGTCAAATGCTTCCTTTTGATCTGGGACCATTTTCGGCTGATTCAAATCTATGTATGATGTGAGTACCATTCGTATCATAATTTCGCTACATACGTTCTTCACTCGGCAGGACTGAATCAATGTTTCGATTGGGTTGTGGAAGTCCAAAGCTTTTTAGGTTCGATACACCCATCAATATAATCTTGTCCTCAATGTCGATTAGCGCTCTGTTGAAGATGTCGTCACTGTAGTCCAGATCCATATTCTGCTGCTGCATGCGTGCTTGGTGCAGCATATCTTCGGACAGGTTTTCTTTATGATTCATCCATAAGTGTTCAGGAGATGACATGGAGCATGTATGTAACATTATAGCAAACAGATTCCGTAAAACCGTTGGTGATCGAGATGCAGCCGCTCCTTCGAGTGCATTGTTCCAGTGGTCATCGTTCTCCAAAGGCCTATAAGCTGGCAGGCCTTTTTGTAAGTTTCACAGAGCCGTCCCTGAAACGTTTTTCAAATCTTCAAATGATTTTGGGCCTGGTACTTCATGCAGCAGGAGGCGCAGGTGAAAGCACTCTGAATTGTTCGTATGGATGGTGTACACCTGGCCCAGTGCATCGCTTGACCTTATTCCTGTTTGCTCAGGTACAACGTGTCCTTGTTTTCGACGGTTCCATGTCTTGTTTCCATTGTTCCAAGTGCAGTATTTGGGAACTTGGTTGTACAACAGGGTGCGTGCAAACTCATTTGGCGTGCAAAGTCTGAAGAAAGACGTGAGTATCGTTTCCTGAGGTGTTTGGGCACGTTCAACAGGGTTTTCTGGTGTGAAGTAGACTCTCTGTCCATTCTCAAGGTGGACGCTCAGATGAATCACTGTGGGGGGGGGGGGCGCTCATGAATAGGAAAGTTGAGTATTCGTCATACTGCTTCATTGCTGCTGATATATCTTCCCATTTGATACTGGACAATTTCATTTAAGTCATTCTCTCCACTGTCCACTTGAAAAACAGCCATGTCAGATCCTTTGTTAATATACTTACAGACATACTTTATAGACTTAACATAATTGCAATACTCTACGTTGATATGGGCTTTGAAAATTTTTGTTAGTAGAGGGCAATACGGGACAATCCAAGTATTGTCTATAGACGCTTGCGATCCTTTATAAACCATGTCAGCCTTAAATCCCCCGTCATGTGGTAATCTGTGCCGATAAAGTGGATATCCGTTTCGTCCTGTTTGCGTCTCTTTCAAAAATTGGTGCGGGTATCGTTTAGTGCAAATTCCATCTTTCATTCATGGAGAGGGTGGATTATGAATCCGCACGGGCCGTGCACCATCTGCTTAGTTACAATTGAAAAAAGTCCTGGGTCTTCTTGTTCATTAGGGATTTCTGCACTGATAAAGTCATCCACTCGGTGAACGTGTACGGAGTCCTTGAGCCAAATCAGAATGTGAGCATGAGGAAGTCCTCGCTTCTGCCACTCTATCATGTACATCCGACACTGAACTTCTTCAAAAATCTTTGCCTTTGTGATGAGACTCATAAGCGTTTTTTGTTTCTGATGAAATACTCTTGCTAACAAATCATGACGATCCTGTGGTTTTGTCCAACAAATAGTTCTTCCTGTATCTGTGTCCAGTTTGGATTGCAGGTGAAAGTGATGAAGAGGTCTGGACTGCCGTAGTTTCTCACGTAGGTCATGGCATCTTGAATACGCTCGTGCATGCATCTTGGACCCCCTGTAAAGCTGGAAGACAAGATGATCAACTGGCCTATGTCGGAGATATTTCCAACTTTCATCACCGCATCCCTCAAATGAGCATACTGTTCAACTCTGAGAGTCCTCTGATTTATTCGTATGTACAATAGTCTTTCCGATTCAATCTTGGCATACTTATCAAGATAAATTGGTGGAACATGTCTTTGTTTCTCAGTAATGTGTTGAAATTTGAAGAACGTATCATCATACTGTAAGCATAGAATTGCATAGCTGAAATCTTCTTATTTTGGGGCATTTCTGTAGTTGGATATTTTAGTCGCAGTTCAAAATGATATCCATCCTCCCCCTGCGAAAAGATGAGTGGATACTATAGCGCGTCGTAGGACCTGTGCGTCTTGGGAAAAATTTTTGAGGGTGCCACTTCTTTCTTCTAAAACTATGTCTCTTCTCCCATGTTGTTTCACCCACCATGATCAAAGCGACTTCTTCTATTGCGGGGGCGTTGAACCGCCTCTCCTGTTCACAATGTGATCGATACGATCACCAATTTGAATTCCGTGGTAATCTTATCCATAGCCGACTTAAAGCTCTGGATGTAACAGTTGTGATCATGCAGCATACCTTGTAACTGTAGTACTATGTCTCGTCTGGTTTGTGGCTTGTTTTTACAGCGTTGCTCTGCTTGTTGTGTAGTGTCTCCGACAAAGTAAATTTGCAAAAATTTAGGCTCTTCCCTCGGTAGAGGCTGCAGACTGCCAATGCGGTGATAAACTTGACCCTGTACCTTAATGTAGGCATGTACCCGGGCTCTCTAATTTCTTTCGTTGTGCCAAAAGAGGTCATCTGGAATCAAGAATTGTAGCTTCTTATATTAGAAAGGAAATGTTTAGCTTCTTGAGAAGGGCCGCTGAGTAAAGAACATAGGGGCTCAGGTGGATCCATCAACTGTGGCTGTTGAACCTTTCCTCCGCTGCAGCACATACCTGTGGCTTCACCTTTCCACTCTTTGCTCCACAATGTTGGCAAGTTTCAGACATGAATCCAATGATCACGAAGGATCAGATACGTAATCTGCCGATGGGTCGTAGTGAAAAGCTGCATTTTCAAAATTAGTGTACATACGCCTTCGAGCAGCACCTATTGTAGTTCTAACCTGCTGTAGTCTTGCTTGTCTTTCCGGAGTACATTCCATTTCTCTTCTTCTTTGATCTCGTTGTCTGTTTGCTTCCTGTCTTGCTTCTCTTTCAGGAGTATATTTGATTTCTCTTCTTCTTTGCTCTCGTTGTCTGTTTGCTTCCTGTCTTGCTTCTGTTTCTGGAGTAGATTCATCTTCTCTCCTACTTCGATTTCGTTTTCTGTTCTGTCGCTTTTGTGTCCGAAGACATTTTTTTTTCTCGGAGGCTGTGGCATATTCAAAGAAAAATGCTAAGGACAAAACATTAGTAAAACATTAAGCACAAAGGAAAGCAATAAAATGAAAGATCCTGAAATGAAACTGAGATTAAATTAAAAAATACAGAAAATGAAATAGAACCAAACGGCAATGGAAGTTGAATCTGCCAAAGAAAACAAAAAAGTGAGTTACCAAAACAAAAAATTTTTGAAAAAATAAACACATTAAAACTGCTCGAATTGAATTCAGTTAGGGCCTTCTCAGCGCATTGACTGCCGGACGGTCCTTAAAATATGAAATATTATGATTTTGTTTTAGTTGAATAACAGTAGAATTGATATTTCAGTAGTATTCAAAAGTTATACGATGAGAAAAATAAATATAATATAAATAAAATGAGGAAAAAAAAATTAGTATCGACTTTTTGTTATGGATCATATTATTGTTAAAAACTATGTGAAGACTAAAGTCATAATCGGAATCTTCAGTTTCACAGTTTGAAAAAGCGTGTAAAAACTCAACTTTCTTAAAAGTTGTCTACAATTTTCCGATTTTAACTGAAATTCTATTAACGTAAGGAAAAATAGTTATGTGAAACGATACGAAAACATAAATTACTTACTGTAAACATAATAAATTAATTAACATCATTTAAAACTGTCGAAATGAAGCAAATAATATAAATACCACATTCAAACTCAAAATTTCTTTCATTTCTCATGCAATATAATAATAACATGTGAATTTAGCAATGATAATAACACACGTAAGTAAACACACACACAAACAAACACTTGAAAACAATTATATTAAAAAATGAAAACAATTATATAAAAAAATAATAGTTTTGGATCTTATTATTTTTAAAAACTGTGTGAAGACATAATCGGAATCTTCAAATTCACACTTTGAAAAAGAGTAAAAACCCAACTATAATTTTTTTTCAAGTGTTTGTCTGTGTGTTACTTACGTGTGTTATAATCATTGCTAAATTCACATTTTATTATTATATGCTTGAGAAATGAAAGAAATTTACAGTTTGAATGTGGTATATAATTGTTTTCAAGTGTTTTGTTGATGTGTGTGTTTACTTACGTGTGTTATAATCATTGCTAAATTGACATATTATTATATTGCTTGAGAAATGAAAGAAATTTAGAGTTTGAATGTCTACCGTTTTACATAAGAAATAAACATACATTACATAAAGAAATAAACATAAGAAATTAATTAATTTCTTATGTTTACAGTAATTAAAGTTTTCGTATCGTTTCACATAACTATTTTTTAAAATCAAAAAAATTTAGACAAATTTTAAGAAAGTTGGGTTTTTTACGCTTTTTCAAACTGTGAATTTGAAGATTCTGATTATGTCTTTAGTCTTCACATAGTTTTTACAATAATATGATCCAAACTATTATTTTTAATATAATTGTTTTCAAGTGTTTGTTTGATGTAATTTTTAAAATCATTGGTGTTGGGTTTCTCAGTCTTATCTTAAACTCTGTTCTGAAGAAATGGAAATTAACATCTTTTAATCACGATGTTCAAGTATCAGCATTATAGTGAATTTAACAATGATTATAACACACGTAAGTAAACACACACGCCAACATTCGCTTTAATTAATATAGATTTCTTATTAAATAGTATGTTTCAATAATGAAAATACTTATTACTTCGTTAATATAGTTGTTGAAATTTTATTTTATATTTCTAATTAAATAGTATGCAATTATATTAAAATAAGAGTTTCAAATAAAAATTCCAAGTTACGAACCAAAGGTATTCTTCCAACAAATTATTTTCGAAAATGGTGCGAAAAATTTACCTAAACCGAATCGATTCATATTCGAATGACAGTTAATTGAATTAAAATTTCTTTTCACTTTTAACTTGCAAAATATCCCCCCAAAAATCAGTACATCTTGAAATGATCTAATTATGATTAAAAAATTTGAATTAACATTTTTTAAGGCTCTTACCAAATATGTAACATTTAATGAAAAAAATTATATCGAAAAAACATGGCCGAATTTCAAAGGGTCTGTTTGTAACTCGAAATAAAAAAATGATCTATTTATGATTAAAAAGTTTGAATTAAAAGAATAAAAAAATAGACACACGATGACACATCTTTCCAGTGATTCATTTTTTAGTGAGAATCACGCTTTGTTATGACTCAATCGTTCTTTACAACTTCTCTGCGTTTGAAGAACCACGCAGGAAATTTGTGTTGGAGTATCATCTTTAAAATTCAATTAAAAATCGAAATTTTAAGATATAGACTTGAATGAGGTTTACATGAATAAGAAAGCTTTCAGCTTCCATATGATGTAAATAGTTTCTTTGTAAGATAAAAACACGAAGAGCATCGACCGTAGATGCTCAAAAGGCATACATTTCTCGAAAAAGTGGGTTTAATATTTTGATGAAAATATTAGTCTGTTTTAAATTATTTTTAAACAAATGATGTCTTTTTTGAAGGAGAAATGTCTGTAGTCTTAGATTGTAAAAATATAAAATTCTACGATAATTTTTTGCCGAGATATCGTAATTGAAGTTAAAAAAACATAAAATATCCCACAAACATAAAATAAAAAATGTTCTAGAATAAAATTTAAAATTCGAGCTTCGAGGTGCACCTTCCCAAGTCTGCACCTATATATATTATATATATATATATATATTATATATATATATATAATATATATATACTATATAATATATATATATATATATATATATACATATATATATATATATATATATTATATTATACTATATATATATATATATATACATATATATATATATTATCTATATATATTATATATATATATATATATACTGCTGGCCACTGTAAATGCAACACCCTGAAGGAGACATGCAAATAACATGAAATTTACAACATGCATTAGCGGAGGTGAGAGTATGCAATGATTACAATTTCAGCGCAGACGCACATCACGCGCGCCTGTGGCGCCACTTCAAAGCGCTATTTAAGGCTTGGAGATTTAGACGATTTCAAGATCGGCAATTGTTTTTTTTCTTGTGGTTTTTTCAAAAAAACCGATCAATTATGCCTCGTCGAAAACAGCGATCATCTTTTGATCAAGTATCCGAGTTCGACAGAGGAAGGATACTGGCCTGCCGAGATGTGGATTATCTTTGAGGGAAATCGGTAGTCGTGTTGGACGAAACCAAACAACTGTAATACAGATATGTGATCGTTGGATGCTGGAGGGTACGACGGGACAGGCGTGTTCGATCGCATCCACCTCAGCGCACCATTTCACGTGATGACAGGCAAATTGTGCGCATGGCAGTGACGGATCGCTCAGTCACATCACGAACCATAGCACAGCACATGCAGTCTGTAACACATCATCCAGTGTCTGCGCGTACCATTCGAGCGTACCATTCGTTTACAGCAGAGTGGTCTGTCCTCAAGACGTCCATTGCTTTGTCTACCCTTGACATAGAACCACAGACGTCTCCGCCGCCAATGGTGCGATGACAGAAGGATGTGGACGGCAGAATGGAATGAAATTGTCTTTACTGACGAGTCACGCTTCTGTCTGCAACACCACGATGGTCGCATTCGAGTCTGGAGACACCGTTAAGAGAGGATGCTGAACAGCTGCGTTATGCACCGCCACACTGGTCCTGCACCGGGTATTATGGTATGGGGCGGTATTGGATATCACTCTCACACACCTCTAGTACGCATTGCCGGTACTTTAAACAGCCAGCTCTACATCTCCGAGGTGTTGGAGCCAGTTGTCCTTCCTTACCTTCAGGGCTTGCCCACCGCCATATTTCAACAGGATAATGCGCGACCACAGTGGCACGCATTGTCCAACGGTTCTTCGTCAATCGCCATATTGAATTGCTTCCCTGGCCGCCTCGCTCTCCGGATCTTTCGCCGATAGAAAACATGTGGTCCATGGTTGCTCTACGATTGACCCAGATTCCATCCCCAGCTGCAACAGCAGATCAACTTTGGCAACGTGTGGAAGCTGCTTGGTCTGCTGAACCCCAAGAACTCATCCAAAGTCTCTTTGAATCAATGCCGAGGCGTGTGGCAGCGGTGATCTCCAACTCGCTGCTACTCTGGCTACTGATTTTGGCAGGAATCACACTTCACAGAAGTCTATAAATTTAATCATTTGATACTTGGTCACATGTTATCTACAAAATAAATTTTGTTGTGATATCTCTTGTCTTTCTTTGGTGTTTGCAATTTGGGTGGCCATCAGTGTATATATATATATATATATATATATATATTATATATATATATATATATATACTATATACCCAACAAACACAGGACTGACGGCAGCTTATCGGGCCAGTGCTGGAGGCACCGGTTGAACGACAAGTACGGGAGAATTTTTGTCGGGCCACTGGCGGGTTGTTTACGAACCTCCGAAGGGAGGAAACGCTTTCCGTTTACGTGTTTTCAGGCCTGTTATGGGTTGATATGAATCGCACCGAAATCGTTTACCCTGCATCGTCCGGAACTGTACCTCCGATTCGTAACCACAAGTAACAGATATCTGCATCAGAATTATGGATTTGAAAGGGAAGGCGAAGATTAAATTTACAGACTTTTCAAAAATATTTATTTCATTGTTGTGAAACTTCTTTTACGCGGAAAATTCCCATAATTTCCTTGTATGTAAAGATTGTATTATGTGAAAAGTATTATGTGAAATTGTATAATTGTATTATGTGAAAATTCACATAATTTTCTTGTATGTAAAGATTGTATTCTGTGTGTATGTTTTAACTCCCTAGAAGCTTATAAAAACAGATGAAAATTAGTTTCAATTTTATATATTACTGGAGAAATTAAATATCTACTTAAAATGGGTCCTTGTTTCACCACTCTTTATTTATAAGAGAGGAAATAGTGATAAAATTTGTATTTTTTTAAATTTCTTCTATAGTATATTAAAATAATAATATATATTTTTGTAGATAAAATATTCAAAATATATTTTTCAGGAAATTTACATATTCTAAGTATTTCTAATTGTAGATGCCATTATAAAACAACTGATTTTGTAGAATTTTTTCTCGAATTTCATCGTATTAATTTTACAGTAACATATTCTTATAATACAAATTTGAATGAAAGAAAAAGAATTTTAAATTTACAGACCTTAGTTAAAATAAACAAATCACACATATTTAGAAAAATATTAATGTAATGTAATGTCAGAGACATAGACAGTAGATGTCATGAGACACCAAAAAATATCAAAAATAAGACCCTTTATCCTCAGTACGTACATTGAAGAATATATATTACATTGTTTTTTTTTGTAATTGAATCAGGATACGAGAAATAATATTTACAATAAGAAAAAAAAAAGGCAAAAAATTAGTTTAAATAATGTTAGAAATAAAAAATAAGGCAATTAAGTTTAAAATAATAAGTAAGTTATATTTAATAAATTAAATTGGCAGGTTTGAACATCCGTGAGTACAGATAACAGAACTGCACTTTGCAGGATCGAACCGAGGACTGAAGCATGGGAAGCAAAAACGAACGCCCCACACCAGCATTCCCTGATAGGGTATCAAGTGTGGAACTTCAATAAGAGGAAACTGCCTCGCATGGAACAGAAAAATAAAGGAAAATGTTAAACACTATCAGAAACCACACTATCAGAATACACTATCAGAATTAACCTGTGAACAATTAATGGACTGGGTAAGATTTGAAATATTAAGATCGGAACATAAATTTTTAATTTTTAAGTGGCCGTTCGGTTTTGGGATTTTTTTTTTCCAAAAAATTCAATGCGTAAGTAAATTAAGTAATTTTGAAAGGTCCGATATTAATCCAATTGCAGTAATGTTTTCAGATAAGATTTGAGAAAGTTTCATGAAATTGATTTGGGATATTGAATTTTGACTAGGTTGTACATTTTGTTGAGGGTATCTTTGTACCCTTCCGCCATTAAAAAAAAAACATGGCTCAGGTTTGGTTTCCCGCCTAACAGGAAATTCATCAGTAGCAGCGGGAATTTCTTTCCTCCGGATTACGACAGTTTCCTAGGATAGAAAATTGGTTTGAGAGATTGATTCGATCATTAATGCTAGTTAAGTTCGAGAGCAATTCGCTTTAGACCAACCCAAATTTAAAAATCACATTATGTTCGATTTCGTTCAAAATTACCACATCACATTGCATACCAAGATTATAATATTTTATACATTACATATACAATGTATTTTTCATTTTCATAATAAAACTAAACTTTTGAATGTAGTTGACTTTTTTATGCGGCCCGCCTGCCTTGAAAAAATTTACCATGTGGCCCAGATGCTGCAAAAGGTTAAACACCCTGCTTTAAGCTCATCAGCCTGATTCAGAGGTTTAACTTTTTCAGATTTAGGAATATAATCAAAAGTGGGTGTAGAAGAAAATTTAAACGCACACTTACTGTGCATAAGATTAAAAAGTTTATTGAGATTGGGATGTTAAACGTATTTGAAAAAAAGAAATTCATGTTTTTCAAAAGTCCATAGTAATCACACATGGTTTCCATTACTTATTTCACTGACACATTGAATTGTGTTTTGTTTTGTTTTTTTATTATTAAATTTGGCATTATCTTTTGAGAATGTATTTTCGTTTTTATCAATGCAACTCTTGCAGAAGTGCCACGGACGGGTAAGGGTGACTCGGTAACGAATTTAACAATCCTTTCTACTGCTTGTGTGTGACATGGAAAATTGCTGAAGTCAGTACGTTGACTCTCCTTATCAGATTATTTTGCTTCCTAGTTTATAATCAGAAATATGCCTCGTTCTGTTACTTTAACATCTTTACGTACACTCATATCAATATAATCCTTGGCATCAAAGTTTATACGTTGAACTTAAAACTTTCCAATGCCCCCTTCATTTTTCAGTCCTTGCTTTTAGAATCCGGCGTAATCCAAGCTGTCTTACGTGGCTGCGATCAACTGATATCATACATAAGAGGAGATTTTCAGAAGCAGCGAAGTACGAATTTCTTTGAATGACTGGGTCAATTACATTTTTAAGAGTCTGATGGACGGGAACGTGAATAGCTTACAAGTTTCCACAAGTGCTTCGATCCATGGATATAATTAGTTTCCGCTTTATGTGAAACGAAACAGATGCATTATACTTACAAAATGTACTCAGTCAGTATTCGGAGATTTTTTTTGCAGTACATTCTGTTCCCACATACAAGTGAAGTATTTGGTTTGCTAATGTAAGCTATCATGAATAACAAAGTTTTCCTGGTTTTCTCATAGACAAATCAGAAAGAGCACCTTCCAACAGAGATTGCATTAGACATTTCTAACAAATATTTTGGGTCCACACTTAAATCATCCTTAATTTCTAGTAATGGAATGCCATTTTCAATAGGTGATAATTCAATTACTGGAAGTTCATAGCAGTTTTCTAGTTGTTTACCTATTTCTCCTCAAATTAGGACGTAGGCGCAGTTCATTCCATGAAATAGACAAATCAACCACTGCAGTGGCCTTCTTAATTCCTTTTCAAATAAACGAACCACATCATTATTCAATCCAGTGTTCACGGCAGTTCCACCCATTCCAATTACAGTAATGTTTAAATTCTGGTTGTTGTCATTGAAAAATGCTATTATGCTATCTTATATACATTTTTCCAGTGCCAGAAATCTGCTTCTGAAAATCTCGTCCTTTGTATGATATCAGATGATCGCAGTCATGTAAGAGAGAGCTTGGATTACCCCGGAATCTAAAAGCAAGGGCTGAAAATGAAGGTGGCATCAAAAAGTTTTATTTCAACGTATAAACTTTGATGCCAAGGATTATATTGATATGATTGAATGGAATGATGTTAAAGTAACAGGACTTCCTATGAAGAGGCATATTTCTGATGACAAACAGAAAGCAATTCAATGTGTCAGTGAAATAAGTAAGCAAACCCATGTATGATTACTATGGACTTTTGAAAATATGAATGTTTATTTCAAAATAACACTTTGCCTTTAAAGACATACATTAATATTTTTCTAATAAATGTGATTTGTTTATTTTAACTAAGGTCCGTTAATTAAAAATTGTTTTTTTTCATTCCAATGTGTATTATAAGAATATACTACTGTAAAATTAAGATGATGAAAATTGCGAAATTCTACAAAATCAGTTGTTCTGTAATGACATCTAAAAATTAGAAATACTTAGAAATACCTAAGTTTCTTGTAAAAATATTTTGAATATTTTATTTACAAAAAATATATATTATTATTTAATATACCATAAAATAAACAGAAAAAAAAGAATTTTATCTCTTTTCACAAAAATATCTATTTTGAAGCACCTGAAAAATATTCAGTAGAGCAATAACTTTTATATTCAATACCAAAAGGCAGCTTTTGAAAGCTATAGCATAATGAAATTTCAAACCATCTTTTTTTTCGCCTCGTCATACTACAATGCACTAGTGTCATCTGATTGGACATTCAGTTGCACGTGATTGAAAAGGCGCCATTAAAGATTGATTACAAGTTCGTTGAAATTAATCCACAAGTAAGTTTCATTCGTTAGTCTTAAATTATTGCCCTTTAGATTTTATTTAACACCCTTACATAGTGAACATTATTCTATTTCTGTTATAAGATAGTGTTTTAATCCAAGTTATATATGAATTGACCATATTTCAGATCAAACTCTACTGAACTGAGTGTATTGAATTAGCAATACTTATGCACTTACGAGCACTTTCGTATGTATAAATAAAAACATTTTGTTCGGAATAATTAGATTCGTGTTTTCAGTAATATTTTAGATGGACAAAGGAAGTAAATGGACTCTTGTGAAAGTCTTAAGTATTTGCTAATTAAATTAATATTTAGAATTGTAATTTGTACGCACTATTTAGATTTTATATCCTTTAGAAAGTATAAAATACATGACACAAATATCAATTCCAAATCTACATAGTTGAAAAATAAAAATGTATTTTCATTTCCAGTATAATATTTTCCATTTTATTTCTTTAAAGAAATTTGAAAGAAAATTATAATGAAATTTTTTTTAATATGTTAATCCAAATTAAACATTTTTTACTACTGGATTGATAAATCAGTTACACATGATTCCTCCATAGTAAATTCATGCATAGTATTCATGGTGGAAAAATGTCCATTTTCCTATTAAATATATTTTACAATGTCTTATTGCCAGGTATCAATAGGCAACAAATTATCCATGTCTAAATGTTAAAAGATGGATTCAAAAACGTTCCCACATTATAAAAGATTCTAAAAATGAACTTGTAAATCATACAAAAGGATCTATGAATTCCTTATCAAATTGTGTTTTGAGTAAACTTTATAAAATACACTGCATTTTATACATTATAAAGAAATAAAGAACCAATATTCTTAAAATTTTTGTGTTCATAATTTAAAAGAATGTATTAGTATAATTATATATTTTAATTTAAATGCTAAACACTAATAGGTATTTTTCATGTATAATCTTAATAGCCTTAAAATATAATTTTTTTAAAATTCTATTTATAATGTTCTATGTGTACACTCAATTGCTATATGTATATGTTATTCCTACTGGGTGAATTTCTTTATGTCTATCGAGAGCAAAGATATATTCAAAATTTCAAAGCCAGTTCAAAATATGTTTAATCAGTATCCACATGTCAAGTAAATATTGAAACAATAGCAAATTGGAGCATTATTTTATTTTGAATATCTCATTAAATAAAAAGCTTATTTAAGGAACATTTTGAATTTCAATTGCTATTAAACAATATTTTGAACTGGCTTTGATATTTAGATTATATTTCTACTCTCTCTGAAGATATAAAATAAAACAATTTCACTCTTTAGGAATAACATAATGGTGCATACTTTTTGCAACTGAGTGTATATATTCTTGCAATTGAGTGTATATATATTTTCAAGAATTATTAATTTTTGTATGTATTGTGAACTCCATTGTATTCCTGAATTCATTCAAAGAACCTCTGGAGTAATGAGAAGTTTAGAGTTTTAAATTTGTGTCAATATAGATGCCACGTGCATTTAATTTTCTAATTTGTATCGTGTTTGAAATCACTTTTATCAGTGTTATTAGAGATGATGGCAGTGAAAATTATTCCAAAATAGACTATTTAGATACATAAATTGTTTCTTAACTTATTAATTTGCATTCCATGTTTTTAAATTATATATTATAAGTATATAGATTTGTAGATTATCAGAATGTGTACATACAAAAAATTGCTTTATGTAATAGATATTGTACGATAAGAGTTTTTATAAATCTGAGAATGTTCTCAATAACTATCTATAAGCTGTTCATCTCTAAAGGTCTTTTGGAAATTATTTTTGTTGTCATGCTGTGCAAAATAAATGTGAACTTATTGGCTTAATATATATATATAAAGGGTAAAATTAGTTTCTTTTCCCCTTTTTATATTAGTGATAAGCAAGTTTATAAAGAACTCTACTTTTCAATACTTCTTGGTTTGATAAAACATAAATTTTTATTATGGCATTATAAGAAAATATTGGTTTCTTTACAGAATTTTGAAACTGGAATCTAACTTCGGGCTTGAAAGACAAATACCACTTGGATCTCATAACTCATGTAAGGTTTTTGTTTAACGTCACTGAGCCTACCTTTTTTTATTCTCGAGCTATACTTTATTTTTCAGCAGTGGACTGTGGCCAAAATCACTGTTTTTAATATTTTTTTTAGATTATTTTTAACTAATTAAATTTTTCTATGAAAAACTATAAAAATATTTATTAAACAACTAAAAATTTCAAATTAGTTTTTTTTAACTTAGACGCTAATCTGAACTTCTCATAACTTTGGTCTCAATAATTTGTGGATAGAATATTGATTTTCTTTATTTATTCTTTTTAACTGTGTGAAGCTTGTTGTTAAGGTTTTAGATGAGTGAGAAAGTGCAATCCAGGGATTTCAGTTAACATGACTCCCTGGTCATGTTAACTCTTGTGAAAAAACTTGAAAGTCTTTAACCTCTTGCCAAAAAAAGAGATTTATATTATAAAAGTATAAAATGCCAAGGTTTATTTAGAAAATATAAAATCTGTTCATGGACAAAGTTTGTTTATAAAACTGTAGATAAGACATTCATTGTGAGTTGTGGTTATATATCAAAATGTGTGTTTGATAAGTGAATGAAATAACCCTTTCTTAATAATGGAATAGAACTCCTGTATAATCAATGAATTCACGGATACAAGATACAGTTCCAAAAAGCAAAACGCCTGGTTTACAGAGTCTTTTATAATAACAGAAAATGATATTTATATTATGAAATGTGAAGTGCCAAGCTTTATTTATTCTTAATGGTTAACATTAAATTTTAAAAATATTTTTAGAATTTCCTGATAAGTTGTTAGAGGTTCGTTGATAATTCATTACAGAAGTAGTAAAAAGGAAATTGCTTTTGGATGTATTAGATCATTAATTAATGGGCTAAGTACTTTTAAATTTTGGTAAAATTTAATTTTATGCATGGCCATAAATTTTTCTCTCTGTTAAACATGTTATTCCATTTTAAGTCTTAATACTTATATAAGAATTTGGATTAATGAAAACAGTAATGAGTGATGGTGAAAATGTATTAAATGTGGTAATTGAATTGCTTGATGTTCTAAGACATAAAATTTCTCATCATCCAAATACAATAATTGACTTCTTGCCTGAACAACTGACTTATTATTAAACAATATCCTATTTGCTACCCCCCTTGTTTAAGTATATTATATAATCATCCTTCAAATCCTAATAGACCATTATTTATATTTTTGATCCTGACACATTCTGAAGTGTGTCAGAAATAATGGCTGAATCAGAAGAATTATGGTCAGTGTATGCATTTTATTGATTTAATGATCATAACTTAACTAAACTGCCTCTTTTAGAACCATTAAAGTATCCATCTTTAGAGGATGGACAGATAGTGTTATCATAATGTGTTGGATAATTATCCAAACACATATTTAAACATAATATGTGTTTGGATTAACTTTTAAAAACTCCATCTTCTATGGAGAGACAAAATGTAAAACTATGCCTTAAAATCTTCAATGACTATTTTGTTGAAGGGTTGAAAGTGCTTTCTACACTACTGATGAACCTTTTTATTTAGAAACATCTGAATATATTGCAATCATTATTAAATGGTGGAAGATAATGAATGTGTAAAGTAAGTTAAAAGGGGGTCATAAACGAGATGTGTATTGTGAGTCTTTGTCATCTAATTCATCCAATGAAAAGGTTTATGTACCTACAAAAATTCTTAGTTTGGCTTGATACTTGGAATTCTCTTAAATATACTTCTGGCTTTTTAACTAAAACATATACCACACTTTCTCACACTACACATGCTGTACTTGAAATGTGAACATATTGTTGCAATGAATTGGGGATGGCATATTTCTTAACAGGAAAAATTCAAACCGACATTATTGAAAATAGGTTTGGAAAGTTTCGCCAATTGTCTGGGTCACAATACAACATCTCGTTGACACAGGTTTTCGAAAATGAATCGAAGCTTAGACTTCAATTTTATAATTTGTATCGTGTTTGAAATCACTTTATCTGTGTTATTAGAGATGAAGGCAGTAAAAAAAATATCTTTAATATTTTATCCTAAATATATCTATTATGTGCTTTCTTACATGCACATGCAACATTAGCCAGTTAAGACATAACTATGTTTACTATCCTAAAACTAAGAGTTAGAAACTCATTAAATCTAAACTTTAGTTAAGTGTATGTCTGGGAACTAGTACCTCATCTCGTATATGGTATGTCAACTGGAATTTTTTCAAAAATTCTGATTAGTACTTTTTTTTCTCCCCCTTGATTCTGAACTCTTCAAGTTAAGCATGAGCTTTGGGTTAATGAAAAAAATCATAGACAGCAATCTGTTTTATGTTGTTCTTAAATTGTTGCATTATGCTTAGAATTTCTTTATTGCCTTGTCAAATATTTGATTGTACTAAATTTTTTAAAATTCCACTGAGCATCTTGTTTAGCTGTTTAAAAAATGGGGGGAAATGCATTGTAATTGTCTTACTTTCTCAAAGTTTCATAATTAAATATGTTGATAAAGTTGTGCCTGAAAATAACTCAACTGAATTCTAAACATCAGTTGGAGTTTTATGGAAAGTTGAAATTGTTTCTTGGAAGTTTTGTGAGGTAGTACTTCTAGTTCATGTATATTAAAGTCTTATTAAATATTGTGCTAAAAATATTCAGCACATTGAAAGTCTGATTACTTCTCAACTTTTAATCACCAGGCAAGTTTTTGGTATTAAATTATATGCTCAGTGCATATTCCATTTATGAGTAATTTTCACTCAATCTGATTTGAAAATTCAATGTGAGGAGAAATTTTTCTGATTATAATTTAACAGCTTGCCTTGTGTATATATATTTATTTTTATTCATTTCAGAAAGTCTGTTGGACAGTGTCTAATATTGCTGCTGGTAATACACAAGATTCACTGAGGTATTTAAAAAAGTCAGTATTTAATACCTTTTGGTTAATGTAATGTTACTTTTAAAAAATAGTAAATTTACTGCTAAAAAAGTAAATTTACTGCTAAACTTAATTTTATTCTCTAGTTGAGTGCAGTGGCATAGATGATTTTACCAAGGCAATAAAATACTTTTAACTTTTTCAAACCGAACTTCTAACCAGAAATTAAAAAAAATTTAATAAAACTTTTAAAATTGAAATATTTTCATGGATCTAAAGAATCGAACATAACCACCTGTAGGTCAACTAAGTCATGGATAAAAGATGCAGCCCTAAAAGCAAAAGGCCCTGGTTTCTGGATACTTTTATAATAATCATGTTACAACAGTTACAGAAACCAGGATTTTGCTTTAGAACTGAATCGTTTATCCATGAATTTGTTGACTATAAGGTTTCTATTCCATTGTTAAGATCTGTGAAAATACTCTCATTAGCAAAATATTTTTTAAAAAACTTAAATTTGGTTTAGAAGCTTGGTTCAAAAAGTCTAAGTGTTTTTTCACGCTTTATAATATAATCTATGCCATTTTCACTCAACATTGACAGCTAGTCAATATTACCCACCTCATTTTTTCAAATTAACCTAGACTAATCAAACAAATATCTAAACAATGTTTAGTAATTACTGAATCTAAATAGTATATTTGATATTTTTTTTAACTGTGGTATCCCTAATAACAGCTGCTCGCAACTAAAAAATACTTTATACACAGATCTCCACCATAATTTGACAATTTAGTAACAAAAGATATGCTCTATTAAAATACTATGCAGAATTTAGTATCCCAAATTACTTTCAACCACAATTTTTTTGTAAAACCAATTACTGTGAAAGCTACATCATTAATAAATGTTTACTTTATTCATTATTATAGTAATAGATAGTTAAAGAGTATTCACTCTTTTCACTAAATTTTGAGTACAGACGACTTCAATCCTGTCAATTAAATGATTAGTTATTACAGATATAAATAAAATAGATTAGAATGCCTTGATAGAGTACAATAATTGAAGCTGACTGAGAGACTTGTTTAGAATGACAACAAAATTTTCTCTTCACTATCGAGAATCACTCTCACATTGAAAGTAAAGAAACCACAAGAATGAAGATTGAATACTATATAAAATCTTTATTTCTAAATCTGACCCGCATCTGATTAATGCTCTGTATGGCATGTTGTAATCAAATTTAGAAGTTTTAAGATTTTGTATGCTAATGTTTTACTTAGCATTCAATCTTTATTCTTGTGTTTCTCTACTTTCAACAGCATTATTGTCAATAGTGAAGAGGAAATTTTGGTGTCATTCTAGACAAGTCTCTGATTCAGCTTTCAATGTTGAGCTGAAATTATGCTCAACATTAAAAACTGATTATTGTACTCTTATCAAGGCAATCTACCCTATTTTATTTATATCTGTAATAACAAATTAATCGACATGGTTGGATTTTCTACTGTACAGAGAGAAATTTAGTGAAAAGGGGAATACCTCTTTACAAATCTTTTATAACTATTGTCTATTAGTATATTTATTTAATCAAGTAAATATTTTTACATGATGTAGTTTTCACAGTATGTAATTGTTTTACAAAAAAAAAGGTGGTAGGAATTTACTTCTTGGAAGTAGTTATCAATAAAATGACAACAGATTTAAAACTGCCACTCATGTGTTGGGTGCTGTTTTATATCAAGTTTTTTTAAACCCCTGTCTCCGAATTTATATTTCCTAATTGGATTTATTTAATTCTACTTTATCAACAATGAATTTTTTCAACTACTTTCAACAATCAACTATTTTTACAACCAATAAATTACCCTTTAATGTACCAAAACTATGCAAAAAATAATTTTCTTATCTGCAGAGCATTACTAACTCTACATCAAAAAATAATTTAAATAAATTCTTTTGATTCATAATTATATCTGGGGATGGGAGTCATTTTCCTTTCACATAATTTATGAATTGATTTTCTCTTTCTTTTTTTTCCCTAGATGCTGTAAAGATGGAGCCAGAGGTACAGCAAAAGGATCCTGTTTTGTAGAAAGATAGAAAAAAATTGTGTAAATGTGCTATGTACTTTCTAAATAAACTATTTTTACTTTAAACCAGCTCTTTTCTGTATTTAAAAACATGTGTGTCTGCATTTATTAACTCTACACCAAAAAATAATTTAAATAAATTCTGAGCAAGTTTTCACAAGCTCACAAAGATGGGTTTCATCATACACACTACACATTACTCAGGTTTGAAAGATAAATATATCAATTATGTTAATAAATTTTATACTGGGGAAGTACAAATTTTTTGGGTTAATTATTAAAGTAGTACTGTTTTACCATACTATAATCTCATTCTAAATTAAAAAAAAACAAACTGGAACCTTAGATCGAATGGAAAGATGATTTAGCTTTAATGGTTGGTATTATGTTATCTTAAATTTCAAATTTGGGTAAATGTATCTTAATACGAAATGAGGTTTTGTTCTAACAAGTAAACTAATGATTCATATGCAAATTTTTAGGTAATAACAAAGATCAGTATTTGGCAATACCTAAAAATACATAAGGCAAAACTGAATACTAGAAATATGAAGGCAAAAAAATAATAATAAAAAAAGTGAAAGGGTTGATATCAGAGGTTAATCGTCAATGAAATAAATAAGCATATAAACGAAAGGGTCCTACGAAAACTTTGAAAAACTGCCGGCGGTCCGATTCTGGTAGAATGCTGGCATGATACCCGGACCTACGGCACATTGCTGTTTACGAGATGGGTAGATGACGGTATGTCGACACCAATTATTGCTCCCGTAACCGTCCCGTCAACCTCCGGTTACGCTCCGGCTATCTGTCCGCATCGATGGCTTAATCGCGGCTGCCTAACGGTTCGCAGTCGGATGAACGATGGCTCGATTCCTACCGGAAGCGGCCCAGAAGTCGACGGGGTAGTCGCGGGCGAGAGGACACAGCCGTGACGGAAACGATACTGACCTAATGCGCCGGCCCGGCAGTGGTGAAATCGGCTGGCCGGAACCTTCCGACCCCGGCCCGATGACTTTGTGTTTGTTGGGTATATATATGTGTGTGTGTGTGTGCGTGCATAAATAAACGCTTTTTTGTATGCATGTTTTTTAAATGTGAATGTGCATGTTTTATAATGTGAATGTAGTATAACTTTTACTAAATATTTATGTTGTATTTTTAGAGAGCTGTTATGATGCGAGCGCAGTACAAACCAAAATGTGACAAGGAGGACTTAAATGGCCTAAAAATGCAAATCCTAAACACTGCGTCGTTCAATTTGATTGGTATTGCTCAGGTAGTACGTAGACATTCCTCACAAAACAAGACAACATTTACAATATTTGAGAACTTGAGAGAGGAAGACTAATTGTGTTCAGAGAAGATGATTTGTTATCATGATATTTCTGCCTGCGTTGAGCGAATCGATAGTGCGATAATAGGCTTTTGGAGACAATGGGCACAAGTAGGTTCTACCTATCGTCGTGAGGGATATGGAGCAACTATGGTGTCTATGGGTCAGTTAAGGGAAGAGAGACGCTTGCTACTCATGGCAGTAGCGTAAAGTAAAGCCCTCCCTCTCCCAACAAAATTAGAACAACAATGGATGATGGTTACGCCTTAAACGGATGGCAAGCATTATGATGAATAAGTGGCACATCAGAGAGATCTTAGGACCAGAAGTTCTACCCTCTTATAGACCCTCTCTGGAGCTATTTTTAAACAGTGCAAAGATCATCACCATGTAGCTGGAATAGTTCACCTTGTCTTCTGTGGTCAACAAATATCACGCCTTTCTTGACCTGCTCAAACGCCTGATTTGTTCCAAATAAGAACACGAGTGGTATGTGATTGCTCATAAACTGACCCGTGAACTGCAGTCACAACTGAAGAAATGAGAATGCGTGTAGAATGGACAGCCATCCAGAATCTTTATTGCACCGTGTGAAAGCAGTTATTACAGCGAAATCTGGACACACTAAATACTGATTTTAGAATGTGCCTTTGGACTTATAGATATGCAATATCAATCATTCATACATTGTACCACATATCCTCACCAAAGCTAATTTCATACCTGTAACACAAGTTTGTGGGTGTCGCAAATTTAATGAACAGTGGTATGTAAATGAAAGATATATTTTATAAACAAACAATAGGAAGATCATCCGTAGTAGGGTTAAACAATTATATCACTGAAAGTATATTTTAAAAGTATATGGTGCTCTAGATAATGTCCCCAATTTCCAGGCTCCTAAAAACAAAAATATCTGCACTTATAATATATTTTGATTTGGAGCCAAATATATTTGCTATCATTATATTTACAATATTAGTAATCGATGGGATTAAACAGCATTTACCACACTTTCCAGTATTGTAAATTTGCACTTCGTTAGATATTTGATGTAACTGGTTAACAAAGAGTCTTCTTCCTGTTACGTTATCTAGATGCCTCCTGTAACCTTATAGTGTTGCCTGTTTGAAAGCCGACCCCAGAATATGCCATCATAACTGTATAAATTTACGATTAAACTCATGGCTTAAGCATCGGGACACTGAGTTTAATGATAATGAGGATGCAATTCTACAGAACTATGTATAAGACTTTTACTTGAGATTATTATTATGTAAAATAATCTGGTAGAATATCGGTTGAGAAAGAAAAGTAATACATTTTGAAGATAGTTGATAGATTAAAGTTAGCTATTACAAAATCATTAATCAAATATAATGTTGATACGTCATCAAGAAAAGATTATTCATGTGAAAATATATGGACTATCTCTGCAGTATGTTGTTCTGTGAGTTTTTTAAACTATTTAGGAAATTTACCGGTCCTTGACAGGTACTACTGCAAACGAAATCTTTGTTTTGATCGCCAAATTTTAAGCGATAGAAATCGCAAAGATCTTTAACTGAAAAAAGTTTTTAAAAAATCTGTTGATTACTCTAGACATTATTAAACATATTAACGATCTAGATGAACGCATAGCATCCCTTTTATCCAAAGGGATATTTACATAATGGGTCTTCAGTATTTCCAATACATTAATTTAAATAAAACAATTATTGTCTGTAATAAGGAAGATAGGATTCTATGACCTGTCACTAGGATAAACATCAAATTCTTAAGATTTTCTGTCTTTTTTGATGAAATTATATCGCAATTTTTGATATTAAATGTATCACTTTTAATGGTGTTAATTAATCTTGTAATTTTAAAAGAAGTTCATTTTCCTAAGATAAATTAAACTGAAAGAAATCGTTTCAATTCATACATTTTTTCCACCAGATGGATTTTATCGCAAACAAATTTACACTCATTTCTCTCTACAGCAGAGAAAAATTGAAAAAAAATCCCTTGATATATTTTCTCAACTTCTTATTTTTTTTTATAAAATTATTTAATGTAAAAAGTTTCAAGTTTCCTCTATTGAATGAATATAGATTCTTGAACAATCCATGAAAAAGTATCATAAATCATGCTTTTCCTGCATGCAATTGAATATATTAGAAATTTCTTTTTACCCAAGAAGAGATGGAGTGTTATAGGGGATTTCAGTCCCTCCCCTCATCTAAAGCACTCATTAAATGCTTTCACATTAAAGTTCTGTGATGTATCTAATTACATTTCTTTTACACTCTCACACTTTACTTCTGCTTTCATGTGTAGCTGAACTGTTATTTTTTTAAAATTACAAGACAAAAAATGTATATTAAAGATTGACACTGTCATTTAACTAAATGCCTCTGCATTTAAGGAAAAGGGTTTATAAAATAACGTTTTAAAATTAAAGTATTATTTTCTTCATTTCCTCGTATTTGTAGTTGCTTCGTAAATTGCATATTTCAGAAATAACATTACAAGTTGGACTAACGCTCATAATCCTGTGAAATACCTATAAACCTGTAAAATTTATCTGCATGGGGGTGCCCTGAATCTTCTTATCAGTGTGTAAAATTTGATACGGTGCGACCATGATAAACTCTGAAAAATGATTGTGATGCGCATACAGTAAGGTGCTTCCTGCTGCAGGGTAAAAATTAAGAGCTCATGTCATTGCCATATCAACGTTCTGCGTAATGATCAGACACACTACATGATACATGGACCTTTTCACGGTTATCATATACTGGGTGCAATTCGTCTTCACTGCCCAGTCTATTTCGATAGCGCGCCGAACTATGGCTAATTCCTAGCCACCCGGTTTCCTCAGAAATCACTGAGAATACGCTGGATTAAGGAACGTAAAACAAGCACCTTTATTCTTTAGCGTATTTACATAATTACATTAACTCCATATGAGTTTTGCACCTCCAGTGCATGCATGGCCTCCAGCCAAATCAATTAATTCACCAAACAAATCGCAATCACCTCCACGTGGCTTCTCCGCACACGTAACTGCTGGTCCGAGACAAAATCGGCATCCACGCCGGACCCCTGTCTCTCTCTGTCTCGACACCTCGCTGCTCTCTCCTGCACAGACGAACACCAGTTCAAACCGGTTTCTTCCGCTGCATACCTCCGGAACCAGTTGTCCACAAAACCATTTGCACATCCGGTCCTGGTTGTCATCTGTTTACCAGAGAGCTGGCACGCCTCTTGATTGATTACCTGGACTCGCCTCTGGTAAACATTCAAAACTGAAAAGAAACTTCACCAAATTTTATATCTAATATACCGGGGGTTAAGCAGAGGGCCCGCCGCCATCACAGCTCCTCCCCCCTTTAAAGGCTTTTTTAATACATAAAAAGTCTTATGGAAAGTTCGGTAGGACCTTTTAGGTATGCCCACACGAAACAGTTCCAAAGAGGTCAATACCATTTGGCTTTCTTCAGCCTTAACTTCCTAGAGTCAATTTCCGCCTACTTTAGAAATTTCCCTCGAAAATGCCCTAAACTGCACTCAGTCTGGGACACATCATTCCTAAACCTGCACTCCGAATTCTTTTCGAGAGTGAAAAACCTCAATTCAATTTCCAGTAAGAGATGCAGATAATCATTACACTGATATTACATTAGCTAAACACATAATAAATTCATACATGATTAAGACAAAAAAATACTCATAATGCACTAAAAAACTGACGTTAACAATTTCATACTGAAAACAACAAAAACATAGCCTCAAGGCCATTCTATCTGCAGATAACCTTCTCGATTCATTATAAACTTAAGGGCGTTAGCACCTGTACCTTTCGGCCAGTCATAGCCGACAACGTAACCTACTTTGTTTAGCTTCTATTCGCCAACAAATTAAGCACTTTCATTTAACATATTTTAGCATAGGTAGTACAACAATACATTACTCTAATCTTACTTAATTACAAACATTACCACAATTTTGACCATATTTCAATTATCGACTGTATCTTAACCTAGTTGCAATAACATGAAACAAAATATTACTCAAAGACACATTAAACAAAGAAACATTACTCAAAGAAACACAGTTAACACAACATACATTGATCACAACGTTAACCAATTAAAAATTTCACAATTACTCTGTAAACTTCTCTTAAAGCAAAAACACATCATCGTGGATAACGATTACCAAATATAGTGGACAAAATTAAACTTATATTTCTTACTAAATATTAGTTATGTAATTCTTACTATTTCATTAAACCTTCGGCATTACAAGATCATTAACTATTCGACATTCAGTTGGTCCTGTAACTCACGGAACATAATTTCTCCTATCCAAACGCGCGACTCAATCGGCCTCTTTCCACTCGATTGGCCAGGAAACCGAAACTCACAGTTGAGCCCACATTTATTTCTACACTAGGATTCCACAATTCCATTAGGTGTTTTTACCTGACATAAAGTCATAACAAACTCACTCGTTTGGTTCCTTTTCTATCAAGAACAAAATTGCATTGCAGTACATTAATGACAGTCTTTCTGAGGCCTTCCCACCGGCTTACACAAAAAGCGCCATAGGACCTTTCACCAAAAGAAAATCATTCTACTAATTGATCACAATCGTTATACTAATTTAACATAAGGAAATTTACATAATTTGCCTAAATCCATTCTCATACTATGTGGTCATGATTTACCAACATATATACACTTTAAATTTCACAAAAATCATCACATAAAAGATTATACACTACAATTACTCAATTCAACATTCTGGTATAAATCACACAAAAAAAAACCAATACACATAATTACAACACATACAATTCTGGGTCACTGTTTCACGCAGTATTAAATTCTCCCTTGACCCTCAAAATATCATCTGAGAATTTAAATTTTCCCAAACTGGATTCCTTTAAATTTGGAGTTAACCCTCCTCGTAGCATCTCGTTTAAGCTGAAATTCGTGGAAACCCTGTCACACGACCCCCTAAATTCGTCCTGTCTCTTAATCTTCGCCCTCGCGAATATTTGCAACTTTCGGTTTTTCATCAGTCTCCCGAAATTGCTAGGCTGCCCCTCTGAGCACCTCGTACCCATTTTCATTTTGAATTTAACAGAATGTCTTCCTCCCCTAAATTTCCTCTTGAACTTGACAAAACCCTGGCGTCCCGTCTTTTGACTATGCTTTACGCAATTCGGTCTGCCTCTAGCTAACGGACATTTCTCCTTAGTTTTGCTCAAGCCCAAAAACATTTTAAACTTCGCTTTCTTGCACTTTGTTCCACTCGCCTTTTCGCGGCGCGGTTTAGTCCTTATCACTACCGGATGTAATTTCCCTTTGAACTCGTTACAATGGAGTATCCCAATCTTAGGTAACCTCCCTCTCAAAATGTTTCTACTCGGAAACCCCGTCCTTCTATTTTCTACAGGGATTCTCTCCCCCTCAGCCGCATTGTTTAGGTTTCCCCTAAATTCCGTCAAAATCTGACCATCCATTTTAGACGAACTTTCGGCCCTTCGCGGTCCGTGTTTTCCCGAATGCCATTGTCTATTCCCTGGGGAGCAAATTCTAAACCGTCTCTCGGCTCAACTTTTTCGACTACATTCATCACAGCCTGACATGCACTTATAGTCCCTTCCACTTGTAAAGAACCTGATGAATGGACTCGCGGACAAAGGTCCATCCCCCTGTGTGTGCGGTCAGTTACACAAAACGCGAGATTCAAATCCCCTAAAACATCGGCTGACTCAACGAAACTAACTTTTCTCACTTCGAGCTCACAAATGTTAGAGTCGCTTTGAGACAATATTTCTCTTTTATCTAGGCTACTTTCTTCACACAAACCTACATTCATTTTCCCACATGTCTCTACATGCGTGAATCTGCAGAGCGAGTTATCTATTTCCCTCCTATCTGGGCTAGTTTCCTCACACAAATCTACATTCATTTTCCCCACTGTCTCTACATTCACGGATTTGCAGAGCGAGTTATCTATTTCACTTCGATTTTCTACACCCGAATTTAAGCTTGCTTGCTCAATTACAAAGGTTTCCTTATTTTCCCACACTTCCCTCGAACTGCTCAAAGTATCTCCGGCAACCAACTGGCTACAGAATTCCTTATTTTTAATTTTGCCTCGAGTACTCGCGCTTCCGAAATTCCCAGCTTCCACCTCGCTGAAATTTCCCAACACATTCTCTACATTTTTTTCTCTACCCAGAGATTTAATCTTTTGCTCTACGCAAATTTTTCCCTCAATTTGACTTTCGACACTTTTCTCAATTTTAGTGACTCCGGCCTTCCTTATTAAACCTCTACTTTCTCTATAGGAATTTACAGCCTGTAATTTTACCCTCAGGTACTCCAATTCCCTCGCTTTAATAAATCTAGTTGATTGATCTAAAGCATATTTCGCCTCACAGTCTAGGTCGTATTCTAGTCTCTCGAAGATTCCTTTATCATGTCTCACAAAGAATTCTTTATTCGACTCGAAAACCTCGAAAATATTGTCTATTATGGCTTTCTGACTAACGTCTAAACTTTCTCTCTTTCTTATCAAAGCTAATTCATAGGCCCTATTCATCTGCTTATCCTTCTCTTCCCGATCTAATTTAATCTGTTCTAGAATTCCTTCTAGACCCGCCTTAGTTCTTACTTCACTGTAATTTTCCGACCCAATGATTCGTCGGACAATTACTATTTTTTTATCATTTATCGACGCCTCAACGTCCAAATTATCGGCCAAAGCCACAAGAACAATTTTAGTCTGTCTAATTAGAAGAACTTCCATTTTCCCAAACTAAAAGATTTACCACAGTATTCACAGAAATCACAATAACTTATTTCTAACCCAATGCCGTACACTCAATACACTCACAGAAATACACATGTAATTTCACTTGCCCTACTTAACACAGAAATATAGGACAGGTACTAGATATAACGACACTAAATATTGTCACCTTTGAGCTTTCACTTATACACATAAACTGGTACAATTAATCACAAGCAATCCTATCAAATTACATAACAATAGCTAGAACATATATCACATATATTATCAAACATATAAAGAAACACACATGTATCACATTATATTATAGCATAAAACATTCAAAACAAATTGCTTATACACTTCTAGAATAACACTAATACAAATATACTATTTCAATTCAGCGTTTTGTCCCACACTGAGTACTTTTCTTTGCACCAAGGCCCTGTGCGGTTTCCTACAAACACTCGCACAAATTCAATTCAATAAACACTTTCTATTTATTAAATACAAAAGAAAACACTTTTCTTCTTTTTTTCCGCACAACACGTGCCCGTGAGATTCCCTGTGGATTTACTCACAAAGGTTTGATTAACCAAAATCACTTTTAGAAAAAACTGACTACTAATGTCTACTAAGACTACTACATTTACCCGATCTCTATCAGGATTTCACACCTGTTCTTCTCGAACAAATTTTCACTAAACCTTCACTGGTTTAACTTTCTGACTTCTCAAAGAAGCGTTGAAATTATCTTTCTAAATTCCCTGAATTATTAGACTAATTCCAACCAGTCACTAATTCCAACCCCACAATTTACTGCCCCTCGACAATTATCGCGCAGACCTCTTTGGAATATTTCAAATGAGCTTACCTTTCCTGCTGTCGCATCCAGCTGTACACGCTGATCGAATTTTCTTGCACAGGTTCCACTTCTTCTGAACAACTTGCGTCTGGCTACACGTCTCGGCTGCTAGTATTTTCCGCAGGTTCTAGTTGACTGCTTGCATCGGCGGATTCCCTTGGCTATCCTCGCCAGTACCGCCACTGCTTCACCTCCTCCGTGGATCCTCACGTATTTCACAAACACATACGTAAAAATTCCTCCGCTGCCACCAGCTATCATATACTGGGTGCAATTCGTCTTCACTGCCCAGTCTATTTCGATAGCGCGCCGAACTATGGCTAATTCCTAGCCACCCGGTTTCCTCAGAAATCACTGAGAATACGCTGGATTAAGGAACGTAAAACAAGCACCTTTATTCTTTAGCGTATTTACATAATTACATTAACTCCATATGAGTTTTGCACCTCCAGTGCATGCATGGCTCCAGCCAAATCAATTAATTCACCAAACAAATCGCAATCACCTCCACGTGGCTTCTCCGCACACGTAAACTGCTGGTCCGAGACAAATCGGCATCCACGCCGGACCCCTGTCTCTCTCTGTCTCCCCTGTCTCGACACCCTCGCTGCTCTCTCCTGCACAGACGAACACCAGTTCAAACCGGTTTCTTCCCGCTGCATACCTCCGGAACCAGTTGTCCACAAAACCATTTGCACATCCGGTCTGGTTGTCATCTGTTTACCAGAGAGCTGGCACGCCTCTTGATTGATTACCTGGACTCGCCTCTGGTAAACATTCAAAACTGAAAAGAAACTTCACCAAATTTTATATCTAATATACCGGGGGTTAAGCAGAGGGCCCGCCGCCATCACACGGTACAAGTTTGAAGTGTCAAAATGTGTTAGATATATGAATTAAAACCTATGACATCATTAAATTAAATTACATTTTATTTTTTGGTCATATTTTCTTTATTCTATAATTATATACTGAGTTTTTCTGCACTTCACTTTCAAGTATCTAAGTCTAACGTCAGGTGTCATTAAAGTATTTAAGAATATGAACTCCAGTGAAGAAGGTAAACTAAACGTGCTCTGCTACCCAGAATATTACACAGGTCTTCGACAAAAAATTGTCTCAAATGTAATCAGTGAATTTTATAGTATTTTTGGTCCTGATTATGAGAAAATTATTGAAAAAATTCCATCACGTAAAGTTTTGTTACAATTAGCATGTCTAGTTTTGTCGAATTTGTGTATTTTTAAAGAAAGGTAGCACTATGAGTTTACACAAAATTTCAAATATTTTCAAGGAAACTGTTATATTTTGCTTACGAACGCTTTTAAAAGGTAATGTGAGAAAGTTTTAAGGCGTTTGCAATGAAATAGACATTCTTATATATACTGGACAGTCGTACTAAAACTAGTATAATACGGTTAAAACTGCATCAATTTAATATTAGTGCCTGTTTGTCGACGTTCCCTCTCATCCCTTACTATCTCCCTCGACTGAAATCTTTGAGTCAGTGCCCTGTCTGTCCACGCCATCCTCCTTCCCACCACTTCCACTGTACCTCATTCTAAAAGATTATTTGAAAATCTTGAGCTGGTTTTAAAGAAAATTTGTTATTCAGATCATAAATGGACGATTTGTGGCGATTTAAAAGTGATTTCAATGTTGCTTGGTCAACAGAGTGGTTACACAAACTTCCCTTGCTTTCTCTGCGAATAGGACAGCCGTGAAAGGAAGCAACACTATATACAGAAAGAATGGCACCTGGGAAAAACCTTGCAGGTTGGAGTTAAAAATGTTGAGAAGGAGGCGTCTTGTAGATCCCAAAAAGGTATAACTTCCACCACTACAAATTAAATTGAGTTTGATGAAACAATTTGTCTAGGCATTGTGTTACGGTTCAAAAGAGCCGCAACATTAGGCACGGATGATGGAATCAATTAAGAAATGATCGAGTTAAGAGAAGCAGTGACGAGTGATAAATAAAGAGGGACGTGGACATGGTTTAGAAAATAAACAGGCTGTTAAGTGCCATTAAGGATGAAAAAGAAACCGCCAAAGGAAATTTACGTGGGGTATACTTAGACCAGATGCAGATGTGAAAGATATCGGAAGAGGGGAAAGCACACTAACGAGGAAATGCGTTCAATAGTGATGGTGTGGGCTGAGTGGTGAAAATCGGAAACAGATGATATTCGAGAAGATGGGAATATTGCAGTGGGAATAATGATGATGGGAGGCGAGTGGCCCCACCTACGAGAAGGCGGAGAAAAGAAGATTCTGGAAAAAAATGAGTAGCCCAATAGAACAGATATAAGATATCTCTGACCAATAAGAAAACGAAGGAATGAGCAGATCACATGATGCGGGGATCCTAAAAAATTATTACGACCGAGGAGCAGCAAGGACGAACACCTAGACCGTAGTTAAAAGCATGAGCCGACGAATTAATTTAGAATGAGAAAGCCTCGAATTGAAACTTAGCCAGCGTATGATAAATTAATATAGCCTTGACGCTTTATTTGCACCGATGTCCCAAAGCGTAAATACTAGGCAGTGACTAACATCGAGATTAACCAGATTCTATGAAAGAATAGAGCCGGTCGACCACGTGGAAGCAGAGTGCCACATCCCGAGAATCGAATTGTCTGAGCAGTATGACCTACCGTATGCTACAAGCTGAAGTTACGGACCCTGAAAGCGTGCCGCAACCATTGGCGGGTTTGAAAGGAGGGTCCCAAGCCGACACGAGCGCATTTAATGGACTGCAGACGAGTTTATCAAAGGAGGGCGAATTGAAAGACCTATTCCCAGACAGTGCCAGCGCATTTAATTGACTTCATGAGAGTTCAGCAATGGAGGTATGTGTCGTTTGTGCTCCGTATGATCACTTGTTTTAAACGTGTGCCATCGCGATTTCTCATTCTACACTACATATTCCGACTGTATATACTATAGATCTTTCTATTAGAAATTGAGATAACGTTGAAATATGATGTTATTATGAGTTGATGAACAGGTTATAAGATCCATTAAATGAGAAAATATTGTAGTAAAGGTATAATAATTGATAAGAAATTACTAGTGATAATTGTATTGTAGGAAGTAAAATAAAAAGTGTTATAATGATATTGAATGAAACTGTAAATGAAGAGATTAGTTGTGATAACATAATGTATTAATAAATGTATCCGTTATTATATCAATCGGATAATCTGTCATTCTTCGAAAAACACAACGCAATACTTAATTCTACATATGTAAATTCATATCATTGGGTATCATAATTAATAACCCCAAACAACCCATTATACATTGCCAAAAGAAGGAAAATGTTTTAGACACCTTTGTGAGCAGTTTCCTGGGTTATGCAATGCAAAGATAAATGAAGGAGTGTTTTTCGGACCTGACATCAAAAAGCTAATGAGGGATACCAGCTTCGAGAAACAAATGGAAATAAAAGAAAAAGTAGCATGGGTATGTTTTAAACTAGCTGTAACCAGTTTTCTGGGAACAAAGGGACCCAAATTACAAGTCAATCGTCGCTGACATGCTAGACAACTTCATAAAACTGGGTTGTAATATGAGCATAAAAGGTTCATTTTCTCCACTCACACCTTGACTTATTCCCTGAAAATCATGGTGATGTCAGTGAAGAGCAGGGTGAAAGGTTACATCAAAACATCAAGGAAAGGGGAAAAAGGTACCAAGGAGGACTGAGCGTTAACATGATATCGGATTACTGCTAGATATAAAAAGGGACGATCCTCAAGCTGTCCACAGCGGGAAGAGCACTAAAAGAAGTTTTCATGCAAAGCGAAAGCGCGCTTCTACAAGGACTTTTGACTCTATACTTATGCACTTTTTTGAATATTCTGTTGTGTAAATGTAAACCATGACATCTTTTATCTGTTTATTAACATTTAGAATCTTTAGAAAAAATGTACAAAATTTCGTTAAATTTAGTTTTTAAATCAAAATACACACCCTTTTTGTGAAATAACCTGACGTGATAGAAAAAAATGGATTTTATTTTTGAAATCAGCACTGAAAAATACATAGAATTTAGTTAATAAAGTACAAACAACTTTAATTTTTTTTTTTTCAGACCTGTGTTATTGGTCATATTGCTTTCGCATATCAGTTGGTTAATATTCTTTCTAGGTGTGGGCTTTGATCAACTGAGAAGTTGGCCGAGAGACAGAATGTTGTAATTTTTTACTACCGAGCTTTTTCTTGTTCAACGAAGATTCTGTAATCAATAAGCGGATGTAATTTGAGAATGCTTATAACAAGGGGAATTCCTTGAATGATGAATATATTTCTAACGTGAGACCCGAAATCTATTTCAAATACCTAAATAAGAGAAATATACTGAAATACTATATCTTTATTATTAGTGAATTATACCCTAGGTTATTAAATAAATTTCATCCTGCAACATATGCCCAAGACTTTTCCGAAGACGTAGGCGAGGGTAACGTGATCGAAACTTTACTTAAATGTTCTCACAAATTAGAAATAATGTAAGAGTTAGGCAGATGGGTTGACCAGGATAGACGCTGTACCTCATCTTCAAGCTCTTCAAACTAAACGTTAACAGGTCTCGTCCAATGCACTGATGCGTTATGGACTTGGGAACACGAATGGGCATTATGAAATAACGACTGCGCCATAGGATGCATGTAGCCCACCAAGATGGTTTCATATATTTCGAACGTCCTAAGACGCTAAAGAACAATTAAGGGTTTTAGAGAATCTCAGGAGATAGTCTCTAACAGCATCAGAAAGCTATCGCCATGCTTGACAATGGCACCAAGAAGCCATAACGGTATGCTTCTGATGGTGTTTACCAAACGTATACTCTACCAGTTATAAGAAACTAAGTGAAGCTCTATTCATCCCATCAGATAACACATTGCCAATCATTTGGAGTCCAGTTTTATGTTTGTGGACTGACAGGTTTTCCTGCATTAGTGTCAGTAAAGAATGACTTTTGAATTGCGGTAGGACCGTTTATACCAGCTTTATGCTGTTCCCGAGAAACCGTCATTCTGAAAGAGGATCATTATAATGCGTATTTACACGTGCTGTTATTTACTCATCTAAAATCTCAAATTTTCGGTGTTCAATCCAAAAAGGTTCCACCTTTTTCTCTCTGACATTTGCGGGGAACGTTAAAACTTTTTCCATTTAGTGGCAGAACATTGTTAATATCTATACTGTGTCATAATCTGTAATACTGTGCCTCTTGATACACCGAATATTTCTGCAGCTTTAATTTCAGAAGCACTCGAAAGTCTCCCACCAATTATCATACCTTTCTGAAACAGCAAACTTGCCATTTCTGCCATTTTTGCCCTGTTTCCATTATTTCAATAACTCCCGTACGATTTTATTAAAAATACCTTTTTGGGACATACGTATGAATTAATTTCTACATTAAAATATCATATACTTTCTTGTAAATTGTTAAATATTATGTAAAATTTATATACAAATAACTCAGTATATAAGCAATTACTACGAACACTTTCATACCGTACTAAATTATTTCAAATAACTAATCATATTATGAAAAATTTTATTATAAAATTTATTTCAATAATTTTGCCTTTTAAAATAAAAGTTTGATGCTATTTAAGGCAATATATGTTTGTGAGATATTTAAAAATGTTTTTTATATTCTAACCCATTTATCTTACCTTTTCTATTCCAATCGTCATTATTTATTTAAACGCTCTTGTATGCCTCGCTAAACATTTAAGCAACAGAGGGTCTAAAGATGACAGTAATTATGGTAATTAGGTAATGCGGTTCAAGCAGTAAGTACCAGCAGCTTAAAAGCAGATTAATAAAGAGTGACTTCTAGATTCTTTTGGGCAGCTGGAGTTGACACGTTAAACGTTGCAGATAATATCCTCAGACAATGTAAAGACTTATAATAGCTGAGTTATAGCAGTATCTTAACATAAAAACAATTAATCGACGAAATTTAATCGACAATAAGGAAAGACTGCTATAAAGTATTTCCTATTCTACGTGATCTGAAAATCTTGGTACATAATGGGAGAAATCTTTAAGAATTCTCCCACAGGCAATGATACGGAAGATAATGTCTTGTTTAAAAGTCGTTTTAGAGGCATAATTGATTTATGTATAAAATACAGCTAAGTGAAAGGACAAAAGTCTTTCAAATTGTTGAATCAAAATTTTACATCACCAGTTTAATTACGACAATTCACATTAATTCCTGTCTATAGATATACATAACGTAATGATAATATATCTGAAAATAAATATATTTTTATTCCTAGATAAAAGAAAGATATTGGTTTAAAATAAACTCAAAAGAAATTGGTTCAAATTACTCAAATTTTATAATCAAAACACATTGAATGGCGTCTATAAACATACTAAGACGTCATAAAAAGGTTTCGTTGGTGATCACTCAAAGCAACTGATACCTTAATCTAAAGATAACTCAGATATAAAGTATTTATGATTGAAGAATATTTTGCTGGGAACGTGCTCCAAACTGAGTAAAAGATTTATCCTCCAAATGGTAAAACTTACTACTGATCAGTGTATAAGAGACGTTTTACAAAAATCATAAAGGAATATATAAAATATTCATGAAATTTAAATTTAAATACTTGGCAATTCAGAAAGGAGAAATTCATACGTTATATTTGCAATTACATTGAAAAAAACAAAATGTAGGTTTATCCAAATAAGAACAAAACATCTTCTTATATAAGGTGTAGATGGTTAAAAGGGCATTCAGAAACTCAAAGAGTAAGGTTCCTATATTTATTTACAATTGGGGCAGTTCCAATATTTGATGAGCAATAATGATATCTAGTTTCTTTCGTAACAAGAGCACATTATCCAAAGTTCAATCACTTTAAGTCTGGGTTCTTATTCTAGACGGAAAAATAAGTTACAGAGGTTTTTCCTTACATTAAGTAGCTGAGCAAAATTCAGAATTGTTATGCCAGCATAACATTTGTAAAAATATTTTTTACCGATTGATTAAAAATATATTTGAATGATTGATTAAAAAAATATTTAAGATAAAAATTATTGGCTTAAGTTGAATGACATCCCTTCAGATAGAAATTGTCTTAGTATAAAATTAAATATGTTATTCTTGGAGAAAGAAAATATTCTCCGAATATAAACAGTGTTAAGTATAAGTGTTAAGTGTAAGTGATAAGTATAAAAAATCCGAATATAAAAGAGCAACGAAAAAAATTAAGGAGGATATGTTTTGCAATCTAGCTTTTTGATTTGAAAATTAATTCTGATATGCCACACGTAAATAGATGAATAATTTCCAGCACTAGTTATACTAATTAACTTTAGGGAGAGAAACGTAAGGAATAGTAGTCACAATGATATTTCTTCACATCCTTGGAATAGTCTAGGGCTAAAAAAATTAGCCGAGGTTTGATTCCCGCACTCATTGAATGGATTTATCAATGGTGCTTGGTTGTTGGAAGGAACATTGTTGGATCGTAGGGTATACAAAATAGAAAATTAATTAAAGATAAAAGAACAACGTTCCTAAGAAACCCCCCCAAAAAATGGTATTAAGTGACTTTAAACTATAACAATTGTCTTATTTGCTAATCTACTATGCCACAATCAGAAAAAACATTATAAGTTTCTGTTGAAACATACTTGCATTTTATAAATACTATATAAAAGTTCAAAAGTGATGCTCAAATATTTTTGTAGGTATATAAATTTCTGTATATATAGTTTTCTAATAATCAAATGTAGTAGTTTCCGAACTTCTTTTACCCATCAATCTTTATACGATTTGAAAAAAAGGAGATCATACCTTCATTTTAAGGTACAAATCTACACTACCTCCGTTTTTAATAAAACATTAAAGGAACAAAAATTGTTTTTATAAAAGAAGCTGTGGGTACTCAAAACATAAAAGCAGATTAGTTTGCAATTGCTACCCATTTGTAATTGTTCAAATGGAAGTAATTAAAAGATTTATGCATCACTGATCTTCTTAAGTGTTCATTATACCAAGCTTTAGTTCAATACCTGGTAATAAATTTACATAGATGGTGCAGTGACCAGTCTTTTGGGATGTTTAGTTTATGTGCCTGCGTATTTAGAAAAGTCATCATTACACAAGTGTGTTTGAAAGAATATATGTGTCTCAAACGATAATTAAACTTAATGATAGAACGTACACGGGTCTTCTGGAAGGACGCATTTTCCAGGGCTTATAGAGGGTTTCCAGACCTCCTGACAGTACGGACGATACTACCACGGAAAAGTTAAAAAAATTTTAAGCTAGTGCCAAAAAAGTCCAAAAATTTTAATTTCAACATTTTTTACGTAGTAAATTTAAAAATTTGGAAGTTTGTGACCTAAAAAAATGCGCGTTTAGCTACCAGCACAGGTGTCTTCGACAAACTTCCCTTCCTTATCCAAGTTTTCAAGAACGAAATTCGAACTCAGCGGAAAAAATTAGTCGGAATGAAAAAAAAGGCGGGAAAATATGGTAAATCTGAATTTTGGCTCAGAAAAACAGCTGTTTTCTATGCTAACCACAAAGTGTTGATTTTTCTCATTTCCTGACACGATGTCGCAACCGATAGTACAAGGAGTTCGTATTTTTGTTGCGGCTACATATTTTGAAGGCTCAAATACCGACAATACATGGTGTAGAAGTGAATCCAACAGTAATTTCTTGAACGCGAAGTGTTATGGTGGTGTGATTTCTACTAAAAATGGATATGCTCGAGTTTCCTTTGTTCCTTATACATAAGTATAATGTTTCATTTTTCTTTTAACTTTGTCTATTTTATCAAGCTTTCATGTACACCTACATTTATAATTATTCATTTTTTAAAACCTTATGTAGAATATATACCGAAATCAGATGCCCAGAGGCCAAAAAATGTGATTATTTTGGCGAGTCCCGACAAGTACTGCTGGAAGGACTGATGTCCTACTGGAAGGATCTTAACCAAAAACAGACGTTCTGCTGGCAGGACGCAGAGATCAAAAGAGGCCCATGTACAAAAGTGCTTCCGGAAGGTCCTTCCAGCAGGACTTTTGTCTGTACGTTCTATGGTTAAATAGCTCCTTTTTTCATAAATAACGATATTTGTCAAATATCACCAAAGAAAATTGGAACCAGATAACCTTCAAACTTTGTCTGATTAAGACCCAAGAAAAAAGTGTCAAATTACATAAATGGTTGAATAAGTTAACAGAAATCTGCAATTAGCTCTCCACGCAACATAAATGCAAGATTTTGCAGCAGTAAAAGAAATCAAAACTAGCAAAGCATAAAAATCAGAAACCATAAAGCCCAAATGAACTAAAAATAACGACCGGTCGATTACCTCGTTATTTTTGGTTAATTAGATTTTTTTGGTTTTTCATTTTTATGCTTTGCTAGTTTTTGATTTCTATGAATATGAATCCGAAATCACTTTGTTTTAGTTTTTATTATCCAGAATCATAAAATAATATCTATTGTTCTTGAATAATTTGACTAGATTTTGTTTCTCAATAATGATCTTTGTGCTTCAAAATGAAATATACACAGCGATAATAAAAAAAGTCATAGAGATGATTTAGAATACCATTTGGGATTTAAGTCTTTAAATCCAAGCTTCTGGATTAAAGTGACACAACATTTAGAAACGTCCAAACAATTTTTTCTTCTGTTATTTATGAAATTTTATCAATTGATACTTTATCATCCGGATTCCAGTATTTAAGTTTCCAAAAACCCATTTCGGTAAATATTGTTTCAATGTAAGGACTACGTTCCACTTGAAAGATATGAGCTTTTACTATTGAAGCAATTTGTTCTCAACGTGTTAAATAAATGGAAACGCAAGTTAAAAAAACTATCAATCTAATTAGAGTAACATTTATTATAGGGGTGATTCGCTCCGTTCTCAACGAATTATTTTGAACTCAAATTACTTTCTCTGACTCAGTCACAACGCACCTATTTCTTTAAAGTGTTAAAAAATAAAACTGTGTGAAACTTTTAAATAAGTCACATCTTCTGAGGCGCATATTAAAAAATAAGCATTGAATGTCTGGCGAGTGTTCAAAAAATCTTTTTACCTAACAAAAAAAGCTTAGTGACAAGGTTAATCCACTCTCTTCCTGTTGAAAGAAGGTGCTTTCAACGGAGAGCTGATGAAATCCCCTCTGAAAGATTACTAAAATTTTACAATCTCAAATTCTTAAGTTTTAAATTTTAATCCACACATTTTCTTCTTACAAAATTAGAATAGGTCACATATTTATGTTAATGTATTTAAAAATTTCGCAAAAATCGGTGGATCAGAAATTCATATCTTTTAATAGTAATTCATATGTGTTAGCTAACGAAAAATACAGATGTTGGCTTTTTCTCATGTATACCATATGTTTGTTATAAATATTTAAAAAAATAATAATTGTGCTACAAAACATGGTGCAATTAGAAGTCTTTAGGTTCTTATGAAAACAAATAAACAACACCAATTTACAGAATAAAACGAAGTTAAATTTATAAAAATCTATTGCTCCTTTTGTTATCCAATTCTAGTGACATTAAAATATACTGGTGTGTATCTATTCTATATTTCCCCTGGTAAACGTAAAAAGTAGTCAAAGAAAGATTATCTTTCGTTGTTAATACAACCGTTTATTTCAGACTTGCTAATTTATAAAGACCCAACAAACACAAAGTCATCGGGCCGGGGTCGGAAGGTTCCGGCCAGCCGATTTCACCACTGCCGGGCCGGCGCATTAGGTCAGTATCGTTTCCGTCACGGCTGTGTCCTCTCGCCCGCGACTACCCCGTCGACTGCCGGGCCGCTTCCGGTAGGATTCGAGCCATCGTTCATCCGACTGCGAACCGTTAGGCAGCCGCGATTAAGCCATCGATGCGGACAGATAGCCGGAGCGTAACCGGAGGTTGACGGGCCGGTTACGGGAGCAATAATTGGTGTCGACATACCGTCATCTACCCATCTCGTAAACAGCAATGTGCCGTAGGTCCGGGCATCATGCCAGCATTCTACCAGAATCGGACCGCCGGCAGTTTTTCATAGTTTTTCGTAGGACCCTTTCGTTTATATGCTTATTTATTTCATTGACGATTAACCTCTGATATCAACCCTTTCACTTTTATTATTATTATTATTTTTTTGCCTTCATATTTCTAGTATTCTAGTATTCAGTTTTGCCTTATGTATTTTTAGGTATTGCCAAATACTGATCTTTGTTATTACCTAAAAATTTGCATATGAATCATTAGTTTACTTGTTAGAACAAAACCTCATTTCGTATTAAGATACATTTACCCAAATTTGAAAGTTAAGATAACATTAATACCAACCATTAAGCTAATCATCTTTCCATTCGATCTAAGGTTCCAGTTTGTTTTTTTTTAAATTTAGAATGAGATTATAGTATGTAAAACAGTACTACTTTAATAATTAACCCAAAAAATTTGTACTTCCCCAGTATAAAATTTATTAACATAATTTGATATATTTATCTTTCAAACCTGAGTAATGTGTAGTGTGTATGATGAAACCCATCTTTGTGAGCTTGTGAAAACTTGCTCAGAAGAATTTATTTAAATTATATTTTGGTGTAGAGTTAATAAATGCTCTACAGATAAGAAAATTATTTTTGCATAGTTTTGTAAATTAAAGAGTAATTCATTAAATTCTTAGAAGTCATTTTTAAAAAATATTTTCTTTTATATTATATTGGATTTTCAATATCCAACACTTGATAGTACTATTTTTGAGAAATAGTACAATGATAGTAATATCTTCTATTGTAATTTTGAGAAATAATTATAGACACACATGTTTTTAAATACAGAAAACGAGCTGGTTTAAAGTAAAAATAGTTTATTTAGAAAGTACATAGCACATTTACACAATTTTTTTCTATATTTTCTACAAAACAGGATCCTTTTGCTATACCTCTGGCTCCATCTTTACAGCATCTAGGGAAAAAAAAGAAAGAGAAAATCAGTTCATAAATTTATGTGAAAGGAAAATGACTCCCATCCCCAGATATAATTTATGAATCAAAAGAATTTATTTAAATTATTTTTTGATGTAGAGTTAGTAAATGCTCTGCAGATAAGAAAATTATTTTTTGCATAGTTTTGTACATTAAAGGGTAATTTATTGTTGTAAAAATAGTTGATTGTTGAAAGTAGTTGAAAAAAATCATTGTTGATAAAGTAGAATTAAATAAATCCAATTAGGAAATATAAATTCTGAGACAGGGGTTTAAAAAACTTGATATAAAACAGCACCCAACACATGAGTGCAGTTTTAAATCTGTTGTCATTTTATTGATAACTACTTCCAAGAAGTAAATTCCTACCACATTTTTTTTGTAAAACCATTACATACTGTGAAAACTACATCATGTAAAAATATTTACTTGATTAAATAAATATACTAATAGAAAATAGTTATAAAATATTTGTAAAGAGTATTCCCCTTTTCACTAAATTTCTCTCTGTACAGTAGAAAATCCAACCATGTCGATTAATTTGTTATTATAGATATAAATAAAATAGGGTAGATTGCTTTGATAAGAGTACAATAATAAGTTTTTAATGTTGAGCATAATTCAGCTCAACATTGAAAGCTGAATCAGAGACTTGTCTAGAATGACACCAAAATTTCCTCTTCACTATTGACAATAATGCTGTTGAAAGTAGAGAAACCCAAGAATAAAGATTGAATGCTAAGTAAAAACATTAGCATACAAAATCTTAAAACTTCTAAATTTGATTACAACATGCCATACAGAGCATTAATACAGATGCTGGGTCAGATTTAGAAATTAAAGATTTTATATAGTATTCAATCTTCATTCTTGTGTTTTCTTTACTTTCAATGTGAGAGTGACTCTCGATAGTGAAGAGAAAATTTTGTTGTCATTCTAAACAAGTCTCTCAGGTCAGCTTTCAATTATTGTACTCTATCAAGGCATTCTAATCTATTTTATTTATATCTGTATAACTAATCATTTAATTGACAGATTGAATGTCGTACTGTACTCAGAAATTTAGTGAAAAGGGTGAATACTCTTTAACTAATCTATTACTATAATAATGAATAAAGTAAACATTTATTATATGATGTAGCTTTCACAGTAATTGGTTTTACAAAAATTGTGGTAGAAAGTAATTTGGGATACTAAATTCTGCATAGTATTTTAATAGAGCATATCTTTTGTTTACTAAATTGTCAAATTATGGTGGAGATCTGTGTATAAAGTATTTTTATTTGCGAGCAGCTGTTATAGGGATAACCACAGTAAAAAAATATTCAAAATATACTATTTAGATTCAGTAATTACTAAACAATTGTTATGATATATTGTTTGATTAGTCTAGGTTAATTGAAAAATGAGGTGGGTAATATTGACTAGCTGTCAATGTTGAGTGAAATGGCATAGATTATATTATAAAGCGTGAAGAAACACTTAGACTTTTTGAACCAAGCTTCTAACCCAAATTTAAGTTTTTTAAAAAATATTTTGCTAATGAGAGTATTTTCACAGATCTTAACAATGGAATAGAAAACCTGTATAGTCAACAAATTCATGGATAAACGATTCAGTTCTAAAAGCAAAAATCCTGGTTTCTGTATACTTTTATAATAATCATGTTACAACAGTATACAGAAACCAGGCCTTTTGCTTTTAGGGCTGCATCTTTTATCCATGACTTAGTTGACCATACAGGTGTTATGTTCGATTCTTTAGATCCATGAAAATATTTTCAATTTTAAAAGTTTTATTAAATTTTTTTAAATTTCTGGTTAGAAGTTCGGTTTGAAAAGTTAAAAGTATTTTATTGCACTTTGTAAAATAATCTATGCCACTGCACTCAACTAGAGAATAAAATTAAGTTTTAGCAGTAAATTTACTTTTTAGCCATAAATTTACTATTTTTAAAAGTAACATTACATTAACCAAAAGGTATTAAATACAATGACTTTTTTAAATACCTCATTGAATCTTGTGTATACCGCAGCAATTATTAGACACTGTCCAACAGACTTTCTGAAATTGAATTAAAAATAAATATATAATAACGCAAGCAAGCTGTTAATTATAATCGAAAAATTTCTCTCACATGAATTTTCAAATCAGATTGAGTGAAAATTACTCAATAATGGAATATGCACTGCAGCCATATAATTTAATACCAAAAATTGCCTGGTTATTAAAAGTTGAGAAGTAATCAGACTTTCAATGTGCTGAATATGTTTAGCACAATATTTAAATAAGACTTTAATATACATGAACTAGATTACTACCTCCACAAAACTTCCAAGAAACAATTTCAACTTTCCATATAATTTGGCTTTCCATAAAACTCCAACTGATGTTTAGAATCAGTTGAGTTATTTTTCAGGCACAACTTTATCAACATATTTAATTATGAAACTTTGAGAAAGTAAAGACAATTTACAATGCATTTCCCCCCATTTTTTTAAACAGCTAAACAAGATGCTCAGTGGAATTTTAAAAAATTTAGTACAATCAAATATTTGACAAGGCAATAAAAGAAATTCTAAGCATAATGCAACAATTTAAAGAACAACATAAAACAGATGCTGTCTATGATTTTTTTCATTAACCCAAAGCTCATGCTTAACTTGAAGAGTTCAGAATCAATGGGGAGAAAAAAAAGTACTAATCAGAATTTTTGAAAAAATTCCAGTTGACATACCATATACGAGATGAGGTACTAGTTCCCAGACATACACTTAACTAAAGTTTAGATTTAATGAGTTTCTAACTCTTAGTTTTAGGATAGTAAAACATAGTTATGTCTTAACTGGCTAATGTGTGCATGTGCATGTAAGAAAGCACATAATAGATATATTTAGGATAAAATATTAAAGATATTTTTTTTACTGCCTTCATCTCTAATAACACAGATAAAAGTGATTTCAAACACGATACAAATTATAAAATTGAAGTCTAAGCTTCGATTCATTTTCGAAAACCTGTGTCAACGAGATGTTGTATTGTGACCCAGACAATTGGCGAAACTTTCCAAACCTATTTTCAATAATGTCGGTTTGAATTTTTCCTGTTAAGAAATATGCCATCCCCAATTCATTGCAACAATATGTTCACATTTCAAGTACAGCATGTGTAGTGTGAGAAAGTGTGGTATATGTTTTAGTTAAAAAGCCAGAAGTATATTTAAGAGAATTCCAAGTATCAAGCCAAACTAAGAATTTTTGTAGGTACATAACCTTTTCATTGGATGAATTAGATGACAAAGACTCACAATACACATCTCGTTTATGACCCCCTTTTAACTTACTTTACACATTCATTATCTTCCACCATTTAATAATGATTGCAATATATTCAGATGTTTCTAAACAAAAAGGTTCATCAGTATGTGTAGAAAGCACTTTCAACCCTTCAACAAAATAGTCATTGAAAATTTTAAGGCATAGTTTTACATTTTGTCTCTCCATAGAAGATGGAGTTTTTAAAAGTTAATCCAAACACATATTATGTTTAAATATGTGTTTGGATATAATTATCCAAACACATTATGATAACACTATCTGTCCATCCTCTAAAGAATGGATACTTTTAATGGTTCTAAAAGAGGCAGTTTTAGTTAAGTTATGATCATTAAAATCAATAAAATGCATACACTGACCATAATTCTTCTGATTCAGCCAATTATTTCTGACACACTTCAGAATGTGTACAGGATCAAAATATAAAATAATGGTCTATTAGGATTTGAAGGATGATTATATAATATACTTAAACAAGGGGGGTAGCAAAATAGGATATTGTTTAATAATAAAGTCAGTTGTTCAGTCAAGAAGTCAATTATTGTATTTTGATGATGAGAAATTTTATGTCTTAGAACATCAAGCAATTCAATTACCACATTTAATACATTTTCACCATCACTCATTACTGTTTTCATTTAATCCAAATTCTTTATATAAGTATTAAGACTTAAAATGGAATAAACATGTTTAACAGAGAGAAAAATTTATGGCATGCATAAAATTAAATTTTACCAAAATTTAAAATTACTTAGCCCATTAATTAATGATCTAATACATCCAAAAGCAATTTCCTTTTTACTACTTCTGTAATGAATTATCAACGAACCTCTAACAACTTATCAGGAAATTCTAAAAATATTTTTAAAATTTTAATGTTAACCATTAAGAATAAATAAAGCTTGGCACTTCACATTTTCATAATATAGATATCATTTTTCTGTTATTATAAAAGACTCTGTAAACCAGGCGTTTTGCTTTTTGGAACTGTATCTTGTATCCGTGAATTCATTGATTATACAGGAGTTCTATTCCATTATTAAGAGGGTTATTTTCATTCACATATCAAACACACATTTTGATCATAATACACCACACTCACATGACTGTCTTATCTATAGTTTTATAAACAAACTTTGTCCATGAACACATTTATATTTTCTAAATAAACCTTGGCACTTTTCATACTTTTATATATAAATCTCTTTTTTTGGCAAGAGTTAAAGGACTTTCAAGTTTTTCACAATGAGTTAACATGACCAGGGGAGTCATGTAAACTGAAATCCCTGGATTGCACTTTCCTCACTCATCCTAAACCCCTTAACTTACACCAAGCTTCACAGTTTAAAAAAGAATAAATAAAGAAAATCAATATTCTATCCACAAATTATTGAGAAACCAAGTTTATGAGAAGTTCGATTAGCGTCTAAGTTAAAAAAACTAATTTGAAATTTTTAGAGTGTTTTAATAAATATTTTTATAGTTTTTTCATAGAAAAATTAATTAGTTAAAAATAAATCTAAAAAAATATAAAAACAGTGATTTTGGCCACAAGTCCACTGCTGAAAATAAAAGTATAGCTCCGAGAATAAAAAAAGTAGGCCCAGTGACGTTAAACAAAACCTTACATGATTATGAGATTCCAAGTGGTATTTGTCTGTCAAGCCCCGAAGTTAGATTCCAGGTTTCAAAATTCTGTAAAAAGAAACCAATATTTTCTTATAATGCCATAATAAAAATTTAATGGTTTATCAAACCAGAAGTATTGAAAGTACGAATTCTTTATAAACTTGCTTATCCCTAATATAAAAAGGGAAAATAAACTAATTTTACCCTTTATATATATACTTTAGCCAATAAGTTCACATTTATTTTGCAACAGCATGGACAACAAAATAATTTCCAAAAGACCTTATAGATGAACAGCTTATAGATAGTTATTGAGAACATTCTCAGATTTATAACAAACCTCTTATCGTATAATATCTATTACAATAAAGCAATTTTTTTTTATGTACACATTCTGATAATCTACAAATCTATATACTTATAAATATATAATTTAAAAACATGGAATGCAATTAATAATTTAAAGAAACAATTTATGTATCTAAATAGTCTATTCTGGAATAATTTTCACTGCCCTCATCTCTAATAACACTGATAAAGTGATTTCAAACACGATACAAATTAGAAAATTAAATGCACGTGGCATCTATATTGACACAAATTTAAAACTCCAAACGATCTAAATTTCCAAAATTTTGAAATAAATCTGAAATATAACCTGTAGTTCAAAGACCATATTTGAATGAATTCAGGAATACATGGAGTTCACATACCTACAAAAATTAATAATTGTTGAAAATATATATACATCAATTGCAAGAATATATACACTCAGTTGCAAAAAGATGCACCATTATGTTATTCCTAAAGAGTGAAATTGTTTTATTTTATATCTCAGAGAGAGTAGAAATATAATCTAAATATCAAAGCCAGTTCAAAATATTGATTAATAGCAATTGAAATTCAAAATGTTCCTTAAATAAGCTTTTATTTAATGAGATATTCAAAATAAAAAAATGCTCCAATATTTGCTATTGTTTCAATATTTACTTGACATGTGGATACTGATTAAACAATATTTTGATCTGGTTTTGAAATTTTGAATATATCTTTACTCTCGATAGACAGAAAATAAAGGAATTTCACCCAGTAGGAATAACATATACATATATAGCAATTGAGTGTACACATAGAACATTATTAATAGAATTTAAAAAAATTATATTTTAAGGCTATTAAGATTATACATGAAAAATACCTATTAGTGTTTAGTATTTAAATTAAAATATATAATTATACTAAATACATTCTTTTAAATTATGAACACAAAAATTTTAAGAATATTTGTTCTTAATTTCTTTATAATGTATAAAATGCACAGTATTTTATAAAGATTACTCAAAACACAATTTGATAAGGAATTCAATAGATCCTTTTGTATGATTTACAAGTTCATTTTTAGAATCTTTTATAAATGTGGAATGTTTTTGAATCCATCTTTTAACATTTAGACACGGATAATTTGTTGCCTATTGATACCTGCAATAAGAACATTGTCCATTTTCCTATTAAATATATTTTTACAATTTTCGCCATTGAATACTATGCAGGAATCTATGCATTGAATACTATGCATGAATTTACTATGGAGGAATCATATGTAACCTGATTTATCCATCCAGTAGTAAAAAATGTTTAATTTGGATTAACATAATAAAAAAAAATTTCATTATAATTTTCTTTCAAATTTCTTTAAGAAGTAAAATGAAAAATATTATACTGGAAATGAAATAACATTTTTATTTTTCACCTATGTAGATTTAGAATTGATATTTGTGTCATGTATTTTATACTTTCTAAAGGATATAAAAAATCTAAATAGTGCGTACAAATTACAATTCTAAATATTGAATTTAATTAGCAAATACTTATATAAATAATATAAAGTTCAACTTACCCTGAAAAGTTTCTCTGGGTATATTATATCCACTTTGTCCTTCTTAAACACGTGCAATGTTACGAATATGGCGCCAGTCATACGAGAGGGAGCTTTGAGCTGCGTATTATCTGTTGCCCATTGGTCGAGGGAGCTGCCATTCAAAACTATACGACGCCTTTCTTCTCCGAAAAAAAACAATGGCGCCTGAGTGATCAGTTGGAATTCAAAGTTAGTTAAAACCATGAAGCTACAGTACTCTGTAATTTCATGGTTAAAACAATGGGGTGTTTCCGCAAAAAAATAATCAAACGATTAGAAAATTATGTAAAAGATAGGAATGACACTTAATGAATACAGAGTAAGTTTTTAAGTGGATTAAGAGAAATTTACAAAGATATTTCAATTATTAGGTCAACTTAGAAAAATACTTATGAAGTGATAACATATTTTGGTAGCTGAGAAATTTCTTTTCTGTTTTCATAAGCTTCTGGGAAGCTAAAAAACACAGACGACGACTTCTCCCCCTCTTTTTTTAAGTGAAAAGTAAGTTTTAAGTGAATTGAAGAGAAATTACAAAGATACTACAATTATTAGGTCAACTTAGAAAATACTTATGAAGTGAAAAAAGTTAGAAATCATCATGACAGGATCTCTGGTTCCCTCTCCGAAGTTTTAGGGAATTTTTAATTTTTAACGTAAATTTCAAGCTAAAACTTTACTACATTATTATATTAATCATAGTAATTCAATAAATTAAACTCTAGGAAGTTCTAAATAATTAACTAATTCATGACGTAAATTTTAAAAATACAATCTTTTAAAATTTATCTTAACCTTATCTTTAATCTTAATTCCTACACATCAATTTCAAATTTGCTATGTCACATCTTTTTTTTTTCCCTTTTTTTATTATTTATCATACTTGTTGAATCAATCTCAAAATGAGTAGAGTGCCCCGTAATTTTCTTACGCGAGCCTATAGCTCTCTCAGGTACTTCATGAGCTTAGACGTCTATTGTCTATATCACAACACAGCCATAGTGTATAGCATCGCGTTTAAAATCAAACATCAAACCCGTTTGAAATAAATGCTTGAAAATTAAGTCAATTGCAATATGTTACGACCAAGCACTTAACATTACTGCATTGGAATGTGATGGAACTGCGGTGAACACTGGATTGAATAATGGCGTGATTCCTTTATTTACATTACATTAATGTTTTTCTAAATATGTGTGATTTGTTTATTTAACTGTTAATTTAAATTCCTTTTCTTTCATTCAAATGGTAGTATTATAAGAATATGTTACTGTAAAATTAATACAATGAAATTCGAGAAAAAGTTCTACAAAATTAGTTGTTTTATAATGGCATCTAACAATTAGAAATACTTAGAATATGTAAGTTTCCTGAAAAATATATTTTGAATATTTTTATCTACAAAAATATAGTATTATTATTTAATATACTATAAAGAAATTTTAAAAAAATACAAATTTTATCACTATTTCCTCTCTTATAAATAAAGAGTGGTGCAACAAGGACCCATTTTTAAGTAGATATTTAATTTCTACAGTAATATATAAAATAAACAATGAAACTAATTTTTATCTGTTTTTATAAGCTTCTAGGGAGTTAAAACATACACACAGAATACAATCTTTCATACAAGGAAATTATGTGAATTTTCACATAATACAATTATACAATTTCACATAATACTTCTCACATAATACAATCTTTACATACAAGGAAAATTATGGGAATTTTCTGCGTAAAAGAAGTTTCACAACAATGAAAATAAATATTTTTGAAAAGTCTGTTTAATTTAATCTTCGCCTTCCCTTTCAAATCCATAATTCTGATGCAGATTTCTGCTACTTCTGGTTACGAATCGGAGCATCAATTCCGGGACGGTTTTGGAAAAGCGGTTTCGAGTCGATTACCATCCAACCGTCCCCGGCCCTCAAAAGGGTACACAATACGGGATTCCCCGTCGGAGATTCGTAAGTCACCCGGCAACGGTACGGATCATTTCCCCGAGCCTATCGTTCTGCCGGCGCCCCTCCATCACCGGCCCGTCAAGTTGCCGTCAGTCTTGTGTTTGTTGGGGAGATGTGCTGATGAACCATCAGGTGGATGCTTGTTATCAAGAACGACTATCTTATTTCAGGTTAATTTAGAGCAATCTTCAACGTGAACATATTAAAATTAAAATTTCTTGTGTCAAATTGGTAAGGGAATTATATTGTAGAACACAAATTAATGGTATGAATCAGATTGATTTATTAAGAGCTCTTCAGTCCAGTGCTTCGTTATACTTAAAAAAGTCTACTCTGTATCAGTTATATATTGTTAGACATCTCTATTACTTATAATATGGGATGAGTGTAAAACGAAAAAAGGGGCCTTTTTGAAACCCGAGTTATATATATTAGTTTTATACTATAATTTTACTATTATGGCAATCCTTCTACTATATATCCCCAAAAAAAGTTCTAGAAATCCCCAAATTGTTCTGCAAATAGTTCTATCCCTAAATAAGTACTAGATACTTATTTTGAATTCCTGATATAACAATTATTACAAAAAACTTTTCACTCTAAAGTGCCAAAAAACTTGTTTAATTGACCACTTGTTCAAACTGCACATCAACTACTTCAGTTGCAAAAATATAGTACACCTACAGCAATAACTGAAAGACGGGATTCGTCTGGAGCACACTTACTAAGATTTACATCACTACTTTAAAAATGCGTACCATCAGGTAACTGTTAGTTTCTACACTTCACTGAATAACTCCATCCAAATAATTTATTTTTTATTTTTATTTATTTATTCTGTTTACGTCAATTTTTTTCATGCATCGCTTTTATGGAAGTCACTGGTAAGAAAAACAGAATAGACATTAGGTCAAATTAGTGTACATAAACCATTGGGTCATTTTTTGCCTATTTTATCAAAACCAAGCCAATTTAATTTCCATAAGCAGAAAACATATCAAGTTTGCTCTCACTATTACGATTTTTAAGATGGAAAATTCTTACTATTTAATTTTCTTAATACGAAGCTCAAATAAAGTTAAAATACAACCAGATTGTTAGGCATTAACCTTATCATATTTCTTGTGCTTATCAGTCTTAAGTTGAATTTACTTGTATTTTTCTAAACAACAGGGTCATTTTCCGTAAACTATCCTCATTCTATCATACACGGTTGGGTAGTAGGGGGAGAAATTATAATTTTATGTTAGGTGCGTTTATTAGTGTGCGCTCCGAGCAGGAGTATTTTTTAAACCAGTTACCCTTTATCATACTTGTTCCCCAATTGTTAGTAGAATGTTTATATGGAGATGAAATAACCTTAGTTTTTTATTGGAATCACGAGCTTACTTCGAACCATGGTTACTTCAAGGACCTTAGTTTTGATCATAGATACAGCTAAGTGTTTTCAAGACTTTTAAATTTATTTGTTTGAAACCTAACTTTTCAACACTATGTATCATAAGAAATATCTTTGACAATATGATAAAGAGAAATTGTGAAAAGAGGAGAAATATTAGATGCAAACAAAAAATATAACGAATCAAAACAAAAATAAATGTAAAATTTTGGGTAATCGTTATAAGTTCAAACGTAAAGAATGATTTCTCTCTGTATTTATTTATGTAGAATGAGGCACCTTTATATTCTTATTGCTTTTGTGCAATTTGCCATAACGAAACAAATACGAAATGCTTTGATTCCATTACTTGAAATTATGGCAACAGGAAAGGAATTCATGAGATTACAAAGTAATATTTTTAAAGCTAGTTTTAAGTCCAGATGTATGGTGTAGAGTTAAGTGAGCACACTTTTATTTCTCTCCCTTTTGAAGATTATTCAAAGGCAGAGTGTTTTGAATAGCTCAATTTTGAAACTGCTCTAATATTTGGGATTACTAAAGATTACACTATCTAAAGATATTTAAGCATTAATACATGCTAATGAATCTCACGAACTTTTGATAAGCTTCTTAAGTAAGATTTATAAAAGCAAATACATGATGACAAACATAACTCCTTTAAGTAGCATAATAAAGTGGTGTTTTGATGTATGTGGACACAGACGCTTTGATGTTGAGTAATTTGATAGCTCATTGATGTAAACAAATTTTATGGCTGCCTTAAATAAACAGCCTTGATAATTTGTGTTTATATAGATACAGTAATGGGACGATATATGAAGAAAATTAAAAACTTACTTAACATGAATTTTAGACAAATTTTAAATGTGAGTCAAATAATCTAATAGTGTAGCGAATAGCTTTTAACAAAATTGCTTTTAATTAGTGTAATAGCTTTTGCACATACCTATACACAATACATTTAGAATACTGATATTCTAGAATTCAATTTCACAGAACCTTTTACTTTCGAAAATTGTTTACAAATGAAATGCACTTCAATTTCGGACCTAAGCTATTTGCATAAGAGTTACTTTCATAAGGACTACAACTGTTTAAATTGAAACATGCCGGAATAATTAGCAAACATTAAATTTCAAAGGGTAAGTAAATAGTTTCACAAGCATTAAATTGATGGTGATATGTGACAGACATAAAAGATAATATTCGAGAACATTGTGGTAGTGCACATATTGAAAGAGTGAAATATCAAATTAATAAAATTTCAAATATGTCTGAAATTTATAAATGATCAAAGCTCCCCATAAGATTGTAAAGTACAGAAATAATTAATTAATACATGTAACTGCGTTCGATAAATACTTTCATTTCCTGCTATGCAAGTGAATTTGAGTTGACATCTAAAATATAATCACTAGACTTCATCTGATACAGGAAGCGAATAACATGAGCAACTAGATTATATTTGCGGTCATACTATAGGTATAATATCGTTATTTGCAAGTGCATATGTATACTTGACCAATTTCATAGTGAAACTCATACATCATAAAATTACAAGTATTACGCTTTTACTAATCTTGGAAATTATTGTTTATATCTATATATTAATATATCTATATATTGCTTATATCTATATATTAATTCCAAGAGGTTTTGATAATTTCTTTATATGTAAAAATATAACGTGTCACTTGCTTTGGAGACTCTTTTTCTTTCTGTTGCTAATGATTAAGACATAGCATAAACGTATCATTAACGAAATAACATAGGATTAGATAAAAAATATTGACAGAAATAACCCTTAAGGGAAGGTACACTGTTCGAAAATTAATCATCCTGTTTTTAATAGAGGCATACAGAGATTAAAACAATGGATTCGAAATGGGGAAATTTCTAGGAAATCTCCTGGGTTCTGTTTCCGAAAATATTCTTATGCATAAATCGAATATTTTAATTCCTAGATTGGACAACATGTCAGTTACTGCGACACTAATTAATTTAAATCTCCTTTGGAGTAAATTAAGGTGAACACGCATTTTTATTCATAAACACGATGTCTCGTTAAATATTCATGTGTTTTTTAATGTCAGTTTTTGAATTTTTTGCGTATTTCATGTTCTAGAAGAATCATCAAGATCTCCTCTTTGGTTTTAAGATTACAATTATAGAACCTAAAAAATAAAGGTTTATCTTATTCTGGTTGGGGATCATAATACATGGAGGGCACAATTAGTTACTTCTATTCTGACCGTCTTTTGAAAGAAGTAGGTGACTCAGAATCCATCAACAGTTTCTGACAAAACTTTTTCACAAAAATAATTTCGAACCTTCATATTTATGAAACCATATTCAGCGTAGACAAGAATTTTTTTACAGTTACAGGCATTCGCGAATTACAGACTACGATAACTCTTCTTTTAAAAAGTACATACATAATGTTTACGTCTCACAAATGGGTTTTTGTAATTTAACAGGAGAGTAGTTGTATATTTATGTGTTATAATGCAAAAGTTGAAATAGTTTGCCAAATTTTTCTGTTACAAAATTAGTTTGAAATCCTGGATATTAAATGTAACACCATTTTTGTTTCGTAGAGTTTCGTCTTATTCATAACATTAAACGCTCTTAAAAATATTAAACCAGTGTAAAGCATACATTGGACCATTGACATTCATGCATCCACATGCCAAGGTGTATGGCATGTAGTAAAAAGTGTATTTGGAAGTACTGCATTTTATGAATTAGATAACAATATTACAAACACAAATTTGACGATTTAATTTGTTTAATTAATAATAAAGTGCTTAAATCCTTAAAAAACTTTTATAAGCAGAAAGAAAATTGCGTTAATTTAAATAAAAATGTGGTATTTTAAAGTAAAATAAAACATGTGGGAAAATCCCCTTTTACATACTCCAAAAATGCAAAAATAAATAAATAAATAAATAAATAATAAATAAATAAATAAAGTATTTTTAAGCAAACTGACAAACTTGGTCCACAATAAAAAATGTGGATTTATCTTTATTATGAAATGTATGATGAAAATTTGAAATATTCATTAAAATTTAAACAATAACCATAGTTAATACGATTGTACTATTTATCTCAAAATTTATAAGGATTTTATTTTTTTCTAGAGAATTTTGGATTTAAAATGAATTTTAAAACTCTATGTTTATCTCCTCTGTATTATCAAATACAAATATTCAGTCATATTATAAAATAATTATTTTCCGTATAATTTTTTTTTCCTGAGACAGCTGTTTTCAAATTATTTTGTAAAAGTTAACATTTTAGAACAACAGGGTGTTCAATTCTTGAATCCAATTTACAAAAAATGAAAACAATGGCAATAAGTTTGGATATTTTCTGTTTTACGATATTTTCAATTAACAAGGCATTTACATTTTACTAAACTTTCCTTTTTATATTTTTCAAGACTGTTAAACATTAAAAATCTTTTTTCCTAATTGGATTGAAAAACAAGCAGTTATTGCTGATTTAATAGAAAAAAGTCGACAATTTAATTAGAAACGTGATATAAACAACCTTAAAATATCAGGCGAGTTTGAAAATTGCTTAATATATAAAACTAGCATTATTGTCCGGCGTTGCCCGGGTAGATATATAGATATAAAATTTTTCATGCATTCCATCAAAAAAATACTGGTCTGCAACCCCCGCTTTTCATGTTCATCTGGCCAGACAGAAGCGCATTTCTACTGAAATGATATACCCAGTATTTTTTTGGTGGGAAGCATGAAAAATTTTATATGTATATATCTACCCGGGCAATCATTTTTTAAAAATAATTTAATTAATTTTCTTATGCCTTAATATACTACTAATATACTACTTACCTTACTACTTACTTACCTTACTACCTTACTACTTACCTTACTACTCACTTACCTTAGTACCTTACTACTTACTTACCTTACTACTTACCTTAATATACTACTTCTTATGCATTACTAATGGACTAATTGTTCGGAATGAAAGTTGTGTGTCGTTATGTTACTCTGTTTAAAGAGCTTTTACTCCCGCTGCTTAAAAAGCCCCAAAACTTTAAAAGATTTATCTTATATGATTTCACGGAATAAGTAATTCAAATACATATCGTATGTTAACTCTGTTCGCGAACTTAGGGGAAAAAGCCTGTAGAAACTCTTAAACTTCTTCCCATTTATGATCCTCAAACAAATAGATTATTAGATTAACAGAAGGCTTCCAAAAACTGGCCATGGGACAAAGTTAATTTTTCTTTTTCTTTTCTTCCTTTTTTAAAAAAATTTTATTAAGTTCTATCAGTTGAACGCCATTGCTAAAATTGTCTAAAGCAGCGGTTTCTCAACCTTCTTAGACTCACGACTCCACTAAACGTAAGAAATTAAATAAACACTTCGCCCTCCCCCCCGTCACCCCAGACCAACTCTCAACCACCCTCAGAACAAACCGTGTTTCCCCCCGCGTATCGAATTAGACTGGTTGTGGTGAAGGGACTGTATCCACATTTAAGAGGTGCGCTTAGGGGAACAAAATCATTAATAAATTAATTAAAAAAAACTAATTGAGCCCTAAATTTCGTTTTTCGTTGATTTAAGTTTCTCGGGTCCTAAAACATTAACTGTGCCGAATTTGGTCCCTGTGGGTGAAACAGTCTATGATTCTATAGCGGACAAACAACAGACAAGCTCTTTTATATATATAGATAAAAAGTAATAGGTAAATAACAGTTGAAAAAATAGTACAATTGCCGTGTAGTGAATTTTGAAGACAACAACGTCCTTCAAAATGTTGTAACAATAATTCTGAATTGAATTAGAAATTATGTATGAAGGCTTTTTTAAAAGTATTAAATGTATAATGTAATTTACACTGAATGATTTATTATCCTTCTGGCCAGTTCAAATGAAATTATACGAATGTAAAAGGAGAACGTTCATAAGATTTAAAGAAAATAATTTTCACACAAATATTTCATACAGTATTACTGTTAACTTCATTTACCGGACTTCTTTCGAAGTTCTGAATTCTATTTTTTAAGGAAAACAAGTTTTACCAAACTACATTAAACTAAACGCTTCACTACCCCACAACACAGACTTTTATAAGTAAATTAAAAAAGAATTTTAACTTCTAGGAGTTGTTTACAGTTCTCCTTTAAATTTAATTAGAAAAACAATAGTTAAAAGCCTTATCCATAGATCATTACACCAACGACCAACTTTAATAACCCAAATTTATTAATTGAAAATTGAGACTGAAGACTAAACATCTACTTTAAGACGTAGTGGTGTTATACAAAGATTCCGGCGAAAAAATCTGAAATCTTTGAAGATGGCCAGAAAGTTCTTGATCTGAAAATCTTCAAACAAATTTAACATTATTTTCATGCACATTTTCCCAAAATCATTTCTTTTAATTTTTTCTTTCGCATTTTCAGAACTTAGAGGGGTTTTATTTTAATAAGTCCTTTGAATCATACATAAATCCATATAGGAATTTCCTTAATTATATCACAATCATGCCATTTTTTGCTATTAATCACGAAAGACACTTTTTAAATTTAAATTACAGTTGCTTAGTAATTGGCGTTTTTAGACAAGTTTAATTTGTTGTATCTTTCTTGTGCGAAAATAACACATAAAAATTTGTATTTGTGCAAAAATGTTACAAAACTTTGCTTTGTTAGTGCCAAAGTATAAGTCAACACATGCTTAAAAATAAATTAAATTTCCCAGTTATATTTAATGTATACATCTATATTTTTATATTCAGGTAAATGGATTCTTCCAATACTTAAGTGTTGGTCGTTTGGAAGTTAGTGTCCAGTGCATGAAAAATATAAAAAAAATTAGACAGTTACACAACAGCATCTTAATCTTGATACATTGAATGATATAGGAACTCAATAGATAGAAAATCAATTAATATCTGATATAAAAGCATCGACTATATAAACCATTTCATTAGCAGTTTTAAACTTACATGAATGGTGAAGGATGATTATAATTTCTTCAACGTTCACATCACCATGCGCTCTATAAATCTGATTATTATTTATATAAACTCAACAATTCAATAATTAGGACGTATTTTGTTTGGATTTATGGTAATTTTAGTAGAAAAATATTATTTATGTATTGAAACAAAATAGAAATAAGTAAATAAAATTCGCTTACAAAGAGGTAGCTAGCACATACTCAAGATCTTCTGACTGGAAATTTACATATTTAAAATGAACTGAGTTGGTATGTACAGTATAAGAGAAGTTCTACAGCTAATCTACCTAGATATAAACACGTTAAACAAAATATTTTAATGAGATTTATAAACCAATTAGATGTACTTTTTTTTTGTAATTATGAAGAGCTTTAATTTCTTCATTATTGTATTTAATAATAATCAGGAATTAAACCAATTATTTACTGCAACCGATGCTGACAAAAATAACTTAAAATGTCTGTTAGCGCAATAGTAATAGCGGCACTTAGAATTTCCCCCCGGAGCAGAAAGCAACGTGAAAAACTATTTCTGCATTTTGAATGAAGATCTTAAACTGATAAAATATCCTTACTAACTTGTCATATTGGGTGAAACTATTTTAAACTAGTATTTAATTAATATCATTATACTATAAATGATGTAAGCAATATAAATAAATAAAGTTTTCTATCTTACTTCAAATAGTTACTGGAGATCATTGTCTGTTATCTGTCAACACTGAAGCAAGAAATCTTATTATGACATAAATATTGATCCTAACAAAAAAGCATATGAATAGTGTCCTAAATTCATGATCAATAATATTCAATACAATGTTGAAAATATAAAAACATTAGGATTTTTAAGGAATTAAAGCATAAATCTGCAGTGGTAATTCAAAACCTATAACCGGGTGATGAAGGACTTTGTAGGGCTCTTGCATCCGGAACCAATGGATTCAAACGAGCTGTCGCCATTCGAGTTTGTAGACTTTCAGAATTGCATTAACTAGCAGGTACTGGTCTACGTAATCCTCGTGTAACAAATATAAGTGTGAAGTCTAAAACCAACCAGTCAACCAGCATATACCTATAATCTCTCCTATACTTATTATTGTTTTCAAACTGTTCACGACCTTCCCACCATAGATATGTAACACAATCTAAGTATATAACCTTAGGATATCGTATAATAGTTTCTATCATCTTCTGTTAGGACGTCCATTGGCTCCAAAATGTTGCGAATTTTAGAATCAATAGAACATATGTCCAAAATAGCCCACAGATTGTCCTATGGGTTAAAAATCTAGAAAATTAAGACATCTGTAGTCAGTTGACGAAAACACTTTAAACGCTTTATAATGCTCTTAAACCACTTCAGTATAGATGTGTTATAACTGGATGCATTTTCCTTCAGAAAAAAAGTCTTCACCCTATCAGGAAAAAGTTCCATTTTCGATGTAGGAATAATTTGGAGAGAAATGTTTATGTATGACGCAGCCATCAAACAGTTTGTACATTTAAGTGGTCGTGGATTGGGTTTCCCAGAGGCGCACAATCCAGTATCAGGCTTGTTCTATTTTCTTCGTGCTTTCTATTACTTCTCAGAGAAACGATACTCATGATGCAAAATAATCTTGGATCATTTAGCCCAGGCTACTTTTTCAGATTCTCTAATTCAGTTTTATTGTTCAGGGGGGTAATGTAATCTCTCTCGTTAGTACGAACACACCTTAGCAGGAGGACATGCTGGCAGTCCTGCAGCTACACTGCCCCATACGCAACACGATTTTGTGCATAATACAACGTGAACAATTAATTTTATTTAAATTAATAATAAATTAATTCATAAAACGGATTCTATTTCAATCCAAAACGTACCTTTCATTGTAGTTCCATTAAAGAACAACTGAAGAGAATTTTGCCATTGAAATTTTCGTTTAATGGGATGGTGGACATTACAAAGAAATTTTTGAAATTTTTTACCTCAGAGATTTGGAATTTTGCATATACATTCATTAAAGTATAAATATATAAAACACCTTATAAAATTTATAAATATTTTATTTTTTTTTGTATTTGAAAATTGAAATTTTTATTATGTTTTTTAAAATGCTTCTTGCTATCCAATTTTTACCCCCCCTTAATATTGCATTATATTGTTTATAAATACATTTTAAACAGAGTTATGTATTATTTTGTGCTTTCGTTGAATATTTAATTTTTCGGAAATATTTTATGCTTGTACTCTGAATTTTCGTGAAATTTTTCTACTTTTCTACATTTAAGTTAAACTTGATAATCTTAATGATGCCGAAATCTGAAATGGATACATAACTTTATTTATATATAGAGGAGTCTTTATTATAACTTTTATAAAATTTCGTCAAAAATTATGACACAAGGAGCATTTCAAAGACTTGCGAATCTGGAAATTACTCATTTTGATAAAAGCCATTTAAAAGATATTCTTTTCACCTACTTTAATATTTACTTTTCTAAAAGCCATCACGTTTCCATTTTACTTTTCCTTACATATTTTAAATGTAATGAAAAGTAAAATGAAACCCCTCGTGTAATAAATTATCCAATGTTTACATATATTTAAAATATTAATTTCAACTTTTGTTCAATTTTGGGTAATTTGAAAGTCTACCATCCACTTAAAATTATCCCCAAATCAAACATAAAGGATTTACATTTTCTCAAACCTTACCTAGAAAAACGCTAAACTAGAAAACACAATTTTGAGGGAAAGAAGTTTCATTTAAAAATTTACCCTAAAATAAGTTCAATCGTTAGATTTAATTGACTGAAATCATATTCGTCGCTCAAAAATTTCTAGTAGTTTATAAATTCTTCATATTTTGCCTATGTAGTGAAAATGAACTCACGAAATTTTTATTCAGTGCACGTCATATATATTTTGGATGAAGATTTTAAAAACGTTTTCGGGCTTAAATATAACAAAATCTAAGTATGTAATTTTGTGACAGAGATTTGCGTTTTAAATTTCTGTAGAAGTAAGTGTCAAAATTAGAAAATTATCTCGTGGCTACAATTGAACTGGCGGCACCTTTCCCAGGTCAGAAATTTTGTAAGAGTCTTTCATATTAATTAATTTTTCCCTTTTAACAATATATCTCATAAAAAATTTAAATGCATTTACTCTATTTGTTACAATTGCAGACCCTATAATATCACAATAAAAAAGCCATTAATACATTTCCATAGCTTTAGAAATTTAATTATTCTTCTAAAATATTGTGTTTTGTTTATACTGAATAGGTTGGAACTTAAATTAAAATTTACTACGTTTTTGGAAAATATAGTCCCTAAATTGAAACTATGTGCTTGTGAAAAATATTTGCTTCATTGGAAAAAGACGGAAATTGTTTATAAAAGTTAAAGACAAAGCGAGTCAAAAAAGTGCCGATTACGCAAGCTGTAAAATTCTCTAAGAAATAAAGAAACCAAAATAATTCTTAATGACAAGTTGGTTACAGACTCCAAACTGAGTTTGGCTTTCATCCACTACTTTAAGATTAAGTAAGGCGTCTAAAATGTTAGTCCTCGTAAAATTTGAAGCTTCTTTAATGTTTTTATCACTCTTTCAGTGGGCTTGAAATTTTCGCAGTGATTACTAATACCAATATAGTAAGTTACTTTTTTTTGGTTTTTATGGCGAAACGTTAATTTATTGTATTGCTTAATTATATATGTTGTAGAGAATTGTAATTTTTTAAACCATATAAAGAGAACAAGCATTTCAAAGTAACTAACTGCATCATTCTGAATAATATATTATGATGTATAGTTATGATGTATGAAAGGGATAAAACATATTATACAATACAAACATAATATTAACATAATCAAAATTTCACTTACTTATGTATTTTCTTTTGGATCTAAATTTGTGTTTTACACATAGCTGAATAATCGTTCTAACACGGGAAAAAGAATCTTTTGAATGGGTGGTCACTTTAGGCCTCGTGTGCCCCCCCCCCCCCCCAAAAAAAAAAAAAAAGAAAAAAGTCCTTAGCGCTGAAAATCGAACCAAGCAACAGGCCTTTCAAATGGTCTACTTATACGTTTAATGTAAAATTCCTTTTATAAAATGAAAGGTTAGATTAAGTAATTCTAAAATTCCCTGTATAATTCGATTTGCTTTAAAATGTTTCCACTAAGGCAGGCAAAATATTTCTCTTAAAAATTGTTTTAAAAGATCACTTACACAATTTTTGAAATGCATATTTAATAAGATTTGAAATATAGCAATAAGCGTACCGCATTGGGTATTATTCACGAAAGGCAGTTAAAGTATATGAAATATTGTTCTAGATAAAATTGCAATGAGATTTTATTTAGGTACACTATTATAAATGCTTCTGCTGTAACTGTAATAGAAATCTTTGTTTGCAATGTATGTGTCAGGGAATATTCTAATTTCTTAAAATATCAAATGCAGGTAAAAGGAAATTAGTTTCATGCTTAAAACTTTATAATTGTTTAGTTTATGTAACTTTGACGAGGTGATGTAGTCGTGGGACTTTGAAAGATATGGAATATGATTAGAAGTATTAATTTTCTTCTATTAGAGAATGACTAACCCTATAATTCTGTTCAGTAGGGCTTACAAGTAGAGAAAATTCAACAGTCTATTAACAATTTAGTTTTAAATTGTATAATGCTCTCTTTTTCAACTATTATTTCAAAATATTAACAAAAATGCAAAATTAAAATTATAAATTATCTTCAAGTTGAATTGAAATTATTGTTTTCAGTATCTCAAAGCAATGTTGGACACAGTTGGAACTTGGTATATATCATTTATTTGTTGTTACAGGATTTAGGTCGTGGTCTAAAAGAGATTCCGCATAAAAATAATTTTCATGAATATACACAGTTAAATAATGATGAAATATCTTTTGTTATTAAATTACAACATGAACGCAACAAAAATGTATTTTATTCTTAGAACAATACGTTATTTCAAAGGAAATTCAGAAAAAATAATTTCATTCTGGATTCAGCTCTACCAAATACTTTACATCATTCAAACATCATATTTTCTCACCCACAGGTCTTTTTGTGTAGCCTGAAGGTTTCAAATCTGAAATCTGAAAAAATCGTTGAAGATTTTCTCCATTAAATTTCACGCTGTTCTGAGAAAGTATTTTTAAACTTTCTTTTTGTTTTTAATTCGAATTACAATTTCCCCCATTTTTTTATGTCTTCATTAAAATTGTACACATTCTGTATCCTTATATTTAGTTTGCATTATATTCTTTCTTTGTCGATCATACTATAAGGAGACATTTTAACTATTAACAAAACCCTAAAACATTGCTTATGTATAATTTTAGTTACGTAAAGTTTCATATCGATAAAAGATTTTCCAAAAGTCGAAGAAATTTTATTCTTTTGTAAGTTTATAAAGATAAAAGAACGCAATTGTCAATTAAAATTTTTCCACTTGGAAAGAATATTGTAACTTTAAAATGTCTCTTTAAAAAAATCTTTTTTATGCAGCGTGAGTGCAAATTAAAAGGTTTTTCTCTTGTACACGTAGATTGTGTTCATGCCAGGAAAAAAATAACTTAAGTAGAGCTACTTATTATAATTGTCAAGCTCTAGATTTTAACTTACTTAGTCGAGGCTCTTTATAGCGGTCAATCAACCAAAATTATTTACTCGATAAGTATTTTAATTGAATGGCCCATTTAAACATTCTTTGACAAACATTTTTTCAAAAGCCTAAAAATGTACATTTCAGCAGCAAATGTACTACTATAGTTTAATACTTTGTAAGGAGTGTTCACTGGTGTCACGGCATGCTGTAAGTTATGAGAAGTCTCTGAGTAAGAAAATTAATCAATCAGTTGCTATATATCTTTAATAATGTTGTAAGTTAATCTGGTAGATAAAATGAAAAAGAATATTCATAGGTTGTATAAGGAATGTATATTACTTTATGTACTGTTGGAAGGTACTATGACAATTTTGATGGAGAGATTGCGGCTATATCATATGCAATTGACAAATTAAAAGACAGCCATGACCATAATATTGTGTTTTTTATTGATTCTCAAGCTGCTATTTGTCGCTTACCAGTTTGAACTATAACGAAATGCCCAGGTTCATTCTTGTAGAATGAAGCTTCTCGATTTAAAGAAACCCAGAAAAAAGCATTGCTCTTCAATGGATTCCGAGCCATTGTTATATTTTTGGAAATGAGCAGGCTGATAAACTAGCCAAGGCTGGATCTCTTATGGCCCAGCCCGATTCTCCTCTGCCTCTGCGAAATAGTAAAAGAATTATTTACAATAAAATGAAAGCTAATAGATATCCTTATGTGTTGATACAGCTGTGGATAAGAGATGGAAAATCCTGCTCAACAAGAGTAATAAAATCCCTAGTTCCTTGCCTCGGTCTGTTGGAGTTGCTTTCTTTCGTATGACAACTGGATATGATTAGCTACAAAAACATCTGCATCGGATATGCATCAGCAATTCAGCTTGTTGCCCTCTGTGCCGGCAGGGTGATGTGGATGGTGACCACCTCAAGAACTGCCCCATTGTTTTAAATTTTATCTTTTACAGACAACTCTGTGGAGGCTAATTTTATCTCTCTGATTTCTGCATCTTCATCTATATATTGGGCTGCTCGTCGATTGATGGCAGAAATGCCGAAGACGGGCGTAGGATAAAAAAAATATTACTTTATTGTTAAACTGAATATATTTGATATCAGTTTTATCAGAAATGTGCATCAAACATTTTAAGATTAGAAATCCATTAAAAGCAAAATATTTCATCCAAAATTAGTTACTCGATAAGTATTTTAATGAATGACCCATTTAAACATTATTTTGACAAACATTTTTTCAAAAGCCTAAAAAAGTTCATTTCAGCAGCAAATCTACTACTATAGTTTAATTCATTGTAATGAGTGTTTAACATGGTGTCAGGACATGTTGTCACGTTATGAGAAATCTCTGGATAAGAAAATTAATCAATCAGTTGTGATCTATTCTTTAAGGAATATTTTAAATTAATCTGGTAGATAAAATGACAAAGAATATTCATAGGTTGTATGAGGAATGTATATTACGTTATTGTTAAACTGAATATATTTGATGTCAGTTTTATGAGAAACATGCTTCAAACATTTTTAAGCTTAGGAATCCATTAAAATCAATATTTTTTCAAAGAAAAATTTCTTATTCTTGTTAAAATTATAAGTTACAGTAAAAGGCTTCATTAAATGATAAAAAATATACTAATATACTGTCCAACACGTTTTTCGTTTTTAAAAGGCTTTTTACATACATCTAAAACATCTTTCAAAGTTATTATAGAAAATGCATGTTTTGTTCTTCTATTAATAATTATCAATTCTGTTAAATATGTATTATGTATCCACATACCTGATTAGAATTCCTCTGTAATATTTAAAATGCTGAAGGACATAAACATTAAAATTCATATTTCAGAATTCGGGGTTAAATAATTGCATACCTGCTTTAAAGTTATTTCGTCTGATGGAGTGGATTTGAAAATTTTCGTTGCCAATACTGCTCACAATTTGATAAAATTGCCAGTATTAGTGAATGCCGGGTTAATTTTCTTTGCAAACATCTGAATGAAATGTTTTGAATATGTAGCACTGATATTAGAAATTATGGTCTGAGAAATCCCGATATGAACAGATTAGTTAATAGGTTTCAAAATTCAAACATTTTGCAAGGTATTTGGCCATTAATGCTTCCAATATCAGTGTTACATTATTTAAATTTTCCTGAGATAGTACTGAACTTTTAATATCGCACTGTCACATTTTGTCCAATAAAAGTTTACATAAATATTCTTAAAAAGCGATTTTAAAATTTTACTGTGGATTTAACTTAAAATATTTATGAAAATGCTATTCATATATTCTTATAGAATAAAATATTTCTACCATTACAAATTGTAAATATTACTTTATATAAAGAGGACTTTTATCTCATGCATAAAAATTTGCTTCAAATGTCTTTAAATTGTAGCTCAACGGTTTCCTTCTAAAAACTTTCTATTTACTTATCACTTAACGGAATTATAAACTTTTATTATCATTCCTTTTCCAATTAAAATTAAAGAATTTTCACACTAATAAAATTTCTGAATATAGATTTATTATCATGGATAAAATATAGTAAAAAGCACAGTAAAGTTGTTCTTTTGATAACTAGTAAATAATCAGAGGTTTAAAATTTTAATAGCTATTTCCGAAAATTCTTTTAGCTGACGGAACTTATAGAGCCCGACCTGTTAACGCACTAATTATTTCTCCTACTTTGCCGTTTCGGGAGTTTATTTTTCCATAAATGATTCAGCGGGCAACAGAAGAGAGGAAGGTACAACAATGGCTACAGCAATAGCTTTTTGGACTTCTAGTGTGGTTCTTCCTCCACTGAATATAAGATGTGATTTGCCTGTAAGGAAAATCGCAAATAAGAGACACCATAAGTTCTTTGACACATTCAGTGGAGCTGATACGATTTTCGAGAATAACTGTAGGTGAAAGCGTTGTCGAAGACTTAGTTAACCAGAAAAATAATGGGGAGACAAATACTATGTACTCCAGTGTCTGCATTCCGACAGTGAAAAAAACAATTAAAAATTTTGGCAAATCAGGAAAGAAAAAAGTGGCGAAACACTTGACTAATGCTTGTTTATAACTCCTTTGGGCTAAAGATAGGCAGGGAAGGGAGATTGCCATTCAACACTTTAATGATTAATAAATTTTATTGATCGATTCCTGAGTAAATATTAATATCGGTTCCTTTAAATATTTATTTTTACATGCCAAATAATTTATGTTATCTACCTTGCGTGTGTTATTGAAATATAAAAAATTCTTTTAGGAGAAAAAATTTGGTATGCAGTTGATAAAGGTTAAAAACATAACAAATGGTTTAATTAAAAAACGAAATATTATTAAAATATTATTCTTGACAACAGAGAAAATAATACAAGCTCGTGAAAGGTAACGGATGTGGTGTTGTTTTCTACATTAGACAAGTTTTTTTGAGATGAATATCTAGTTTTTCTAACAATATATTGGTGTAAAAATATTCGAAGAACTAAAAATAAAACAGTGAATTAATATTTCCTTAATGATAAAATTTCTTTTTTTTAATTTAAAATATATTAAATTACAGAACAAACATACGTCTTCTTGTGGGAAACTGTAAATCCTCATCCTTTATGTAAACGTTTCATATGAAGTAACTAACTTAATGCTATCTTTTAATGAAATAAACCTAGCCTCCTTAATCTTACCCTTTGAAGTATTGAATTTTTTCACTGGATTTGACATATCAAAATGATAGGTTTGAATAACATATATGTCATATTGGTTAGCCTGATGTCGAAATCTTGATGGGAAGTGTCAGGAAATAATAGAAAAATTTAGCAGAGGGTTTGAAAAATAGCTTAGAAAAGATTTATTAATTCTTTTCTATATCTCACATTTCAAAGTTTTTGACGTGTGGGTTTGGGTGACCGACTACATTACTGAATAGGATAAATAAAATAGATTATTTTATCACCTTTAATCACATGAACTTGGTTGGATACTAAAATTATAATTCACGACAAATGTTTTCAGCAATCTTTTAAACCAAATCTTTATGCACAAGATTATTTAATGTTTTCTATTTTTTTGAGAGTTTACATGCAAATAATTATGTTATCAGCTCGAGTTCCTTAGATCTGAGTTATTGTTCCAACACAACCAACGGATGCCCTATTTGAACTACTTTTTCACATTACATGTCATTCGGCATTATGCATGAAAGTTATAGTACAATGAATTCAGAGATAGGGTCCTAGTCTAATAGTGATATTCCTAGTCTAATAGTGAGAGTTAATAATGATAAGGAGAATGGTGAGATAATCCTCTGCTTCGAAAGAAGAACTATTACTTGAATTAAAAGAATTGTCCTAGGCTTGTATTTATCAAGACTTGAATTTTTTAGCCTGGCCTTCTTATCCACGGTTGCATTCCTTTCAGTGTACATTGGTTAATTTGTTCCTCCTTTACACGACTTACACATCTAAAGAACTTAACATGATACAATAGATAAGCAAAAAAATCCGTTATGGTTCTGAACATTGGTATTACATATACTCTTATCTAGCCTACAGATGATTCACCTAATACACAGAAACTTTTCCTATCCTGCTAGCATCATTGAGCTATACTCCTGCTAGCATCAATGAGCTATTTGCTTTTCCATAATAGATGAATGGGATTGCACTCTGTGACCACTTCGCAAATACTGAGTATGCTATGAGTCTTGCAAATCAGTACTTTAGAGGTGGTTTGTTCTTTTTTTACTTCATGATAAAACCATTGAGGTTCAGTAAGAACTAGTAAACATAAGCACTGAAAACACTCGTTAATCCGAAAATGTTCTGACCTTAATTGGTTAATTGTCACGATTTCATACATTTAAATCAGTGAAGTTTTGAGCTTATCGTTTCCATTATAAATGTCAAGGTTAAATATCTTACGTCACCACATATTAAAATATTTGATTATGTCCACTTTGATATGCCACCACTTTGATATGCTCTCTGCATAAAAATGCTGATAATATTGAAATTTTCAGTGCCCAGATGTATACATGCCAGGTGTTTCTCAAAAATGATCGGATACATATGAATTTCATCAATATATTCCAACTGAAGGGTTTTAACATGAAGAAAATAAAGAGGCTTTTACCACCAAAAATTAAAGTCTATACCTAATTTATATCTTTAACGGTATTAAATGAAAATAAATTAGCGTAATTTACTTAGATACAGATAGTATAATACTTATTAAGACAGAATATAGACAGCATAATACACATAGTCCCAAAAGTAGTCTAACATTTATTATTCGAAAAAATAAAACTGAAATTAATTATTTCTAATGTTTTTTGTAGTAATTGGTTGAACTACTGTTATCTTTAAAAACATGCTTCGATTTTTTTCGTTTGGATTCAACTAACTAATTTATGATTTTTGCTGCATCACTTCCTTTTTCCCGCTTAATAAATAATTTACTTTTAATCTTTAAATTATCGTTCTTGACCAATATGTTCTTCGGGGTTTGGAGATTAAAGGGCACTTTTATAAGTTCTGCGAAATCATATAGCAGCCACTGCTCTACTCCAAGCAATTAGCTTTGGGTCTTAGTAAAATCACTAGTTGTTACCCGTCAAACATGACTGCTAGATAGTAAATGTACTAATACACAAATTATAGTCAATACTCATTGTCAAAAGTTGAAAATCCATAATAATGCACAGAATCAAATTAATGTATTTTAAGTGGCCTCGATCTTAGTGAATATCTAAAGCCAGGATTTAAAAATGTCACTAAACATGCTCAGAAAGCAATTTTTTTTTATTGTAAATTATCGCTAATTAAACAGCGCGAAATAAACAATTTCCATCAGGTTCGTATTTCACAAACACAATTATCATAAAAATAAAAATGGCAGAGAGAGATCTAGAGAGACTCCTCGGAATAAACGCGTTTATCATTAAAACATGTCACTGAGCATGCGCAGAAAGAAGAGTGAGTTTTTAAATCCAGATTTAAACATCTCACTGAGCATGCGCAGAAATCAATTTTGAATTTTAAATTATCGCTGATTAATAGAAATTGCGGTTACAAAAACCAAATTTGACAAATCTACAGATTACAATCTTTCATTTATGACCAAAATAAAGTCAATTTATGCAGTAGTTTTCTCTCTCGGACTGCCCAAAAAGTCGGCTTAGTAACTTAAATATATAGATTAATGATTTTACAGGTTTCATTTTTAGGCAAAAGTTGTTAAATTATGTTTAACATAAATCAATATTTGAAAATCAACATTTACTACTAATTCATTACATCAACACAATCAAAATAGCCTTTTGGACTCTTTTGGACGACATTTAGTCCCATATTATAAATACTCGTCACCATGTTTTCACTGCTGCAAACCAAGTTCCCTTTTTGAAATTCTCCTTTGATGGAGTCTTCTTTATAGAATTCTTTTACAACTCAAACCTATGTACTGATTTTCCATCAAATACAATTTTATTACTGTACCAGGAATAAATATTACTATGGATTTTGCAAAGGAAAACCTTTTTTTATAGCTTGTTGTTGTTTCTAATCCCATTGGAGTAGGAAAGCCTACACCAAGTCCAAAGGACCTAGGTCCTCGGCGAAGGTAGTAAGCAGCTTCACTTTAAGGCGAAGTACCACTAGGGCTGAAGTCTGCCATGATCTCGAAGAACATCGGTCCCGTAATTTTGAAACGAGTCAAGTGACGAGACCCGAACACTTGACCCCGCACCTCCAGAGGTAAATTTGAGAACTTGGAGGACATTGTAGCTACGACATATTTTACGTGCCCCTGCCACAATTAGATTTTTAGCTTTATTTACTAAATTAGGATGTATTTTTCTATTGAGGACTGTTATTTTAAACTATATATAGATTTACAGATGCGCCGTATCATTTAACTCTACAAGAAATTTTAGAGAACGTAGTCCTATATATTTAAAATAATTTCTCACAATAATTCGTATTATTCCAAAGGACATCTTTGGTGATCTTTTAGATCTTATTTTTGATTTTGTATTGTTTAGCGTTATGGGTTGCACTTTATTAAATCATAGACTTTAAAACAACTTAAATCAACCCTATTTGCAATTTTTTATGCATTTTTTTTCCTTATTTGCAATTTTCTCTTTTTATAAATGAATTAAATTTATAAATGAAAACTAACTTAGCAATTTCTAACACAACTGCTTTCCTTGAATCAGCCACGTAAACAAAATCTGAACCAACATAAGTTATAAGAAAACCTTACTAAATAATTCAAAAAGACAATTTTTGAAATGCTTCAATTTGTTTTGATCCAAACTAATATTGTAGGCTTACGTTTATTGTTTGTTGCAGCCAAATAAATCTGTTCGCAGTTTCAAAAGTGTCCGAAGATTTTGAGAGATTATTTTCTCTCGTTCAACAGAAGATAATAATTGTAAAGTTCAACATGTTCTCTTTTAAAAATAAAGAGTATAAGAAGAATTCTCTGTAAACACTCACTTGAAACGAAAACACATCTGGAATTTTCAGATAAACTCTTTTTTTATGTTATTCTTGAAGACTGCGATTTCCTGATCCTTTTTCTGACACTATATATTGATTTAAAATAAACTATATCCACACAATATTTTTAAATGTAAACATCAAAGACACTTTAGCAAACGAGATAGTGACACACTCACTTGTTTAAATATAAATAGTTTTTGATGTTTTAAAACTTTTATTTGAATGAACAAATAAACTCTTTAAACAGAAACCTGCAAAATTCTTAATTTTGTTGACATTGAAAAGCCTGAAGACTAAATAATTTAATCAAACACTTATAAAATAAAATTTTATCAAATTTTGAATTAATGATTTTTTATTTTCCCCAGAACTGTTTTGCAATCAAATATATTTTCAAAACATTTTCAAATCTATCATCAATCAACGCTGAATGAAAAAAAAAATTATTTTTATCTTGAATATTAATTCCTTTTTTATAAAAGGAATGTCAAAATAAAATATTTATAAGTTAATATATTTTTTTATAAGTTAATATATTTAAAAGTTTGTAATTCAGGGAATGTAGATTGCATAATTTTTTTTATGCAAGTTATTTAACTACATAATGGATTTAAATTTTTGTATTAGAGGACTTTTTAATAAAAACTGTTTCACGGCAGTAGTCCTGAAAGGGACTTTTTTACAACAGCGTATTTTCGGTCATTTTAAAGGAGTTGCATAGATGCTTTAATTTCCTCCTTATTTACAGTCGACTGCAGGACAGCAACGTATGAAACATTCATGGTGATCCAGATACGTTTTGTAGACCTTTGATCAACGTTTCAGGATATAAAACAAAAAGCCATTTTGAATATACAACAGTTAAAGATTAAAAAAAGAGGAAAATCCGAACAGAACAGTTCAACAACACAAATGATATGCTAAATTACAGTTGTTGTTCAAAACGTTTATATAGTACAACCCCATTTCAGAAGAGTATTCGAAATTGAAATTTATAGCTCTCAGAAAATCGTCCCCAAACTAGATCATTTAAAACCAACAGTATCTTTCTATACTTTATTTAAGCTCTTCCTTCGGTACATTATTTTTCTTTATTACAAATTTAAAGTTTTGGGAACTTTTCAATCTCTAGGATATTATGCGATCATTTCAAAAGGAAAGGACTGACAGCAAGCAAAGAATCACTGTTATGGATTCAACTGAAACAAATATTTGAAACAGACAAAACTAAAATAGCATATAGATAATGGTGCAACATTGAACGTAGATGGTATCAACAGAGTATTTAAGCCTATAAAGAATAAAAAAATTAAAAACAAAATGAATAATTAAGTTTTAATTCATATTTTATTACCAAGTATCTCCCTAGTCATAATTTGGCAGTGTTATGCAACAAGAGACCAACCAACACTACATTCAAACTTAGAAAATTGAGTTTTAATAAAGAATTAAATTGTTAATTCCGGTTTGCCCTGGTTGGTTCTACAGTTAACAAAATAATATTATTTTCCCTAGAATAATAATGATTGTTTCCCAGATAGCTAAACATGTGGAACACCCTACCAGCTATTTAACACAACATTTAAAGTTTTGTGGTTTGGTCCCTTGTTGCCTAACAATATTCATTTAAATTCTTTGTAAGAATATTCCACTTGTTTGAAATTTATTGCTCTCGTCAAGTTCTGCAACGCGCAGATGTAAGATAAACGAAAGAAAACGTTGTTTAAGACAGCAAGTGTTTCAACACAAAAATCAGGTTTTAAATGTAAAATACAAAAATAACTGGACTTGTGTGGGCTGTTTGGTAAATTGAATTCAAGCAAAAATGTTTCCTCATTTTCTCTCCCAATGAAATCAATGTAAATGAAAAATTTTATTGGAAATGAAGCCAAGCATAAATTAGCACGCAATGCTACAGTTTTATATACCTGTTCTCAAGTTTCTCAATGCAGCTAACCTGATTTTTATTCAACATTTATATTTAGTTCTGTTCCTAATAGATACAAATGAAAATTCTTTAAAACGGTATTTTGCTTTGAGTCTATTCGAGATGTTAAACTGCCTTTGATGCTATACAAGCTCCTTTGAAAACTTTTGAAAACGACACCGTGTATCAAGAAAAGTTCAAATTTCTTTTTGCGAGAATTTCTATAAGTAGGAACTAAAAAAATATTCTTTAACACTCCGGTCTATTTAAAAGCTAAAATGAATTCAAGAGAATATCAAAAGCTGAAGAATTTATACAACCAGTAAATGCACTGACACGTAAAGAAGAGAAAATAGCAATAAATAGATTTAAACGATTTGATGTTTAGAAACATGAGTAGTTTAAGTAGAAATTTTACAAAGTAGTTTGAATAAAATGGGAATAGGACCTGCAGTAAATTCGAAATACAACTTTATCATTTTATCGATTATATCCATTCTAAACTTTTTTCTTTATCATAATGATATTTTTTGTGTTAGTAAAAATAGATTGATATTTTAAGACATTAGCATGTACACATATATTTACATGTATGTTAAATTGAACAAAATTTTTTTCATTTGTGCAATAGAAAATTTATCTTATGGATTATAATTGTATTATATATTAATAAGTAACTACATTTATTTACTCATTTCAAGAAACATGGGACAGAATCTGTAACATTTTTTATTCGAATTTAAATAAAGAATGCATTCGTATGAATATCCTGCTGAGTGTTAATAATTTAATGATCGAAAACAAATCAAAATAGTGTTATACATAATAACAAAATGTGAAATAAAATCTAATGTGAAAGGAAAATCACTATAAAAGTAATAAAAGTATAAATAATTAAGTATAAATAATAAAAGTATAAATAATTAAGTTTTATTTCATATTTTATTACCAAGTATCTCCTCAGTTATAATTTGGCAGTGTTATGCAACAAGAGACAAACCAAAACTACATTCAAACTTAGAAAATCGAGTTTTAATAAAGCATTAAATTGAAATTCTGGTTGGCCCTGGTTGGTTCTACAGTTAACTAAAAGAATATTATTTTCCCTAGAGTAATAATGATTGTTCCCCAGATAGCTAAACATGTGGCACACCTTACCAGCTATTTAGAAGATACTAAAAGAAGATACTAAAAGAAGATACTAAAAGTCATTAAGAGAACCTTAATGTTATAAAAAGATTATGATATTTTAAGAAAGTATTTTTAGTACTGCTTACATAAACGTAATTTCTGCCCTACTCTCCTATCCCTATAGATTAAGAATTAATAATTTATTTTATTTATTATACTTCTTAAAGAGTATACATTTGTAACTTTAAACTGCTAATATTTGAATAATTTTTCTTAAAAACATGAAAAACATGCATAATGTCTGATGTATATTTTTTAATTGACATTTGATAACGTGTCAGGTGAGAATTGTGAATGCTTTGAAGTCCTGGTTATTTATCATATATTCCATGAAACATCTAAGCTACCATGTATAAATGCTTGGACCATGTAAATTGAAGTTTCAGTACTCAAACTCAGAACAGATGGAACACCTATCTAAATTGGAAGATTAAGTATAGCTATGACAGTAAATTTAGTGAGCGAAACCCACGATGAGAAATATCCGCTATTTGTATCCTATAAATGCCTATCTGTCCTTCTGCAGCTTACCTGAAACTAAAGAATTACATTTTATAAGTCATAAAAATACATACTTATTTAAATATCCTTTCTAAAGCTTACCTAAAGATTAATCAGTGTTAACAGCACGATATATTAATTTCTGAAACATCAGATGTCATGTTATTATAAAATTACAAATAATATAAGTAATATTAAAGCAAGGTTGAAGGGTTAAAAAACCTTACAAAAGTTTTAAATTATTTAAGATGTTATACGGGTACACATTCTGTCGTGCTGTTATCGTAAGAAACTGAAACTACCAATCTTACCTTCAGTAATAAAATGTATATTTTATTCGCATATATATATCAGGACCTCTTGAAAAACAATTACAGGTTGTGGCAATTATTTGGGGTTTGTAGCACTTAAACTAACGATCGGTTAACGAACTTTAATTTAAGATTTCGGTGAATAACTCATACCATGGAAAAAATTCTATGAACTTGCAGTACACAACAATATATTGACTACAAATATTACGAAGAAAATTAATGTAAATTGTGATAGATACTATGTATTTATGTTCAAGATTTGCAATGAATTAGCAATTGTTTTTCTGGAGCATGAGTTAAAATAAAAGAGAATAGAAAAATAATGTAAATGTATTGAGTTCCTATTATTTTTAACAAAATTATTGAAAAAACTGTTGAAAAAAAACAAATCTTATTTGTTTTATACAGTCTGAAATATTTATGCTGTAATCTTAGGGTCCTGAATCCTTGTCGTACTGCCTAAATCATTTATTCTCCAAACAATTGGATTAAAACCAAACACCAGTGTTAAAAGGTACTTAATAAATATTTTTTCTTCGTTTAGAAATATGATTATCCCTGAAGATTTTAAAATTGTAAAGATGACACACGTTTTGGTAACTTGAATCAGAGAGGAACGAGGGAAATGACTTCTCTATTCCAAATAGTAAGATCATAATGAATATTTTACACTTTTTCTTGTAATAAATGCGTGTAACATTACTGTCTTCCGACGAACAAGCTGAAATGCCAAACTTTCTGGATATCTTAATCTTAAACTAGGATATTATTACCACTTGTGTTGACAAAATAAGAAGGAAAAATAAAAATACCTTAGGTACATTTGAAAACTTGTTTGTTTCATACTTTCTTTCATCGATGGTACTACTGTGACCAATGCAAAATTATAACTTGAAGGCATCAAAATTAGAGGCTTCCAATTTAAGGATTATAAATACTCAATTTTGTTGATTAATTGGTTAATATGTAATTAATTTTCTCACATGTATTCTTTATGAGCTTTTAGTAAGTATGTATCAAATTTTTTTTTCTTCATTAGACTTTTTGGAATTTACCAGACTTATCAACTAAAAGTAACTAAAATACAACTAAAAATTTTTTAAAAATATTTTCTACATAATATTACTTTTTTGCCTTTTAATAGGAATTTTTTATTAAAAATATTTTATGAATATTTATATGAATGTAAAGAGTTTAATGAAGTAAATTTTCTTATTTAATTACTTCCCTTTAATACAAAATGTTAGTTTTTCATCCTTTAAAGTAATTTTATTTTATTTGAATGAGTATACTTTTCATACATCAATTATTTTTTTTTACAGTTTTAGGAATGAATATTAAATCTAAATTAAAAAAAAACAGAAGTATATTTTAATTTTTACAAAATTCTTTTAGAATATATAACAATTTTTACGGATTATATAACATTATCAAAATAAGGGAAGAATGGCACTGAATATATTGAAATATAATTATCTGGCTTGTATTGCATTGCATGATAATATTTAAGTTTTGTCAAAACTAATGACCTAAAAAATCTTGTTCTTCCTTTATGCACATAGCAGAGAGAAAAAACGAGATGGTTGTAACTTAATCATTTGTAACAGTCAGATATATTGTTTTCTTATTAGAACATCCAAAAATAGCTTACAAAAGTTCCATTTAATTTATATGATTTTTAATTTTTGTCTTACATTGGGTAATTTAGTCTTCAAACTAATTGTACACCGGTATTTAATATAAAGGTTAAAAAAATTTGCTTGATATATTAGTAAGTGTCTCGTAAATTGAAAAATCTGGTGACATTTTTCGGACAGCAGTATATTCAGTGACATCTGCTTAGCTTTTCACATCAAATAGTTTAAATTCAACATTCAAATGCGATACTGGGGACAGTCCATTGGCACACAATCACTTTAAGTAAACATCATTCAAAGGGAAATGGGATCATTAAAATAGCAACTTGAAAAACAAAATTCCTACGATACTTCACTAATTAGTTAGATCACTAATAGTTAGGTACTTTCAGATTACATCCCCAGATAAATTGACAGTAATATATGGTAAATTTAAAATTCTTTCAGTAACATTGAATGAAATGTTACAAAATTAAAAGTCCGCAGATGTGATGCTGTCTGAATGTAGATTGTTTCAGTTAAAATGTATAGACGATGGTTGTAAAATGCTGCAGTATATTTTGGATAGAATTAGACTATAATTGCAAATATGGTTTATAAAGAGCGATAAAATATTCACATTTCATGTACGCTTTGATTTTTTGTGTGATTATTTTAATTTATATACAGAAGTTACCATCAGAAGCAATTTTTAAAACTTTTTATGACCACATTTATTTAACTGTATATGTTGATATGATGTTTTGGGTTTTTTTTTTGAAATGCAAATAATTTCGTGTTATGAATAAAGAGAACTTATTTTACGGCATAAAATGCAATACATTGATGCTACACTAATCCCTATTCGTTTGGGATTAGTAGTAGTAAAATCATCATACGCAATCTCTCGAAGTGTTGAAAGCAGTTACTTATATGGTCACTGAAGCATTTCTCATAAGTAATTAAACAAAAGTGTTATTTAGAAATTAATATTAAATCATTAATATTCTCTTTTCAAGAAATATTAACAGCAATATTATTAATTAAAACAGCAATATAATTCGACACAGTTTTTAAATGTAACGTAAATCGGGAGAGAATAATAAAATCTTAATTTTTCTCTCTTAAATATTATGCTACCTTTTTCTCTTTTATAACCTGTTGCGAAAAAGTGAACATCCCATCAGACGAAATTAATAATGTTGAAATTTTGCTTAATATTTTATGTAAAGTATTGCTAAAATTCTTACAAACACTATCACACGTTAATTTAGATAATTACATAGCTGAATAAAGTGCATTTAATGTAGCTAATAAATCTAAGTTTTTAAAAAGCTGTTACATCTAAAATGAAAATTAAACAAGCGAGCTTTAAATTGCGTTATATATTTAATTTATTATATCAAAGAAAAGAAGAGACACTGTAATATTTTCTAACTTCCTAGGCAACATTTTTGAGAAATCTTTACTCTTTCTTCATTATATTAACTAGCATGTTTCAAAGTAGAGACTTGATTTCTTTGATTAGGAGAGTTTACACACCATTAAATATAAAATTATTTTTCAGTTTAAATAAAAGCGTGATTGATTGATTTTCTAAATAAAAATTATTGATTCGAATATGGATATTGGTATTCGAATATATGGATATGGATATTCGAATATGGATATTCGAATATGGATATTGGTATCAGCCCTATGAAGAACAAGAATGGTGAGTTTGCGATTAACATTTTGAGCCAGTAAAAGATATTTTAATTTTGGAAGAGTTCAACATTAGAATTTTAAAAAGCACTCTTCTTACCCTGCATCAAAATCTCGTTGTAGTCAACTCTGATTGCTTAACTGACTAATTGCTTTTTCGTTGTAAAGTAACTGGGCTGTAATTTAAGTCGTGCGGTATGTATTCTTATGCACTTAATCATTTCTCTTTCGGGTACTCAATACAATTTACCTCAAGATATAGTCATTTAAAATATGATTATATGATTCTGAAGATAGTCTATAATAGATATTGACTCTAATATAAGGTGACATGGAATCTACTGTGAAAATATTTAAATCTACTGATCTGGTCTTGATATTCTTGAAAAAAACTTTGATACAATACAAAACAAATAACCATTCAATAATGGTAATACACAAGCATGATAGTGAGTAACACTCGTTGGAGTCGGAAGGTATGAAACAGCGGTTGCAGAATAAACAAAAAAATGGGTTAATAAATGGGCTAATAGGGGGTATGGTCCCCTCTTACAGCTATACAGGTCTCGCAGCATACTTGAATACTCGATTTCATACTTGAAATAATACAGTTTATCATTTCCTGTGGCAATTGATCCCACTCGTTCAGCAACGCTGTTTTCATTCCCAGGATGGTTCTCGGAGGACGGTTGCGAGTTGCAATTGTCCTCCCCAGAGCGTCCCAGACATGCTCTATAGGGTTAAGGACTGGAGATATGGCTGGCCAATCCATCCGGCGAATATCCTTACTCTTTAGAAATTCGTCGACCAGAAGAGCTCTTTGTGGCCTCGCGTTATCGTCCATTAAATTGAACTCAAGGCCAACTGCACCCCTGAAAAGGCGAACATAGGGCTCCAAGACCTCATCCCTATACCTCACACCAGTCATAGTGACTCTTTCAAAGACATGGAGAGGTGTGCGGCCATCCAACATGATGCTTGCCCAGACCATTAAACCTCCTCCGCCATAATGGTCGATTTCGCGGACATTGGAGGGTAGGTAGAGGGTCCCTGGTTCTCGCCATATGAACGTACGGCGACAATCGGTGTTCAGGCTGAACCGGGACTCATCAGTGAAGAGAACGTTTGCCCATTCATCCATACCCCAATCTCTATGCTCTCTGCACCATGATAAACGGATTCTCCTGTTCGTAGAAGTGAGCGGGACCCAAATAGCAGGTTTTCTTGCAAACAACCCTCTCTCATGAAGTTTTTTGGAAACAGTCACCCTTGATACCCGGGTTCCCGTGCTGCATACAAGTCACGAGAGAGCTGAGAAGCTGTAGCACTCCTGTTACGCCTCGCTATAATCGACAAATGGCGATCTTCTCTGGCCGTAGTGGCTCTTGGACGACCTTGCCCAGTCTTTCTCTCGATAGATCCGGTATCCTGGAACTGTTTCCATACGTTACACACGACGCTGGGCGTTAAATTGAACTCTCTACAAATTTGGACTTGAGATTGGCCTGCTTCTAGCCTCCCTACAATTCGTCATCTCATTCCATCATCTAAACGTTGGTGGTTACTCATTTTTACTGTTACAATTTGAAATTAACCGACTGCTGCAAAATAACACCAAGAGTTTACCCACTTTCCGACTCCAACGAGTGTTACGCACGATCATGCTTGTGTATTACAATTATTGAATGGTTATTTGTTTTGTATTGTATCAATGTATGTACATATCAAATTTCATTAAAATCGGTACAGTAGTTCTAGAGATAATCGACCTAGTCTGCAAATTCTCTTAATTTCTTACACCAGTGTATTAAAACTAAAGTCTTAACAAATTTGCTGTAGCTTATATTGATGTGTGCAAATATTCTGCTAGTATAAAATTGCTTTATTGAGAATAAATACATATCTTTCACTTTTCTATGTGTTTCTTTAATCATCTAACCATGAAATTTCTACTAACAGTGTCTCGTTACTGAATGCTTTAACAACGGCTCCAACGATCCATAAGCGACCTAGGCATATATCCGAAAACCCTTTGTTGCCAAGACGGAATCAAATGTTATTTCAAAACTAAACTGTCATTACAGGAAAATAGATTTGTACATGTATTCACGTGGTTAGTATATTTCATTAAAAATTGCTTTCTATTCATTCTTCAAAGGGTTATATTTTTATTTTTAACAATGACTTTCGTCGTCTCAAAAAAAAAAACCAAAGTATAATTTTCCATAAATTCCCATTGAACATTGGATTTTGATAACAGTAACTATTGTAAAAATATTAGGAGAAAACTTTTCAGGGGAAATTATAATTACATATAATCAAAATAAAATATAACAGTTGGGGGAATGGTGTACCAGTAATTTACAAAAATGACCAAAACACATAAACAATCAATCTAAAATGCGAAAGTAAAATTGATGCTGTATGTCAAGAAAATATTGAAATTTACACAAAAATATTTGATATGTGAAAATAATCTTGTGTTTGAAAATGTGAAAAGAATTAAACTACAGTATAAATTTCAAACATATTTAATAGACTGCACAAGTCTGTAACATCATTTCTTACTACAGAAATTTTAAGTAATACATGAGATATGTATTTCTAAAATGAACCTTTCTTAAGATGTTACATATCTTTTTATATTTAAATATTGTAAAGGTTTCTGTGGCTTCGATTTCATGCGTGTTTGCATCATTCATTCAAAATGATGCATTTTTATAAACGATCTGTACACACAGTAGATCCATATATATTATAGTAAGAAATTTTAAATTTATGTTATATATTATTGTTTTAACATGACTTTTGCTCCAGTAATACAGAAAGAATTTCTCTAAAGTTATATATATATATATATATATATATATATATATATATATATATATATATATATATATATATATATATATATATATATATATACATATATATAACATAAGACTCTATCAAAGAAATTTCTATCTACGATTCTACACATTTATAATGAAGCCATTTCATTGTAAAAATATAAGTATATACAGCAAAATATTACTTCAATTTTGTATATACGTAATTTCAAAAAGATTTCTTTCGCATGAAATCAGCTTCGATAAATCATGCTTTTTATTATTGTATTTGATTATTCCCAGAGCATTGTATTGCAATTTTTCTAGAAAAGAGACTAGGATCAAATGTTTACTTCGTATACAACTACATATATCAGAAATTTATTCCATGCATTATTATGTGCTGTATTTTGAATAAAGAAATCACTATGTTTATATAAAAGATGTATTTATAGCTTATTAAATGCTATTTTTATTTTTATTCAATGGAAATATTATTTTATAACTCTTATTTTATCATATATAGCTGAAACTAAAAACCAAATGAAGCCTGGCCTTATCTCAGGATTGAAATCACATTTTAATCTCAATTTACTAGGTCCACGCTTAGGAAAATATGTTAAAGATTTTAAAGTCAATGTTAATTGTTACTTAACATTTGATATAACTCTTATCCCCCAAATTTGTATATATATATATATATATATATATATATATATATATATTGAGAGAGAGAGAGAAAGAGAAAGTAAGAGAAAGTAATAGGAGATTCTAGAAATAGAAGAAGAATTAACAAAATTGTAGAAGGATAAAAATTATTTATACACTTATGGTTTTTAGTGAATAATACAAATTTTTCCTTCTAAATTTTTATTCAGTGTGACATCCATTGGCCTCTATAATAGCTTGGAGTCTTTTTTTTTCATCAAATAGACTAGGTTTTGAATTATTGCATTAGCTATTTCTTTAAATTACTAAATATAGCTTAGCTGTGCTAGGAATGTGATACTTTAAGTCCAGAATGAGGTACAAATATTCAACAACATTAATTTTGGAACTGCGAAGATATAATTAATTTTCTTCTGACATTCTCGATTAATATGTAAAGTGTGTTTTGAATCATTATCCTGCAGGAAATATTAAGTGTTTCAATTGCTAGCTTTTGGAAACTAGACCGTGAATTATGCTTCAAAATGCCAAAATACTGCCTTGAAATAATATTTCCGTTAATAAGTGTAAGATACACAGTAAAAATATGATTCGTATCCCCACAGCATAACTTCATCTCCATCATAATCGTCTGCAGGGGAAAATGTTCTTTAGTTTCAGATCTGTTTTAGGGTGAAGCCAAATTTTTTTACGGATCTAAAAAGGGGTGAAATCTGAGCCAAAAAGGGTGAATTTGCTCTCATCAGAAAATAATATATTTTTCCAAAAATTAATACTTTTGCTATATACGTTTTAGTAAAGAGTAAGATCTTCTTCTTGTTATCTCCCTTAATGCATGACTTTTTCATCTGTACTCTACCGGGGTAATTAACAACTTTGATACATTTCTAGAACAAACAAATTTGCTTGTTGATAAGCAATTACACTCCTAGAAAAGAAAAGAAAAAAACGACGCACCAAGAAGGAATCATCCGAATGGGACGAAAATCGGTATATGTACAGAAAATCAAATGATTACAGTTTGAGAAAAATTAGATGATTTATTCAAGACAAAGAGCTTTACAAAGTGAAAAGTCAATAACGCGTTGATCCAACTCTGGCCCGTATGCAAGCAGTTATTCGGCTTGGCATTGATCGATAGAGGTGGCAGATGTCCTCCTGCGGGATATCGTGCCAAATTCTGTCCAAGTGGCGTGTTAAATCGTCAGTATCCCGACCTGATTGGTGAGCCCTATCCATAATGCTCCAAACGTGCTCCATAAGGGAGAGATCTGGCGACCTTGCTGGCCGAGGCAGCGTTGGGCAAGCACGAAGAATTCTCGCCATGTGCGGGCGGGCATTTTCTTGATGAAATGTGAGCCCAGGATGGCGTATGAAGGGCAACACAATGGGGCATAGAATATCGTCGACGTACCGCTGTGCTGTAAGGGTGCCGCGGATGACAACCAAAGGGGTCCTGATATGAAATGAAATGACACTCCAGATCATCAGTCTTGGTTGTCCATGGCGTAAGACAATCAAGTTGGTATCCCACCGCTGTCCGGGGCGTCTGCAGACACGTATTCGCTGGTCATCGGGGTCAATTCGATACGGGACTCATCACTGAAAACAATTCTACTCCAATCAGTGGCATTCCACGTCGAATGTGTCCGACACCATTACAAACAGGCTTGTCGGTGTACAGGGGTCAATAGTAGACGGTGCAAGGGACGCTGCGAGCTCAGCCCCCTTCTCTGAGCCACCTATGAATGGTCCTTGCGGTCATTGAAGTACCAGTTGCTCGTACGATCGATGATAATGATGTATCTGGAGCTGTGAGTGCCGCTCTGACAATTGCTCGGTCCTCACGTTCTGTCGTTTCTCTAGGCCAACTACTTACTTCTTGACGCTGTGTTCAACCATGGTTCACCCATTCCTGCCAACATCGTCTAATAAAAGCATCGCTCCTATCCAAATGTCGAGCGATTCGCCGATTAGACCAACCGGCTTCTTTGAGCCCAGCTACATGTCCTCTCTCATATGCTGACATCTGCGCATATTGTTCGCTCCCCTGTATGCCAGGTATAGTTACTGTCTACCTGAGTACACGGAATGAAATTCGCAAAGAATTTGTGACCTGGAATCGAAATTTCTCCTGTCTAATATCCTACCAGTTGTGCAGTTAAGATGCACTGCAGCGTCACATGTTCATGCATTGGCCGCCAAACTTTAAAATTTTGCATTTTCCGTCGAAACCTGTATACATATCAGTTTGTGTCTAATTTGCATTACCCCTTCTTGGTGCATCGTTTTTTTCTGTATAAGAGTGTGTTTGAGCACATGTTTAGCCACTCGTACATGCAGATTTTTTTCTCTTGGGCAACAGTGAGATGTCATTTCCCACTTCTTTGCAGTTGTCATGATAACTTTTAGTTTCAAAATGAAGTGTAATAATACGTTCCTCGCATAATCTAATAGCTAACTAACACAATTAAGCTAGATTCAATAATCTAAAGTGAATGGGTCAAAATGGTATATGAAACAACTCAAACTCTAGTTTAGTCATTGAAGAAAATACTCCAAGCTATTTTATATGACCGAGGATTACATACTAATTATTAATAACTTACGTAAGCAATTGAAGTCCAAATGAGCAAATTCTTTTTCTTATCCTGAAATGCTGTTATTTCTTTTCTGTGATAAGTGAAATAGCATTTCACATTTTATTCTTCTCCAAATAGTTTTTAATGATTAAAAAACCCTGTTTTGTTATTGAATTTAGCGATACATTTTATTTCCTTGAAAATATATAGAAAATTCTCCATGTGCAAACACTTTTGCACTGAATGTATATACACTCATGGACAAAAAAATTAGTGCACCAAGAAATAATTGCGGGATCGTAACGAAACTTGCAATGAAGGTACATGTCTGAGAGATATGCAAATGATTAGACATGCAGCGTGATTGCGCATTACATATAGCCAGTAGAGGGCGTTGAACATCGTATTCTGTGGAGTATAAAACAGGTAACCAAAGCTTGTTTGAGTGTGCTGAATCATTTACAAAGGAAGAGCTTAGATAGACATGCCATTACGCCGTGTTCGAAGACAATATAAGCAGTTGTCGCAGTTTGAGAGGGGGAGAATCGTCGGGATGATGGAAGCTGGGTGGTCAGCTAGGCGAGTAGCTCGTCAATTAGGCCACTCTGATTGTGTTGTGAGGAGGTGTTGGGACCAGTGGACCCGAGAGATGTCATGTACACGAAGACCAGGCTCAGGACGCCCTCGACAGACCAGTAGTCGAGAAGACCGCCACATCGTAAGAAATGCACGCGTACAGCCAACTGCTTCATCGGCCGCCATCCAGGCACAGGTAGCAGCTTCACTAGGGGCCTCTGTGTCTTCTCGAACCATACGACGGCGCCTGGCTGAAGGACAGTTGGTATCGCGGCGCCCATTACGTGTGCTGCCCTTGACGCCCACCCATCGACGCCTCCGTTTGGAATTTTGCCACGCACGAGGAAACTGGACTGCAGCGGAATGGAACCAGGTCGCTTTAGCGACGAATCCAGATTCAATCTCGGCAGAGATGACAATCGTGTTCGTGTGTGGAGAGCCCGTGGTGAACGCTTCAATCCTGCCTTTACTGTACAGCGACACATCGCTCCCACAGCTGGTGTGATGGTATGGGGTGCCATTGCCTACAATACACGGTCACCCCTAGTATTGTTCCGTGGCACCATGACAGCCCAGCGGTATGTTCATGAAATCCTGCAACCACATGTGTTGCCACTCAAGCAACGGCTCCCAGGAGCCATTTTTCAACAAGACAATGCTCGGCCTCATACGGCAAGGGTGTCACAAGACTTTCTCCGCACTGTTACTACCCTTCCTTATCCTGCCCGATCCCCAGATTTGTCTCCAATCGAGCATATCTGGGATCATTTGGGACGACGAGTTGGGCATCCCACGAGTTTGAACGAACTAGAAGCAAGGTTACAGCAATATGGAACGAAATGTCTCAAGACATCATACAGAACTGTATGACTCAATGCCCGATCGTATCGCATCGTGCATTCGCGCTGGAGGGGGTCCAACGGAGTATTAACTCCTTCGTTCTTTTGCCTTTTTCTCTGAAATAAATTATCCTTTTTCTTTGATTTTCTTATCATTTACTTATATCAAAGTAGTCATTACGTATGTAAAATTTCGTTTCATTTGATGACTCCTTCTTGGTGCGCTAATTTTTTTGTCCATGAGTGTATATATGTATATATATATATATATATATATATATATATATATATATATATATATATATATAATATTATATATATATATATATATATATATATATTTATTTATTTATTTAGGAAAGAGATAATGAAATGAGAGGAATGTTTTTAAAGGGTTTTGTAGCTTACTTGTGTAGTTTTATTAGACATGTTATAATAACCATAGTAAACTTAAAAAAGTCTTTTAATGCTTTAGCTTGAAACCATTATTTTATGTAGCTGTAATAAGTGCACACATGTAACGAAAATATCTGGTTGTTTAATTTATCAATGTTCAATATTCTGTTGAGAGAAATCGTTTGATATAGAAAATTGTTAAAATAAGATTCGAAAGACCTTTACTACAGTTTATGAAAAAAAGAAGAACCTTGTTTCACTTAACTCACGAGATATGGTTTCAAACTAAAAGTAGTTTTAATCTGATTTTCAGCATTACTTAATACTTTACACCGAAGTAGTCGTTAGATAAGACTTTAATCTGACTTTCGAAGGATTATTTCCTGCTGCTACATGACATATTTCTTTCCAACAAATACTCATTATTTACCATTAATATTTTCCATTTCAGAGTTCAAATTAATGAACTGTTATGTTTTAAGATTGTAGTTGCAGAATACTGCCTTAAATCATTCTCAATCATTATAGAAAATGTATTTGATTTTGTTAAATTTTGCGGTTCAAAAGAACTGGTTGAAAACGAACTGTTAAGGGGACAGTGGACTTTCAAAATTGTGAAATTTGTCGAAAAATTCGATTTTTTAAATTTTATTAAATTGTGAAACTACGTACGAGTAGAAATGTGTTGCAAACAGAATTTTTAATTTCTGTGATTACTTTCCTAGTAATAGGTATTTGTATTTCTAAAGAAAGTTGCCTGAAATAGAGTTTCATTTGAATTTGTTAGTCATCATTGTACACGATACTGGTACAATTATGAGAAATGTTGAAAAGCTAAAATATATTTATCTAAATCTATGGCTAATTGAAGTTCCATTACATATATATATATATATATATATATATAAGGTAAGTGATATTTATTTATTATGTAGTAATTTAATTTATATATTATGTGGTTACTAATAACATTAACTTTAAATGTGTTTTTCTCAAAATAAAGCTTTTCATGTCATACGAATATTCAAACTGCTCCATGCGCATTCCAAATTATCGTGTTTTGAAATTTAAGTTTTATATACTTAACTGTATATAAAATAAATCTAATTGAAAAAAAACATGCTTCGTAGCTCAGAATTTCTAAATTTTGTTCTTAAAAAGATGATTTATAGGCATTTTGCGTAATAAAAAGGGTGTTTTCAGTATTACTATTTTTTCCTCTTTGTATTTTTATTTAAGCAATAAGTATGTATTTAAAAAATGTATGTAAAGCTTTGTATTTAAAGTTAATATGGTATGTATGTAAACCTTTGTATTTAAAGTTAATATGGTATGTATGTAAAGCTTTGTATTTAAGCAATAAGTTTCATTGTAGTTCTATAAGGTATCCTGTAAATAAAAATTACCATATTATATACAAAAGAAATGCCCATGGGACATTTTTAATTAGGCCAATTATTGATATAATTATTATTCATAATTCATAAATTATCAATATTCATCATTAAATTTTAACCACTTTTAGATATCTATGGTACTAATCACATATTCAAATTTCAAGCAAATCCATGCAAAACAAAAAAGTTAGGTTTGAAAATCCACTGTCCCCTTAAGAAAAGAATGAAAAGGAAAAAAATTATAAAACAATAAATGTTAGGAGAGTGAAAGATTTTCAAACAGTAGAAAGAGCTGCAACAATAGAATATTGAACTGCGTGGGATAATACTTATGGGATGAATTTTCAACTGCAGTAAGTCTTTTACGCAGCAGTTATGAAATTATGTTTCATCATCTTGATTGTAGTGTGAGGTAGGACTGCAGTTAAGGGTGCCCCTTGTTTATTTGGCGCCAATAGTGCCAACGGGCCATTTAGGTTGGCAGGTAAGTTTTAACATCTATCGTGATGTATGCGTCACGAAATAATCACATGAAAAACACGTCAGAAATTTGCAGGAGTAACAACATTGGCGCACGCGTGAGAAAACTCGCACACTTGACGTTTATTAAGACAGAGAGAAAACCAATTTCCGGGCGGCACCCTTCAGTACAGTAAAAAAGGCACTTCGAGGTGCCCCTTGTTTTTTTGACGATAACATCCATAAAAGCAATGCAAATGCAATAAAAAGCATAAACTATGAGTATTAAAACAGTAAAAACCACAATATAGAAAACTTTTGTACACAATTTCATTGCACCAAATTTTTACATTTGCAAACGTATGGAGTACAATATTTAAAATTATCAAAAAAATTATGAAACTTAAGACAGAAAATATGGGTACTTACTTTAGGCAGAACTAGTTTTGTCTTACAGCAGGGTATAAAAAAATATTTAACACAATGTATGAAGTCAATAAATTAGAAGAAGCAAAAAGAAATAAATTAGAAGAGACAGATTAGAAGCTTACCATTCATAGCTTGGTAGAATTTTGTAAAAATGCACATTCGGGGTGTCCCTTGTTTTTTTTTTTACACCAATAGTGCAATCGTGCCATTTAAGATTGCGGTGATAAACATCCATCGTGATACTTGCGTCACAAAATAATCACATGACACGTCAGAAATTTACAGGAGTAACAACATTGGCGCAACGAGTGAGAAAACTCGCACACTGGACAACCAAATTCCCGGGCACTATTGGCGCCAGAAAAACAAGGGGAACCCTAAACTGCAGTCCTACCGTAGTATGATTGTAAAACCATACTTTAAACATTTTTCTTGCATTTGTGTAAAGATATCAAATAAAAGTTTGTATCAAGATGTATTGCTAACTTGGTTTTTACTACATTTCTGAATGCTACATCTATGTCCTATTGTATATTTTCAAGAAATTAAATTTGCCTACTTAAAAATAATTTAGTCCCTGTAAACGTAATATATAATATACTTTACTACACTGTTCTACATCATTTCCTCTATTTTATTGTGTACTATCTATTGTATCACGTATTTTCTCGTGTCCCTTGCTATGCGCAAAAAATGGGTAACATTTATGCATTTTACTTTATGTATGAAACGTGAACAGATTATGATATCTGAATGGGGCAATTGTTTTCCGACTGTTAGTTAGGTAAGTGCTTAGGTGGATTGAGGTAGATAGGATTTTCGTTAGATTTTTCTCATATAACAAATAAAGCACATTGTCGGAAAGACTGTCTTCCATGAATGCAAGAAAATAATACCACAAACAGTGTTTTTTCCATTCGTTCCAGATTCTTTTGTATAGGTGTTCCAATAAAAGCGCCGGATTTAGTTTTTGAATTAAACACGCATATATTTGAAAACTGATTATATTTTTATTTCATTGCAAAGTACAAATGTTCTCATTATGTATGGAATAAAATGTCAGACAATTCAAGTATATTAACCCCTTGAGGGGCGCCGTTTGCACAGTGCAAAAGCTTAAAACTAGTCTTTCCCCCCCCCCTTGCATTCAATGTATTCCAGTTTAAATGAGCAGAAAAATGCCATCTGTTATGAATTTAAAGAAGTGATAGAATTTGCACGTTTAATTGGAAATTTTTTCAAGATTCTTTAGGTCAAAATAAATCTCGAAAAAAATCTGTACCGTGCAAACGGGGGAGGTTTTTGTCCCTGAAAGGGTTAACTTTTCAAATAAATAATGTGTTTAGTTTAAAAACTAAATCCGGCACTCTCAGCTACACAAGGGGTTAATTAGACCTGGAACTAAAGATTAAATCCGCTTCCGAACGGCTACAAATATCCATGCCAAGAGTGGGACTCGAACCTACAGACTCCGTCACCGAATGCCAGCGCCCTAGCGATTCGGGACACAATGTATAATAGGAAAAACACACACACGAAATAATGGGTTAGCTTTTAAATTGTATATGAAATGCATGACTTTTAAACAAAATAAATAATATTATAAAATTTAAAAAATACAGTACTGACACATCTTACGGAGTGTCATTTTGGTGGATCACTTTAATGATACTTTGTTCATTTAAACATTTGGCGGTCTCAGAGGTTCTCAGGGTATCTCAGTCACAGGGAAGTTTGACTAAGATACATGAGTTACAAAGGTTTTACCGCGTGACTATATTATTTCCCTTGTGTGACGACCCTCCCGATCGAGACCCGGATTGCGGTTTTTAAATGCTAGCGACGGAACTGAAGTGAGTAGCGTTGGAAGGAGCGGAGAGAAAAGGAAGGGTTGTTTGTGTTTCACTGTAAAAGAAGTATCATTTTTGTCGATTCTGTTGAGATATATGCTACCGATATAGTTGATGTGTTCCACAGCCAATTTTTGTGTTGTGTTGCCCCTCGTCTCGTCAATATAGAATAAAGTTTGGTTTTTCCTGTTAATTAGCTGTTCTTATTACGGTACAGCTACATGTGGCAGCCGCGGCATGAGAACATTCCACGTGAGGGGTGAGTACCAAAAGTGATTTTGTTATTAGGGGAAATGGTGAAATTTTAATTATTGTATGATGCAATTTTTTTTGTTTTGTTTTGGTTACGTTCTTTTGAGTGTGAATTGAGGCATGCTATATGATAAAAAAATTGTTATTTCACTAGTAATTGTTGTAGCACGCCAGGTGCTGGTATAACTGAAATTTGTAGCACGGACACGTGCTGGTACAGTTGATTTTTGTAGCACGCCACGTGCTGGTATAGCAAAAATTTTGTAGCATGCCATATGCTGATATAGATGAAAATTTGTAGCACGCCATGTGCTGGTGTAACTAAAATTTTTGTAGCACACCACGTGCTTATTTGGTTCAAAGCATCACGCTTTTGTTGTACAATGTTGTTATATTTTTTGGTTTTGTAGCACACCATGTGCTGATGTAATTGTAAGCAACATTTATTTATGTGGGAAAACTCCATCAAGGAGATAAATTGCCTTACTTTCGGTTTTGAAAGCATTACGCTTTTGTTGTACAATTGTTTTTATATTTTTGGTTTTATAGCACGCCATGGGCTGATGTAATTGTAAGCAACATTTATTTATGTGGGAAAACTCCATCAAGGAGATAAATTGCCTTACTTTCGGTTTTGAAAGCATTACGCTTTTGTTGTACAATTGTTTTTATATTTTTGGTTTTATAGCACGCCATGTGCTGATGTAATTGTAAGCAACATTTATTTATGTGGGAAAACTCCATCAGGAGATAAATTGCATTACTTTCGGTTTTGAAAGCATCACGCTGTCGTTATACAATTGTTATAATTTTGGTTTTGTGGCACGCCATGTGCTGATGTAATTGTAAGCAACATTTATGGAGTGTGAAACTCCTGTTAGGAGATAAATTGTCTGTACTTTTGGTTTAGCACACTCTGTGCTTCTAATTGCTCGAGTTGAAACTCCTGCTAGGACATAAATTGTACTTACTTTCGGTTTTCTGCATCTTATGCTAAAATTTATAACTGTGTCCAAAAAAGATTTACACAAGTGTTATTTAAGTAATTTTGAGTGCAACTAATATTGAACTATTTTACCATGGCCTTTCTTTGCAAGCAAGAAAAAGTGATCTTCAGACTTTGGCTATTGAGATGGGGGAAAATATAAGTGAAGAATTAGTGATAACAGACCTGATAATATTAATAAAAAAATCTAGGCACTATGAAGAGGAGTGTGTGAAAAATCTTTTAGAAGGTATAATGGAAAATCGGTTAGAAGAGAGTAAAAACCAGTTTGAGCTTGGAAGGTTAAAAATTAAAGATGAAGATAAGAAGCGCCAATTCGAACTCGAGAAAGAAGATAAAAAGCACCAATTCGAACTCGAGAAAGAAGAAAAAAAGCGCCAATTTGAACTAGAAGAAAAGAAACTCCAATTCGGAAATGGAGAAATTAAGAATTGAAACTATGCAGGTATCCGTTACTGAGACTTCTCATCAGGAGCAAATTACGAATTCGCGAACTAATTTTATACTTCAGAAAATTCTTCAAAAATTCGATCCAAAGAGGAAGATATTAGTCTATATTTGAGTATTTTCGAACGCCAGGCAAAAAGGGCAGATGTTAGAAAACAGGATTGGGTGACACAGTTGCTACCCCTTCTTCCGCCGGATATCATCCAGCTTATAGCTAGAGAGCCGGAGGAAAAGACGGACAGTTACGATTACGTCAAAGAGTTGCTCCTAAAACGTTTTAAACTTAGCCCCGAGAAATTTCGTGTTAAGTTTGTGCAACGTCAAAAGAAGTCTGATAGTTCATGGAGAGATTTTTACTTTTGAATTAAGAAACTATCTTGAAGAATGGATACAAGGGTTGGAAATTAATACTTTTGAATTGCTGAAGGATCTGATGGTTACAGACCAGATAAAAAAAAACGTGTATCCTATGATGTTCGGGAACATTTTCTTGACAACTGGACTAAAATAACTTCAGCGACAAACTGTCCTGAGATGTGGACGAATATGACAGTGTACGGGGGAGTAGGAAATCCGAAAGTTATCCAACCTATGAACAAAGGAAGACTAGCAATAATTTCGAAAGGGAAATCGAAAATATCAGAAATTTCCTGCTAAATCTGGACAAATGAAAGGGATCAGGGAAAGCAAGACGTGTGGAAAGGTCATAGATATGAATATTTTTGATCGGCGAAAACCCTTGCAGTGTTATGAAGTGTGGGTCGGTGGACCATTTGCGACCGACTTGTCCTAAATTAAAGGCTCAGAAAACTTCAGAACAAGTAAACCAAATTTGTGAGGGACAAGAAGAGGAGAGTTTGCTAAGTCCTTTTACAACATTAGCGGAAGTAAATGGGTTTACCATGCCTGTTCTTCGAGATTCAGGTGCCACGATAGACGTCATATGTAGGAAATATGTCTCTCCCGAGATGTACACAGGCGAAACTATTTGGGTACAGCAGCCTTTGGACGAAGGTCCGACAGGTCTACCGTTGGCAAAGGTTAGAATCTCTGGACAATTTGGTAGCATTGATACAAAAGCCGCAGTTGTCCGTTGTGAATTCGATAAGGGACGCTATATTTTAGGAAATCGACTGCAGCCAGATTATCGAATTTACAGGTAGGAAAGGTTTCGATTTCTCATCTTAGCGCAGTGCAAACTTGCGCCCAAACGGAAAGAGAAAATGCAGAAATGAAGAGAGTTTAGGCCCTGAACAAGAATCTAGCCAAATAAGGGTGCTCAAAATGAAGAATTCCAGCAAGGATTTTGTAACGGACGTTGAAGAGCAAAACGACACTTCTTTAATCATAGATGACGAATTTTTGCCTCCAGTAGAAACCAATTCAAATGAGCTTTCTCTCTTGAAGACAGACCATGAGCAGTTTTCTAAGTCCAGAATGATAGTGAAGAATTACAGTCCATTTTCAAGGTTGTTAACGAAGATTCAAAACGCCAAAACAAAGGATCGAAGCTTATGATCGATAAAAGTCTACTATTTAAATGTCAGGAAGACCACCCAGAAGAATATAAGGGTTTGATTAAGATTACTGGAACTAAGATGGTATTGACAAAGCTGGGCATGAAATTGAGCTCATACCAGAGAAACAGGACAAATTGGCATTGGAACGTATTGATATACCAAGAGTTTACCACCCCTTTATTTCCGAACCTTTCAATGAAGTTTGAAAATAAGATTATAAATGAAACTGGTGCCAGAGTGATATCCCTCCTCCACCAGTAAACAAAAGTGAGTTTACTATTGCTGGGATGAAAACATCTATGAGGAAAGGAAGGGAAATAGTCTACCAGTGTCAGTAGAAGTTTCTAAAAATCAGCACAAAAATATAATTGGATCACGTGGTCAAACAATTCAAGAAATTTTAGCTGAAACCTGGTGTATCTGTTGAGATGCTACTTCCTCTGACTCCCGATCTAATACAAGAAAACTTAGGGGTGAGAAAGCCAAGTTTGGACCTGCTCATACACTTGTGTATTCGAGGACAAACAGTGTTGTTACTGAACATGTAGAGTCTCCCCGTTGGCTTCACAAACACATTATGGGAAAAGAGGAGCTAATATTAAGAAGATCGCTAATGATTTAACTAAAGTTCAAGTGGATTTTGTTGATGGGAATGACAGCATTAATGCAGAAGGACCCCCTGATTGAAGTTAAGGGAGCTTGCCGAAAATTAAAAGAAGTGACTAAAGAACTTAAAACACAAGTTGCCTATGCAGACATCACAATAACACCAGTTTTCCACCCTCATATAATTGGCAAACATGGCGCAAATATCAACCGTCCGAAGGAGACAAAATCTTAATTAACATTCTGTCAGATGAAATGAGTAGAGCCTCTCTAAATTTATAGGGCTATACCTATACCGGAAAAGGGTATTGTAAAATGTAGTAGTGTATTTGTTATTATATATATATATATAGCCCACGATTATTTCGTTTTATTTGTTTTTGTTTTGGATATTATAGTAATGTGAAAATGTTATGGTTTGATGAATATTGTGCAAAAAAAAATTATGATTCTGTAATCAGAACAATACTATGTTGTAGTAAAATTGGTAATATTTTGATTTAATCTATTTTATTCAGTTGAATTTCGTTAATTACATGTTACATTTAGGTTTTTTTGTTGCTGTTTTGTGTGTGGACCCTAATAACTTTAATCACTTGGTACTTGTTGTGTTCCCTTTAGTAAAGGAAGATGAACTTTCGTGATCATTTTATATTTGATGGTCCTGTATACCATCTGACTAACTTTTCCTTCGTAAAACTCTAGAAAAGTTTTCAAGGGGGGGAGGAGTTGTGACGACCTCCCGATCGAGACCCGGATTGCGGTTTTTAAATGCTAGCGAACGGAACTGAAGTGAAGTAGCGTTGGAAGGAGCGGAGAGAAAAGGGAAGGGTTGTTTGTATTTCACTGTAAAAAGAAGTATCATTTTTGTCGATTCTGTTGAGATATTATGCTACCGATATAGTGTGATGTGTTCCACACCAATTTTTGTGTTGTGTTGCCCTCGTCTCGTCAATATAGAATAAAGTTTGTTTTTCCTGTTAATTAGCTGTCTTATTACGGTGCACTTGGATGATATTATCTCCCCAAGATTGTGTATAAGAAAACAAAACATTTTTAATTAACGCTTGAGAGTATTCAGATTCGTTTTAAGAGACTTTTGGGGTTACTGCTCCATGGTATAAGGGTTCGTACGCCTAAGTAAGCAGTATGAGCTACTTTAATTTACGTGCAAGAACTAAAGACTGGGGGCGTAAATAAAGGAGGAATTAAAAAATAAAGAATGTGAGTCGTGTAGTAGAAATTTTATTCTGAAGCATTTTAAAACTTTAATTTAAGGTGCCTAGCTATTTAGCATTTAGCATAAAATATGAAAAACGCAAACCACTTTTATCGAATTGAATTACGCCGATCAAGAGAAACCTTTCTAAAGACACTGCACTTGCAAATAAGCCAATTTCCTTTACTCTCGTGCTAATATGAACCTTGAAAGAAATTACGTGATTACATATAAGTTAAATTTTAACAAAAAGTTTATCTCGTAAGATACTGGTGAAACTGTTTAAAATAAATAACTACAATCAAGACTAACTACGGTTCTTCGAAGATTCCCAGGAGCATATGTATCGTAATTTAAACGCACAAAATTATTAAGGGGTATGTTATATTTAAATGAATAAACGTATTTGCATTTAATTCCAATCCCTATTCGATTCAAAATGACTTGCAGTCTCATTGATCACTTCGTTGCTTAAAATTGAAATCCAAAACTTTACTTTAAAATGTTGATTTATTGTATTTATCATTATTATATATCTGATTTTCGTTACAGTCGCAGGTTCGTTTTTTGCATTAAGTTTGGATTTTGTTTAAAGTAGATATCTTTAATTAAGTACAGGCAGTACTAAATACATTCTTGAAATGAAATTTATTTAAGTAATATGATTTTCACGTCTTTGTTAATTTATAACTGTTGAAAACATATTGTTTCAAATGATAAAAAAAAAAAAAAATCTCACTTTTCAATTTCACATTTTTTTTATTGAACGCTAATGTTACATAAATATAAAACAATGAAAGTATCGTTTTATTTTTTATGTATATCACATAAAGTAATAAATTTAGATTTCACTTTTCACACTAGGACATACAATATTAAATTTTTAAAGAAATAGCGAATTAAATAAGATAAAATAAATTGAGTTCAAAAATTATTCTTGCTTCCCCGAATAGCAAAATTTTGTTGTATATAATATTAGCTCCCTTTTTTAATGTTCAACGTAACATAAATAATTAAATAATGCAAGTAAACATTTCGCTCAAGGGGAAAGGAATTTTCAACTTTCGCTATTCATACATGGGCATACAAATAGTAAATTTTAAAGAATGTACTAAATAAATACGATTAATAAATCGAATTCAATATTATTCTTGCTCCTGAATAACAAAATTTTGTTCTATTTACATATAGTAATTTTAGCCTCCTTGTTCTTATTGTTTAAGTTACATAATAATTAACAATGAAGGGTATATTTTTCGATCAAGGAAAGGAATTTCAACTTTCGCTTTCCATACATGAGCTTACAAATATTAATTGTAAAAGAAATGTACGAAGGTAAATACGATTTAATAAATTGAGTTTAACAATTATTCTTGTCCTACGAATAACAAAATTTTGTCGTATTTTAATACATGAAGCAAATATTACCCCCTTGTTTCTCAATGTAAAAACAACATAATTTTTAGCAAAATTAGTTCTAAAAATATATGTCGCTTAAGTCAAAGGGCATGATAAATTAAATATCAGGAAGAGTTTCTTTCTACACATTGATTAAACGATTTAAAAAAAAATCTAATTCCAACCTAGATGATGAAGACAAAAAATTTTGCTTATAGATCTTAAATATTGGGAAAAAAACCTTGGGAGGATTTGCTTCGCGATAGTTATAAAGGAATAATTTCCCCTTTGCAACTGATTGTAATGGATTATGACTTTATGCAATTACATAATTTCAGAGCCTAATGTTTTGTAATTTTATTTAAATTTTAATGAGAATCTTGTCTTAAAAACCTGATAATATTTTCAGTAAACTGGCAGTTGACTGACAAAGGATTACGCAAAATAAGTAGTTGAATGCATATTATAATAACCAAAACTGTCTTTGATTTAGGTTATATCGACATCCATAAATGACTATGTCTCTATTTTTAAAAAAAGTAACTGCCGCTGCCGCTGCGGTCAGAAGCTTGTCATGCTATCACTTCCGAAACCGCTGGGGGTATGGGGGTCGAGAGCGATACCAATGGATGCAGAAAAATGGGGGGGACCAAAGAAAGGTATGTCTCATCTTCGTCGATTTGAGGTTTTTTAAAATTTATGTTTTGTGGGAAAATACTGACTTTTTCTGCTTTAGATTACGATAACTCGCCAAAAATGAATCGTAGAATTTTGATCTTTTTACAATCTAAGACTACAGACATTTCTCTTTCAACTAGACCTCATTTGTTAAAAAATATTTTAAAAACGACTAAAATTGTCATGAAAAATGAAAGTTTTTCAACAATTTTCAACAATATCGTCCCATATGTGGATTTAATATCTCTGCTCCTCGAGTTTTTATCTTACATAGAAAATATTTACATAATCTTGAATCTGAAACGCTTTCTTATTCATATAAACTTCATTTTAAGTCTCTATCTTAAATTTCGATTTTTAATTGAATTTAAAGCGGATAATTCACAGTGATGAAAAGCCTTCGCATAAGGGTGACAACAGTAAATGGATGGAAGTTGTTACATTGCCCGAGAATCACCTCTATGTATCTCGCTATTAGCCCTAACAGAGGAAGATTGTAAAAATAATTTAAAAGAAACTAAAATAAAATTCAGTTTATATTATATTCTTTTTTATAATACAGTATATTCAGTTTATATTATATGTTTTTATATACAGTATATTCAGTTTATATTATATTCAGTATTTCTTGCTTTCAGTTATATTATATTCTTTATTCCGTTTTACTAAGGCCCCGTACGAAAAGCGAGCGTAGCGGAGCCTAGAGGCGAAGCCTCTAGAACATTTACAAATACAGATTATTATCAACACTATATGGTGAAATGTAATTAAATTGACTTGATGGTAAAGAACATCATGTAAAATTTCATGATTTGGATGATTATAAAACATATGAAATTTTAAAAAAAGGTGGCATTAAATGTGGTTTAAGAAAGTGAGAGGCTTTAAAAAATCAAGATAGGGAAAAATGGAATTATGTAATTCCAAATTGGCATATGATCCTCCGCATTCTGAGGCATCGACTGAAACGAGATTTTATAATATAAATTAAAGTATGTATTAAAATCTGAGTCAGTGAATTCCAGTTCTCAGCAGTTTTGTAGTCTTAAGGGTTACTTAATGAGCTTTTGCATTGTGCTAGAGCTTTTTATTCTGTCCAAATGATTTTTAACTGTGTTTAAAGTAGAAAATTTGACTGGCTTCTCCAGTCTGTTAAATTGTCGTTTTCCAGGTACTAGTCATCCAGCACTGCATTAATTTCGAGAATTATCCTATACGTAAACTGAGTTTGAACAAATGGGCCCTTGAAAAGCCTTATTGCAGAATCTTGGGCTGATCGATTCTCTTGGCTGACCAGTATCGTCCCGTGCAGGATGTATTTCATTTAACATGCAACCACAGTCGTAATGATGACGTTTCCGTGATGTTAGAGAAGAGATTTCGAGGCCCTTGTTTCATCGAATAATAAACACACCGAGGAGCAATGTTTATTCTAATTTTGATCATCTCTAAATATTACACAAACCCATTGCTGATGATGTCAACTCAGTTCTAGTTTAAACGTGTTGTCGACGATGTTAAATTAAAAAACACAAAAGTCAATCGATTCTTTGCGTAAAGGTCATCTCGTAAATCGTTTGTATGCAGTTCATCATGACACAAATTTTATATATAATATATATATATATATATAAGAATATATATATATATATATATATATATATATATATATATAATGTTATCGGTGGCGATGAACAACCGGACTGGGAGCCCGTGATATCCAGACAGTTCTGTACTCGTGGGGGCAGGCGAAATGCAGACTCGATTCACACCAACGTGAGAAAGGAAGAGGCAGTTTTGATATCCAAAATACAAACTTTTAATTGCGGGAGCGTCCGCTTGACATCTTTCACTTGGGATACACTCTTATACAGCGAATCAACATATTTCACTTTAATTATCCTGAGCATTATTGACATATTATAAAACCCCGCAGCGCAAAGGAGCTGCGACTACATAGGACGGATCCGAACAGACAAAGAGCCGCGAAGACCTCGACTCAAGCCCGAAATATGGTTGCATTGAACTTCTAATTGGTCAGAACATGACACCTGACCTAACGCCATATGAGGTGATGTTTTCGTCAGACTTTCTCGTACTTTCTACGTTAATGTAACTCTGGCTGCGCGTGGCTTTAGGGGAAATCTAATAGTTTATTTTGGTTATTCCCAGGTCAAAATCAGGTTGAGAGGAATTATTATATTGCGATAATATAAAAGAATTTTGAATAGGCGTTTCCTTAAGGTTAAAAAGTTATCGGTTCCATATATATATATATAATATATATATATATATATATATATATATGATTAATGTTGTCCCTCGTTGAATATCGAACACACCTGTTTACACTAACATTGATATATTATCGACGAGTCACAGGACAAAAACAGTTATACAATTAACATCTATGGAACAGATTTTACGTCTCCCCGGGTAGCCGTCCTGCTACCACGTTACGTCTTAATGTCTTACTCTCGCGGCGGCTTTTCCTCTCTGTCTAGTCGTGCGTTCCCCGTAGAATGGCGGGGATCTTCGTTAGGCGGGGACGCCTCTCATTCGTCAGGCCATAGTCTTTGCCGCACTGAATCATTATACAAAACAAGAAAAGAAAATGAAAAAAAGAAAGTAATTAACAATAGTTCAGGATCATGATAGAATGTCCATTGTTCAGTCCAAGTCGTCATCGTAAAGGAGCTGGAGGTATAGTCACTAGGTGTTTGGTCAACTTTTGAATTGATCAGCGGCTGTCGATGTCAAGTTGGACCATCGTGCAGACCAACTTTTCGGGCGTCATAGTCGGTCATGGGTCGAACTGTTATGATTTCGGTAAGGACCAAAAAATTTGGGCCGCAATTTGAGCTCAGAACCAAACTGGTTGCGTTGATCTGCTATGTGATAGGTACCGGGTGGCCATAATAAACTGACAGTGCTCACAGTGTTCTGTATCTCGCGATCTATTTTGCGAGAATGACTCCCCACATTTTGTAGGAAAGTTAACAAGACGGGGGACGAAGGATCCGCGAAAAAATAAATTAGTTCCAAAAGTCACCGCTAGGGGAATATTTGGCGCTGTGTAATAGAAAATAAGAGTGTTAACACATGCAAATCATACGGAAATTACCTTTATTTTGCATTCAAATGAGGTTCAATGTGGCTGCCGTTGTTGTGGACCCCATATTGCATTCTGTGCACAGTATGCACAACTGCAGACAGTAACATGTCGTCAGAATCTCCCGTACAGTCCGGATATGTTATCCTTCAACGTAGCAAGGTCCTGGACCACTACTTGATAGACCTTGGACTTAAGGTAACCCCATAGCCAGAAGTGCCATGGGGTAAGATCAGGCGACCGAGGTGGCCATGCAGTTGGAAAGTAGCGGCTAATACTTTTTCTGTTGTGAATTTCTGTCGTAGCAGCTGTTGCACCCGTCACAGCAACGTGTGAGGGGCTCCATCTTGCATGAAAATGATTTCCCTAGGCATTGTCTTTTGCTGAACTGCCGGAATGACAAAGCTGTTCAACATGGTGGGCGATATTTCTCTCCAGTAACAGAACAGGTTTTCCTGTCCTGTCGGGGTATGTTCTCATAGAAGAATGGACCTACGATAAATTCCGCTGTGAACCCAACCCAAACAGTTACCTTTGGTGAATGTAAGGGAATTTCTGTGACTGCATGTGGTGAGTTGTCATCCCAAATCGGCAGGATTCTGGGTATTCACAGTTCCAGGTAAAAGTGGGCCTCGTCTTCCCATAAGATTTTCCACGGCCAAGCATAATCCACTTCCATTCTGGCAAAAAAGGTAAGAGCAAAAGTCAATCGCTTATCATGGTCGGGGTACAGTAACTCCTGTACACGGCTGATCTTGTACGGATAGAAGTTGAAATCTTTCGTAAGATTTTCCACACCGTACTGTAAGGCATATCCATATTCCGAGCTAATCCACGAGCGCTAGAGGTGGCAGCAATATTGTCTGGTCCTCTGTCGACAATCGCCGTGGCAACTGCTTCGATTGTATCCTGTGGTACAGGTTTTCGTCCTCTGCCTGACTGAACCTTCATGAAACCTGTTTTCTCAAACGTCGCAACCATTGCCTTTTAGCCCATTAACTGAACACAGGACCGTTACCTTTACGCATTTTTTGTGCGTTCTAAAAATACGAAGAACGGCTGACGCGTTGCACGGGTTGAGGTAAAAGAATTTGACCAGTAACGCACGCTCGACTAAAGAAGGGGACATTGCACATAACTTTCAATCCGATTGATTCGAAACGTAACACATGCCTTTTAAAACCCAGACCAGTGGCACTGTGCCAATGGATGTAACGTGAAATTTGAATAAAGAACTTCTTCAGCTGCTCAGCGTACTGATATGCAGATCACGAGACTTTATCGGTGTTTATGTAGATTTTACGCTTTTTTAAAAGTGTTGCCATATTGCACTTGAACTAAATAAGAAAATGTGCATAATAAAGGTAATTTTATTCCGTATTAATTTGCATTGTTAACACTCTATTTTCTATTACACAGTGCCAAATATTCCCCTAGCGGTGACTTTTGGAACTAATTTATTTTTTCTCGAATCCTTCGTCCCCCGTCTTGTTTAATCTTCCTACAAAATGTGGCGTCAAATAGATCGCGCTACAGAACATGTGAGCACGGTCATTTTATTATGGCCACCCGGTATTTTGAAAAGGAATATTTGTAGCATAATTTGATTTACGAGTAATTCAGTTTGCATGCGAAGGGTGAAACTAACTTAACTTCAACATGAGAGTGTAAAAATATTAAATGCCAAAATAAAATAAATAAAAAATAAAATCCAATAACCAGTAAAGCAAATTATTACTAAGCATTTGTTTTAAATTGAATATTATAAACAAGTATATTTTTAATTAAATAATAATATACAACATGTTTGTGTTCATTATACTTACATATTTATCTCGACGATGGAGTAAATGCTTGCTATCATAAAATTGAAGATAGTATCACGCATCCTTCCGATACACCAAGATGCATGATTTTCCGGAATATGTAAACTTTTATGAGTCTCGTTAAAGATCTTATTTTCCAAACAGTTATGAAGTTCATTTATCGATGTTGCCGAGGATCTAGCAGACCTGAGAGCTTTTAGGGTAGTTTTAGATGTCCTCGCGTTTCTGTGGATTTCCTGACTGAATTAATGGAGCGTTTAAGCTAAGAGTTTCTTAATAACACGACGGAACATTTATCATATATTTGGATTTCCATTTAGTGGAAACTTGTTTGCAATCTGTTGTATTAGGGAAGGACTATCAATAAAGCCGAAAGAGATCGCTATCGTTACTGGGTGTAATGATGATTGCCTACCTACATATTTCATTCACCAAGAAATGTCATTTGGATGTTTGCACGTCTATTCATAATATGTATCTTTAAAACTAGGTTTATGCTGGTAAATAATGTTTTAAGAGAAAAAGTTATTTTTGTGTATGCATATTGCTACCTATACATGTGAAAAATGAAACTGAAATTACGAAATTTCTAGCATTTGACAATGTTTAAAATGAAGTACTTAATTTTATGTATATTCTATTAGTTTGTTTAAAATGTTATATTATTATATAAGAAAATCGAAATTTTTCTACGTAATTTATCTGCTTATCGTATCTAATTACAAGGCTCCTAAAAAATGTCTTACATTTGTCAAATTTGCCCTAAATCCAACACATTCGAGGATTTTCTTTAATATGCCAATAGTTTGAGGATATTGAGAGGGTTGAATATATTTATTTCTGTCAGGGAAAGTTCGTGTTTATTGACAGGTAAACAGAAATAAAATTACAAGTTAATAAAATGACCTTTCACTGAAACATTAATTTTCATGATTTTTTTAAGGGCAATCCTTTTGGAGACATAAGTTTTATGCATTATTAAAGAGAAAATAATGGAATTTCTTACAGTAAAAATGCCATGTTCTGTGTGATCTCTGTCTCATCAAAGCACAGGCTCTTTGATCACTTCAGGTAAAAAATCTCTGTGTTGATTCATCACTTATAGATAAAGGATTAAGTGCAATATTCTGGGTTTATAAAAGGAATATTGTAGTTTGAAACTGTTTTTATCGAAACCATGACTCTTTTTTTTCTGTCATGAAATGTAAAATGAGTTTAACATCCCCAATGAAAATTGAAGTAAAAAGGATTTTGCTTATAATTCTACAATAAACACACAGATTTAAACCAGAGCCTTTCTAAATTATGCCTCTTAATTAAAATAAAACGACTTGGGTACATAAGTAAATAGCCCACCAAAAGTTAAAAAATGAATTTATAATTAAATTATAGAGTAATTTCATTTTAAACAACCATCAGTTTAAAATTCGTACTTAAAGATATTAACTGTTATAAAAATTATAAATAATTAAAGAAATTTTTAATAAATCCTGCTTGATAAATTGATGTACTTATTCTTATAAAATGAAAACATGCAACTGTACCTCACCTTACTAGTTTGAGTGTCGCTTTTACACTAGTTTGTGCAATAAACATTACTTTTTAAAATTCATACCCATTTTATTACAAAATTTTCATTATTTTATATTTTTAAACTATCCCCTAATGCTTTAAATTAAAAACAAACTTAAGATTTCGATAGGTCTGGTGCAACTATTCGTTTAATGTACAACCTTTTTCTTCTCATGGTTTCAAAACTAAGAAACCAAAAATCTTGAAATTTACACCGAAACTGTATAGAATTTATTTTTCTTTGGTTAACATAAAATTTTCTTTTACGGGAAGTTTCAGAGTTTAAAATGCTTCATATACTGCAACAAGATTTAATTTCTAACTGTTCTGCTGCTTAAATCATTAAAAAAAATCTTTACAAACTTTCGTAACGACAGAAAAAAGCATACATTTGAACAGCCTAGATAGCAACGAAATTTCCAGAAAGTCTAAAGAAATTTATGAATATCTGAATTTTAAAGTAGTAAAAATATTTCTATGAAAAACTTTATATAAATAAATTTTTCTATTTTTAAGCAACTTGAGAAAGTGAACGTATGAAAAATGTGCTATACTAAAAAGAAAAATCTGAAAATTTGTACTGAGACTAATATTTACAATAAAGGCACCAATTTTGTTTGTGTTATAATTTAAAAATTTTTATGAAGTTATTATTGCTCTGAATGAATCTACGGATCTAACTTTCAACTAATCTCGTCATCAATCACTTTCTGTTTAGAAAATTATATGGTCTTCGTCAAAATGTTCTTTTATTACGCACCGAACCAACTGACTACAAAGTTTATAATTTTTTGAATCAATAATTTTTATTTTTGGGGGGATTTAGAAATTCTTTTTCAGACGTTAGCATAAAAACAAACTTGAAACCTACATTTTTATGAAGTTTTGATAAAAGTTTTTTCTTTTCTCACGTTAAAATTAACATTTCAGAATAGAAAAAATGACCACAGGGGATACACGTAAAATTTGAATTGTGTTTCCTCAAAGTCACTTGAGTATCGTTTTGAAATCTTAGTAATATTTAAAAAAACAATTATTTTTTGCTACTTTTGTAGTTCTTTAAAAATATTTCATAGGTTTATCGATATGAAAGATAAGAGCATAAAATTCTTTATTCACGATAGATGGTCTCTACTTTTATAGAGAATTCAGCTCACTTCTATCCAGACTTGGGTGTACATAATTTGAAGTGGCACTCTAAATGAATTTGATACAAATGTTGTTCGTTATAAATGTAACGAGAACAACCAGGGTATATATAAACTTTCGGGCGCCAGTATAGAGTATACTTAGGGGCACTCTATTTGAATTTGATACAAACACAGTTTATACACGAAACAATGTTTATTGAACATTGTTTATTGAACAGGTGACACCATCAAACAGTGGATTTGCAGAGTTGCGGATACTGGGCTTGCCAACTGTGCCCTAGAAAATCTATTTTAGTTAAAAGTGTCAACACAATTGCACAGCATGACATTCCTTGACTGTTTGTATCTGCTCTCCCCCAATTCATAATGCACATGTGTTATGTTTTGTGATGTTAGTACATTAGTGGTTAATTATTATATTATGCAGTATGTATTTTTTTTCTATTCCCTACATGCCCCCTTCAAAAATTTATAAAACAACAGTATGCCGTTTTTTTTCAGTGGCTCACCCCTTCCCCTCAAAATGTTTACACAGTATATACACTGGGGAACTTTAAACCAATTTGGTTCGGTTTTATTAAAGGGCGGGAGTTAGAATAAGAGAATTGATACAAGACTTGTTCATGAAAGCGGCAACTTCCCTGCACCAGTCTGTCCATTCCATGGAACCTCTCTTGATGGTCGCAGTCCTAGTAAAGAGGTTCGTTGACCGTGTGGGCATCCTTCGTGCAGCAGGTCATTGGTCCTTCCTTGACTGTTCGTATCTGCTCTCCCCCAATTCATAATGCACATGTGTTATGTTTTGTGAAGTTAGTACATTATTGAGTTAGTTGTTATCTGTAGTTAGTATGTATTTTTTTTCTATTCACTACATGTCCCCTTCAAAAATTTATAAAACAACAGTATGCCGTTTTTTTCAGTGGCTTACCCCTTTCCTCTCAAAATATTTTTTTCACAGCATATACACTTGGGAACTTCAAACCAATTTGGTTCGGTTTTATTAAAGGGTGGGAGAAAGAATAAGAGAATTGATACAAGATTTGTTCATGAAAGCGTCAACTTCCCTGCACCAGTCTGTCCATTCCGTGGAACCTCTCTTGATGGTCGCAGTCCTAGTAAAGGGGTTCGTTGACCGTGTGGGCATCCTTCGTGCAGCAGGTCGTTGGTCCTGAGGCGCTGGTCCGGCTTGACGATGGACAGGAGGTCTCAAGGGAGGAGGCCAACCTTCCTGGGCGGCTGATATCTTCCGCTTCCTGTACTTATGCAAATGAGATTTAGAATTTTAATTCTTCCTTTTGATAACCTTGTGTACCTTATATGTGCCACGTTCATCCTTTGATGGAGGTTTTGTAGTGCACACTTTACTTTTCTCCGTACTTTTTAGAGTATAGGCATTAGATTTTAAAGCAGATTCTATTTTTTCAAACTTATACGACGCGCCTATGTGTTCAGTTACTGGCTTTATCTCCCCATTTATGATACTTTTAAATTTAGTTCGCCGCTTGTTTCATGTTTTTCAACAACCTGACTCTGTTTTTCGTATTTGTTCTTATACGACTTCTTGTTTACCGCCTTAATTACTTCAGTATTAGCCGTTTTAATGTTGGAACCTGAAGGCGCTTTTTCACGTTTTTTTATCCCCCTTAACTTTAGTTTTATCCTCTTTTGACGAAAAAGTCTCAACTTGCAATTGAAACTTGCGACATCAGAATCGTTATCATTTAAATTCTTTAAAACTGCTTCAGTTTTAGGAAGATTAAGCTTTCCGTATTCGTGCGTTTTAATGCTAACTACTTCTACAACTTCCGAAACATCAGCTGAACTACTTACAGTATAACTATGTGTCAAATTTTCCTCCTAACTCTCAGTCTGGTTTTCATGCACTTTATTTAAGACCATAATATCAACCTGTTCGACAGAATCCTCATTCGGCTGGGAACTTGAAATAATATTATCATTACCTAGTGAGTTCCTACTATCGTTTAAAGCATGTTTATTATCGTCAGCTAATAAGTTTTCACTAACTTCCGTAACCCATACTTCGTCATCTACTAAATTTCCTTCATTAACAGATGTGTGAATATCATCTAAAATATCAGGTATAATATTAATACAAGTATCAGAAGATTTATTTTCTAAACCACTAGCATTAGTGTCGACACTGTGTTCAGAAATTTGCACTGGAATTACCGCATTTTTCCAGCTAGGCTCACTTTTATTATAAGCCACAAAAATACCCCGACTTTCATTATTCTCAAAATAATGATTGCTGCTCGGACAAGTTAATACATTAGACCACACAGTTTCAACAGGTTGAACCATATCATGTGAATCAACTTGCCAGTGCACGTAAGGTGCTTGCATATTATTTACTTTAAGTGCACTAATTTTACTATAATGTTGGGCTTTACTATCATGCCGTCCACGATGTCGATTTGAAACTCGCGAAAAATTTTGGCTGGGGGGGGGGATAAAACTTCTTATACCTGAGTGAGGGTCAGGGGTTGCGAAGAAATGCCTATTGTCATGTTTAGCTAAAGCTTGAAGGAGGGTAACCTTGCTTGTAATATTTTGATTGTCCAAAAAATCTTGAACACTTGGATTCAAACGTTGGATAACTATTTTTAAGATAACCGCTTCCGTCATCCCTTCTAAATATTCCTCACACTTTATAATCTTTTCCATAGCAAAATCTAACGCAGACTGACCTTCACGTTGCCTTAGCGAATAAATTTCCGCTTCTATTTGACTTTGATTAAAGATCTTGGGAAAAACACTAAGAAACTGTTGCATGAATGACGAATAGTCAAAAATCAGATTACTGCTTTGCATACACGTGTACCATTGAAATGCACTACCTCTTAAAGCGAATAGAGCAATTTTAAGTTTCTCCCCCTCTGGGGTGCATTGTTGCTGAAAGTAATGCTCAATTTTCTTTAGGAATTGGCTTGAGGGTCTGCCATTGAATGTGGCTTCGAATGGCGCAATTTGCTGAACCATAATTACCCGAGGAAAATTTCCAGCAGGGTTTTGTTCTACAACACTCATTTTCAAATAGTATATAAGTAAAATAACAAGATACTTTCACAATTTAAATTTGTCAATATCAGAGTATGCCACAGTATAAAGTTCAAACTTCAAATATGTTGTTCGTTATAAATGTAACGAGAACAACCAGGGTATATATAAACTTTCTGGCGCCAGTATAGAGTATACTTAGGGGCACTCTATTTGAATTTGATACAAACACAGCTTATACATGAAACAATGTTTATTGAATTCGTTGCACTTTATAGAATTTGCTTTTACAGCATTAAACATACGTACTACTTGTACGGAATATATATTAACATTCAATAGAAATACACATTGCAATGCTCACAAACCAGCAGTTCTGCCACGTAAACTTTGGGCCCCCTAAGCACTAGCGCCGGCTAAAACCTGGAGCTGCTTACTCGTAGCTCCCCTAACTCGCTTATCTATCAACCTTAACAACAACCTTCCTTCAACCTCTGTATTAATCAAGCTGCTTGGTATTTATACCAAGTGCGTATGCCGAAATTAGCATATCTGAAGCAGCTTCTTTAATTCATTCACTCAAAAGTTCGATTCTTGTGAATCGAATCTTATGTATACCTTACACTTTGTGTGATTTTTAAAAAGATTTTTCCCGTCAAAGATTTTTTATAAAATAAAAGAATACCGATTTTTCTCAGATGCATGGAAAATAAATCAATAAAGAAAAATCCTAAAGTGCTAAAATATAAATTCAGATTTCTGCTGTGCAATACCTATGTTTTTTTATAAAATAAAAGAATACCGATTTTTCTGAGATGCATGGAAAATAAATCAATAAAGAAAAATCCTAAAGTGATAAAATATAAATTCAGATTTCTGCTGTGCAATACCTATGTTTTAAAGGTTTTTCTGGTTGGCAAAATTAATGTAAAAAAAAGGAAGATTTGGGTTTCCTTCAACAAACGGTATGCGATAATATTTTGTGTATCTTAAATCTTAATAATTAGATTTATTGATTCATATAAAAAGTAAAATCCAAAGATAAAATGAAAAATCAAACACAGAGCATTCATTTTTTTGAGATAGGCAGAACTGGCAGAACACGTCATTAGTAGAAAATGTCATCCTCTTAGAGACAGACGGATTTCACAATAAGAAGTCAACCATTTTTTTTTTGTTAGATGCTACTAAATCGACCAATAACATAACAAGCTTTCCTCATCTTACAAATAACCTTAACAATTCAATTTATAGATCCATATATTATTAAAAGCCTGGGATGAAATTAAAAAAAAATCAAACAGAGCATTAATTTTTTTTGGTATAAGCAGAATTGGAATAATATAATAGTTAAAGCTATTGATAAAATGAAAAATCAAATAGAGAGGATTAACGTTTTGATGCAGATAAAGCTGGATTACGATAACACATAATTAGAAGAATATGTCACCCATAAAGAAAAAGACACCTTTCATAATTAGAAGTGAGACTATTTTTGCTACATGCCAGAAAATCGACCAAGACCACAACAGGTTTTCTTCATCTCAGCTTCTTACTTTGAAATTTTAATTTATCACTTCACAAATTTAAATTCTAAATGATTTGCAGCTGAGGAGTAGTGGTGTGAGCTAGTGGTGGAAAAATTTTATAAGTAAACAAATGTTGCCGGAGTACTTCTTTATTTAGCATTAAAGATGACGATATCAACGAATTTAAATTCAACAGTAAATATGGAATGTGTAAACGTGTAAAACATTTAGGATAAAGCTAAATAATAAAACTAATATTTTTGAGTATTTTTCAATTAAAAGACCTGTCTTGCTATATTTTGTATATCCCAATATTTCCAATATAATCTATGGAAATATGAAAAAGAAACCATTCTAGATTATTTCAGTTCGAAGCAATTCTGATATTTTCCTCGATAACGGATTTGACACATTTTTACCCCAAATTTTACTCAAAAAATGCAGCAAAAAATTTTAAGCATTTTACTTTAGAATTCTTTCTAAATATCTACATATTTAAAAAAAGTTTTGCAGGAGCAACTAAATTTGTGTAATGTTCATGTTTTAAACATATTATACATATGATAATCAGGGATTCAGCATTTTCGGAGTTTTAATAGTGCCAGTGACACGTGCATGTTATCCAGCAAGCAACGCTTAGATAATTTTCCGATCTACCCAGTGGCAATAAGAAAAATGCAGGATACGCCTAAGAAAACAGCAGGACTTTGAATGTTTTTGTACTTTTTACCCCTTTGAGAGGTTTTACTCCATTCTTGTGTGGATAATTTGACGAGACGCGTAAATCTTCAGGGTTAAAAACATCTATTCCGAATTTTTGTGTTCCCAATAAGACACAAAATTTTTGATACATATTTCATATTCAATAAAAACAAAACTAAATTGCGGATACTAAATTCGTCATCTACTAAATTTCCTTCATTAACAGATGTGTGAATATCATCTAAAATATCAGGTATATCATTAATACAAGTATCAGGAGATTTGCTTTCTAAACCACTAGCATTAGTATAGGCACTATTTTCAGGAAATTGCACTGGAATTACCGCATTATTCCAGATAGGCTCACTTTCTTTATAAGCCACAAAAATACCCCGACTTACACTATTCTCAAAATAATGATTACTGCTCGGACAAGTTAATACATTTGACCACACAGTTTCAACAGGTTGAACCATATCATGTGAAACAACTTGCCAGTGCACGTAAGGTGCTTGCATATTATTTACTTTAAGTGCACTAATTTTACTATAACGTTGGGCTTTACTATCATGCCGTCCACGATGTCGATTTGAAACTCGCGAAAATTTTTGGCTGGGGGGGGGGGGGTAAAACTTCTTATACCTGAGTGAGGGTCAGGGGTAGCGAAGAAAAGCCTATTGTCATGTTTAGCTAAAGCTTGAAGGAGGGTAACCTTGATTGTAATATTTTGATTGTCCAAAAAATCTTGAAAACTTGGATTCAAACGTTGGATAACTATTTTTAAGATAACCACTTCCGTCATCCCTTCTAAATATTCCTCACATTTTATAATCTTTTCCATAGCAAAATCTAACGCAGACTGACCTTCACGTTGCCGTAGCGAATAAATTTCCGCTTCTATTTGACTTTGATTAAAGATCTTGGGAAAAGCGTGAAGAAACTGTTGCTTGAATGACGAATAGTCAAAAATCAGATTACTCCTTTGCATACACGTGTACCACTGAAATGCACTACCTCTTAAAGCGAATAAAGCAATTTTAAGTTTCTCCCCCTCTGGGGTGCATTGTTGCTGAAAGTAATGCTCAATTTTCTTGAGGAATTGGCTTGAGGGGCCGCCATTGAATGTGGCTTCGAATGGCGCAATTTGCTGAACCATAATTACCCGAGGAAAATTTCTAGCGGGGTTTTGTTCTACAACACTCATTTTCAAATAGTATATAAGTATAATAACAAGATACTTTCACAATTTAGTTTTATCAATATGAGAGTAAACCAAAGTATAAAGTTCAAACTTCAAATATGTTGTTCGTTATAAATGTAACGAGAACAACCAGGTTATATATAAACTTTCGGGCACCAGTATAGAGTTTAGCTCACTTCTACCCAGACTTGGGTGTATATAATTTGAAGTAGCACTCTAAATGAATTTGATACAAACACAGTTTATACATGAAACAATGTTTATTGAATTCGTTGCACATATAGAATTTGCTTTTACAGCAATAAGCATACGTACTACTTGTACGGAATATATATTAGCATTCAATAAAGATACACCTTGCAATACTCACAAACTAGAGAGTCAAACCAGCAGTTCTGCCACGCAAACTTTGGGCCTGCTAAGCACAAGCGCCGGTTAACACCTGGAGCTGCTTACCTCGTAGCTCCCTCTCGCTTATCTATCAACCTTAACAAAACCTTCCTCTCTTTAACACTAGAACCGCAGGACTTTCGGTATACCTAGAACCGCGGAACGGGTCATTTTGACCCTAGATTGTAAACTTATAAAATATGCGCAAGCGCTTAATTTATTTAACTAAAACATTTTATTTTTTAAATAATAATCAATATTTCTCAGAATTTACATTAAATAATTTATATAAATCAAGAGAAATTAACTTAATTTTTACAAAATTGTATTATTTAAAATTTTATGTCCTTGAGTATAATAGCATGTCTCTTTAAAAAAATATGACATAAATTTCCTAATTTCAATGGAAAAACAGAGTATCTCTTTTTAATATGTTTAGACATAATTTCAAAAAATTAAAAATTAAAAATTTTATCAGTTACTAAAAATTTTATCAGTACTTAGTTTTACAGATTATAAAATCCAATTTATTGCATGCATTTTGTACAAAACTGATTAATAAGTTTTGTACATTTTTCACAGATGGGTGCTTTATATTTTGAACAGATATCTAGAGTTTTATGTTCACATTTCGAAATGTGACATCGGACTCGCTTACGCTCAATTTTTGGTTGTCCGTTGTTTTCATTGGTTGCTTCACATGCTCTTTTTGCCACCTTTTTATGTCGGAAGAGAACAAACTTTTCTCGCAATTCTTCAACTAAGTCTTCAATGAATTGCCGTCTAGTAATAGATTTTCCAGTTGCAGCTTTATATAAACCCAGGCATTCATTGCAGCAAGGTCCGAAATATTACAAAAAAAAACCTGCACCGGCCACCTACGTGAAGCAGACTTGACTGTAAATTTCCTTGCCATTTGTTCAATCACGTCCACACCGTATTTAGTTGCTTTGTAGAAAGCGATTGTATCAGGTAGTTTTTTTGGGTTATCCGCAATTTCTACGTTTGGATGGAGACTACTTAGCAACAAAACGTTTTTATCTTTTTTACCTTGATAAACAGTTAGACTCATGTCTTTATGGGTTAGTACCGTAGTCGAATACAATGTGGATTTTAACATTTTTACAGAGACTAGTATTTCTCTTCATGAGCGTTTTACAGTCCCTACAAGGCTAGTGTTTTTGGATTTCAATGCCCCTGCAAGCTTCAGTGTCGTGAAATAGTTGTTCGTAGTGACATTTCTACCTTTGTTTTCATATGGACTTATTAGTCGCAGCACTACATGTTCAGAAAGAAAAACGTTGGATGGACTTTTGTTATCTTTTCCAACATACGGGAATCCATTTATCAGATATTTTGAGTCAAATCTGCAGCCAACCAGAACTTGATTCCACACTTATCTGGTTTGTTTGGCATGTATTGGATAAACCTACACGTAGCTTTTGTAGGAAATAACTGTTCATCTAGAGTTTCATTAGGACCTGGTGTATAGTTAGTATTTCAATTTTCCCTGAAACGATTCCAAATATCCGAAATAAGGGCAAATTTGTCTGTCTCTAGACGCTTTGACATTGTTTATTTTATGTAGAAGCGTAAAAATCCCATTATTTCACGAAATTGGTCTCTTGACATTGAATTTTGGAAAAATGGTGGTCCTCAGTTCTTTGACCACAAGCTATCCAGTTCAAGTCCTTTTGCACAATATATACCACGTGCCATATTAAAATTTATATAAAAGCATCTATTTCTTCTAATGTTATATTCCATTCTCCTTCCTGAATCTGCCGATGAGCTTCATCTTCAGTACATTTCTTTATGTGTTTCAATATCCATTCATCTATAAAAAGTCTCCAAGCACTTGAAGGACTGTTGTCGGTAACGTTGCGTTTAGCATGTGGTGTTGGGCCCCCAACTTCTTTCAAAATATTACACTTTGATTTCCTTCCTCTATCGTTTGTTCCTAATTGAGCGACATTCCAAATTGTCCCATCTTTGCTATATTTTTTATTTCCAACTTTGAATGTTATTGTTGATTTCTTTTTCAAATTTCTTTGCGTGTGTGTATCTTTTATTGGAATGTTTGATTTTTATTTTTTATCAGATAAATGATCATCAGTATTGCGATGAGAAGGACCAGGGATTGTTAGAGCATTGCCAGAGTCAGCTTCACTTTAATTTTCTTCCTCCGAATCCAAATTTTATTTATTAGCAGGCAGGTATTCATCCTCACTACTCAAAATCGAATCTTGAGAAACCTTTTTCCGAACCTTCTGAATCCTTTTCAGATAATTGTTTTAAATATTCTAAAGCTTCCTGAACAGCAAGATTAGGGCGTCGTGACGTAGTTTTTATACATATACTAATTACAGAATAAAAACAACTTCAAAAAGTCTTCAAAATATTCCCAGTAATTTTTCACTGCATTCGAACGTAGTTCGTGTTTCAAACTTAATATAATGACCTTGACTGAAAAACCTTCACTATTCCCCCTTCTCGTACAGTCCATTTAAGGAATTCTAGGGTGGGGGTAGAAGTATTTACAGTTTCAGTTCGAAAAATTGCATCTGTTTTCCGTTAAGTGCGCATTAACATTTCTTACGGGTCAGATTGAACCCGCTCCGCGGTTCTAGGTATAAGTGTAATAATCGGAAATATGTTATGTTACGAATTTTTTAAATTTGGTAAATTGTTGTTCACCTTAAAATATTAAAAGTCATAAAAGGAATTGTTTTTACAATCGATAATTTTCGCGTGGTGATAAATTAAACATCGTTTTGGGTCAAATTGACCCGCTCCGCGGTTCTAGTGTTAATCAAGCTGCATGGTATTTATACCAAGCGCGTATGCCGAAATTAGCATTCTCAAGCAGCTTCTTTAATTCAGTCACTCAAAGTTCGATTCTTGTGAATCGAATCTTATGTATACTTACACTGTTATACAGCATATAATTAATCAAATTGAAACTGTTAATATCTTGATTTTAATTCATTTTCAGACATTATACAAATCTTAAACTATACTATATTTGGAAAGTACTACTTTATGACACAAAAAATGACTTTGCATTATTTAGAGTATAAATTGAAACTTATTAAATTATATGGAAATAGTATAAATTGAAGAAAATATAATCGATATTTATAAGAAATTGTAAAAGTAATTCTAACTCTGCAACTCCAAAGATAATGATGTGCAATATGTGATTACTTTACAAATGCTTGTTTCAAAGTTATAATCAATTGAAGATCTAACAGAAAATATTAAATTCTTGAGCTGAGATTTGCAATAAACTATTTAAAGTCATTAACTTAATATTTAAACCAAATATTCTCCTTTTAATTTCACAAAGACGTTAAATCTTGACTTTTGTTGAATGAATTATTTCCGCTTTATTTTTTTGTGTCACTGTAATTTTAAAATTAAAAACAAAGACCCACTCACTCTGTTATAAAAAGTTTCAAATTTTTTATCAAATAAATAAAGTTTAGAAGAAATAAAGTAATTTAAACCTTGTCTTCGTGATATATTTTCTGCCTGACAGAATTCTTTGGGTTACAGCTTCTTTCTCCCATTCTTCAAAATACATTAATATCGCAATAATCATTTGTATTGTAAGGGGATAGTTTAACAATGGCGATGTTTATTTGTCATGTTTATGGATAATTTTCCTCTGAATACCATACATTTTCTCGGAGAAACTAACGAATTCGTTTTTTCCGGTTACTCGTTTTTCTTCTATTTACCCGAGAACCCCAGTATCTACGCGTGGGTAGAATTTGATATCTCAGAAGAAAATATCAGAAGTAAAAAAGATGTGAAAACTGTAGTTTTCTAAATTGAATCACAGCCATATTTGTTCAGTTAATTTGAATTCTTTGACACTTCTCTGATCCCATAACACATCTGATTGAATCTGAAGGGAATAGAAAAAAAAGAGTGCTTACAACTGGGTTCGATCCATTCATTACATAACAAACTGTTTTTTTCTGGATTACCTCAATCAGTGGGACTAATAGTCTCTAAGCGAAAGGGATTCAACAAGAAGGCACTTTTTTAAAATTTAGACTACTGGGAATCTGATTAATGTTTGACTTACTTTCTTTTGACTTAGTAGGTTTATGACAATTTGATTAAGCTTAAAGCTAAGATAATTATTGAATCTTTTAAGCGTATCCTCTGATCATATTATTTTATTAGTCAATTTCTTCAATCATTTGAATATCATTTTCTTACATTGAAATAGTTAAAAAACCCTACTATCATACGATAAATCTTGAAACAGAGGGAAAATACTTATTAAATAGATTTTTTTCAAAGTTTACTATACTTAGAGTAAACTTTGAAAAAAAAAATTTGCTACTTCAATTTTTATTGATATCTTATAGAGCAACGGTTCTCAACCTGGGGGGCGCGCCCCCCTAGGGGGGCGTAGAAGAATTTCAAGGGAGGCGTGAGTTAAAAAGAAAGTAAAATAAAAAGTAAAACTAACTGTCATTTATTGTACTCAATTTTGCGGTCACAATGTAACCGTAACATATTTTCGATAACGAACACGACACAATAATTGTCGTACACAATAGTTGTCGTAATTGTAAAAATACGATAATTTTCGTACGTCTGGATGTTGAAAGTGACCTGAGGTGTGCTTTAACACAGTTACAACCTAATATTCAAAAACTTGTCAAGGACAAATAGTGTCAGCCCCCTCATTAATGTTGTCAAAGTGACTGGTATTACTTGCCAACCTCACCTAGATCCTTGATTACCTCAAATATATTTGATCTGTATTTAATTCTTTGATTTCATATGTTCTAATAATAATATATCCAATTAGATATGAGTAGTAATAATTTGTGTATGAAATTATCTATCTATATTTTCATTTAATACCAACTTCAGTTTCAAATTCCGATTGTACTATACTTGTATTAACCACATATGGTGGTGGTGGTGGGGAGGCGTAACCTCGCATCAGTGTTCAAAGGGTGGCGTAGAGCCTGAAAGGTTGAGAATCCCTGTTATAGAGGAAAGTATACTGGCTTTTAAACTCTCAATGAGACATGACTGTTTGGACGATGGCCGAACGGCTAGGGCGCCGACATTTGGTACAAAAGTCCGAGGGTTCGAATCCCACTCTTGGACATGGATGTTTGTAGCCGTTCGGAATAGGATGTAAGCAGTATGTCCTGGTCTAATTAGTCTTCGTGTAGCAAAAGTTGACCGTAGCGCTCCTAACGAAATCTCAACCAGACATGAATGTACCATGTTTGTATAAACCTCCGTTATATGTTTGAATAGTATAGTTGACTTCATTCCACGACATACCTTTTTAAATACTTTAACTATTTTTGTCTCAACAAGAAATTATCGACTAAAGTTATGTAATATATATATATGCCCCTATTATTTTGCAGAAATATAAACAGATTCACACTATTAGTAAGGAATTTCTAAAACAGATTGTCAAAAATACTTTTATTTATGCTTTGAATTTTACAACTTTTAAACCGTATTTCTCAAGCTTTACAGAGAATTCTTAGTAAATTAACCAAACAGGTTTTATGTGTTTTAATACATTATTGCAGCTTTAAAGTACTGGAATTATAATTGCACGATTATGCAGTAAATATGTAAATACTAAATTAATACATGAAATATTTATATGAAATTGTGAATTGAATTTAGAAAAATAATTAAGATTAGAAATTAAAATTACAAAATCCTAGCATTTAATATTTAAATGATTTACGTCACTGTTTTCCACATGCATGTTAATCAAGTTATATTATCAAACTAATCACAAGAGTATACTAGATCATTTACACTAGATTCATCTGTGCTAATAACTTATGATGAAGACAAATGGAATATAGAAAATTTAAATCACTACTGCTCTTAAATATCAAAGAATGAAATAGGTTTTTAAGTAGTTATACATTCTGCGGGACTGAATAATAAGAATAATAATGTATAAATGACATATGTTTTTCCTAATTTTCGGTGGATGAATGCGCATTTGATTTATATTAGATTGTTTCAACACTTTTCAAGGGAAATGATTTATATGTTATAAGGAAATAGATATATTTCATATAAAAGGGATTTAAAATCCAATCAGCCAAATGATGGGAGGTAAAATAAATATTCAGTTCAAATGTTTAATCATCTTATAATTACAGTAGATAACGGAAAATTTTAAACAGAGAAAAGAAAAGTCATTAATTAACAGCAAATAAAAGACAACGAAATGAAGCAGTGAACGATATGTTTTCCTTATACTCTGGAAATGTGAGAAATTCGTGTTTTGAAGAGTTGGAAATGTGAGAAATTCGTCTTTTGAAGAGTTTTTTTCGCATTTTTTATGATGTTTATACGCAAGTAAATTTCAAAAGATGATCTATCAAAATACATAGAATTATAAATAATACCTATTCAATTGAACTTTATCAACAGCTGCATATATCAGGGGTTTTAAAATTTCAAAATGAACATTTGAATTTTTATTACTATCATTTTTTCAACGTGGCAGGTAATTGTCTTCATTCCCCTATTCACACCACGAAAGTTTTTTGACTACTTTTTTAAGGGATCACCATATAGGTAAACCAACATTTCTTACTACAAGGTCTGACAATAAAGTTCGGTGAATAGTCCTGTAACATTAACGTAGATGAAATATTAACGAAAGTTACATTACTGTCCTTCAAAATAGTCACCTCCCATATCTATGCACAGCTGATATCTGCTATACATGTTCTGGAAACTTTGCAAGAAGTCTTCTTTTGTGATTGAGTTCAAAAGCCTCGTCACGTTTCGTTGGATGCCAGGAATATCGTCAAATCTCTTTTCCTTTCAAAGCGAGTTTGAATAGGAAGAAGTCTGGAGGATTGAGATCTGGCGAGTATGGTGGATGTTCAATTTGCACCACCCTCTTTTTTGCCAGGAACTGTTTCACGATATTGGCTGTGTGAGGGCGAGCATTGTCGTGAACAAAAAACCATGAACCTTGCTGTGCGTACTGGGGTCGTACCCTGCGTAAACGTTTCATGAAACGGGTCAAAATTTCAATGTACCCTTCAGCATTCATCGTCGTTCCCTCAGGTAGAAATTCCTTGTGGATATGCCTGACTATAAAAAAAAAGTGATGACCATTGTTTTGATGAGTGATTTTTCTGCTCTGACCTTTTTCCGACGAGTTGATGCAGGAGAACTCCATTTCATGGCTTGCCGTTTCGTTTCAGGGTCGTACCGGAGACACCAGGACTCATCCTCAGTGACAATACAGTTCAGCAAGTTTGGTGTCGCCGTTTCGACAAAATCCTGTGAAGCCTCTAAACGTGCCTGCTTGTGATCGTCATCCAAGTGATGTGGCAGAAGACGACAACACGTTTTACTCATCCCTAAATTCTGTGTAACGATTTGTTACACGGAACAAACTCACTAAACAATCACTTTGTAAAACAAGTCTTACACGGAACACAAACGACGCTCAACTGAACAACGGTGGGGGCAGATGGTCAACACCTACCGCTACGCAGGTGCAGCGTTTTGTTTCGCCAGTGTTGCCAGATCGGCCGTTCTGACTTCATTCACCGAACTTTATTCTCAGAGGTTGTATGAAAAGAAATCACCGACACTTTCAAGCCTTAATCGGGATTCGAACTCAAGCTTCTTTTAACTCCGCGAAAGTGCGTGGCGCTAACCCAAAACGATGGAGTGTGTCATTTGAGTCTTTAAGAATAGGATTATTTATTTTACTAAACATTAAATTTTATTCGAGGTTTTTGAATTTTATTTTGCAGGGTATTCATTAATTGAAAATAGTGGTGCAATAATAGCTGGTTTTTGAATAATTGTTGCACTTCTCTTACATGGAATTGTATAAAATGAAGTATAGAGTATTTACTTCTTTTAAAAGATGTTCTCTGAGATTATATATCAATGTGCTTTGCATTTACTTTAAAAGAGAAAAAATAAACAACAAGGAAAATCTAGAGAGCATATCACAAAGTTACTCCCTAAATTAGAATGCTCAAAATATTATGGTTTCTGGTTTTATAATATTTTTTTATAGTTAGATGGTAGATAAAAGAAATAAATGATAAACAGAAATGAATTGGTATAAGTTTTAGTTGAAAAAATACTTTTTGCATGACCTCTAAAGACAATGAAACATTCTTTTATTTGTGTTTCCAATTCTTTTTTTGTACTTTTGGTAATGTTTACATTCAAAAGATTTTTCCTACTCGTTTATCCTTTAGTTAAACATTTTCCATTTAGAGCACGAAACTGGAGACTATTGGCATGAGCAAATACTGAAAAAAAACTTAAAGAAGTAGTGAAAATTATTTTTAAAGGGAAAAAATTAGGATATTTGTGGCGGTGAAAAATAAGTGTTGATTAGTTGGGGTATTATATATTAATTATAATATAATAATATTAATTGTGATTTTTAATTCATTGCTTAAGATTGTGGTGTAGTACATTGATTAATTGGGATTCCCAAATGTTGGAAACAACTCTGGTTTGCACTGACAAATCAATTTATTGAATATTTAAACACCATAATATACGATCCAAGTTACTAAATATTTCCTCCTTCATTTACACATTACTACTAAATTAATTCTGTACGACTCATATATTTAATTCATTCACTTATTATGATAACATTTTATAAACATAATTACTCATATATCCATGTCCCATTACTACCAATATTTACTCATACACTGAAGTGCCACTGAATTAAGGATAGCAAAGCCTATGCAAATTGTGTAGCGCTGCGCATCATGTATGCGCAAGTGAGGGTGCTGTGGTAACTGCATATATAGCGCGTACTGTGGTTGTTCTGAATTAGTTGTTGGAATTGCCAGTATGGGTAAACTGCCTGATTTAGACGCCTTCGATCGCGGACAAATCGTAGGTGCGCGACGCATGGGCCATTCAATTTCCGAAATCGTCAGACAGATAGGATTTTCAAGGTCGACAGTGTCAAGAGTATACCAAGAATACATAGATGGTGGAAAAAAAAACTAGCGATCAGGCAGCCGACGGGAGGCTGAGAATATGGCGTCAGGCTCATGAAGCCATGGATCCTGCATGTCTAGCTGGAACTGTACAAGGGCATGGTCTGGGGTGTTTTTTTCGTGGCACAGTTTGGGATCTTTGGTGCGTGTACCAACCTCCCTCAATGCAATTCGGTACGTAGATTTGCTGGGTGATCAACTCCATCCGTTTATGCTGTTCTGTTATCCGCACGGTAATGGAGTTTTCCAGCAAGACAACTGTACCTCTAACAAGTCCCGGTTGGCTACTGGCTGGTTGGATGAGCATTCCTCTGACTTCTCTGTCTTGAATTGGCCACCTAGAAGCCCAGACTTAAATCCTATTGAGCATCTTTGGGAGTTTGTTTTGGAACAGGCGTGAAAGTACATCACACAGCACAAAGAACCTTACAGAATTATGGACAGCTTTAGCCAATATTTGCAAGCCATTCCCGTGGAACGTTTCCAGAACTTGTTGAATCTATGCCTCGTCGTGTGGCAGCCGTTATCAAGGCCAGAGGAGGCCCAACTCGTTACTAGGTAGGTATCCCTAATTCAGTGGTACTTCAAGTGTATATATAAGCCTAACATCACATTAATTAAATTGCTTTTTACGAATCATCGGTCATCTCCTTAACATTTTATACTCAAATAACATCCTCATAACGCTCTATATTAGTTTTTAAGGCTACACACTGAGAAGCAATGACGGTAATATCAAAAACAAACGCAAAAGACCGTACCTCGAAAGATGACTGTTGGATCTTTATGATGGGCAGCTGGCACTCGTAAGGACGAACTTCGTTGTATTATCATCGCACGGGAACTAAGGCACAGTCTTCGTCTGGTACAAGGCTCCGTCAATCATGGCAGACACTCTACACGGGACACTGGGGCACTCTCATCATCGGTTATATGACTCCTTCACTCCTTGCAGACCCTCGGCACGGGACACTGGGGCGCTCTCTTCCTAGGTATTAGGGCTCCTTTGCATGGGCCACGACTTATATTTATATCATCGGGGGTTCTTCGTACATATTAATCGGATTGACACTACTTCTATTTCAAACTTCTCACTAACTATTCTTATGTGCCTCCCTATCTTATTTCATATTATTTTCTCTTATTAATGCTGACTCCGCCTCTTACAATTTTTATTGGTCATATTATTACCAGGACATCGTCATTCGTCCGTGGCTGCCTCCTCTCAATCTCCTTTTCACCAATGCGCATCGAGGGCGGGATTTGTAAAATTCTCCCTCTAATTTAACTTTTCCCATGCTCCGGCATCAAGCAGGGTGGCCTGTTTTATAGCCATCATAAATTTAGTCTTCCCTTTCTTGTTTTCTTCTATTCGTTGCAACTCACTCTCTTGAACTTTTATCTTATACTTCTTGCTTCAAGCAAAATCTATATATTTAGTTTCGCTATATTGTTGGCTGTCTTCCTTTCTCTTTTATTGCCCATCATTTTCCATGTTTCTTTCTTACATTTTGCAATTATTTTACTTCGTCCCGTAATTTTCAATTCTCCTGCCACTGGCCGTGACACTATTGTCATGTCCCTAAGACAGTATTAAAAAAATGGAGATTAAGGATAGGAAATCAAATTAGAAAATGGATCGTTCAAATAATTTCTATTATGCTCCTGACAATACAAACTAAGAAAATGCATAACACATCTCTAGGTATCCACGGGAAGATACGAATCTCAAAGTTCTAAGTCAGCCATAAAAACGAATCCCTAAATTTTAATTTATTAAGTGAATTATTCCTCCTTACAGAATTCAGACTTAATGAATTGCATCCAAGCGAAAAAAAGTTTCTTTTTGGTATATTATATTATTCAATGTTGGACTACTGAGTTATGAGTATATTCTAGAAAATCACCTATTTTTAGTTTCCTTCTAAAAGTTTTACCTCATTAAATAACCTCGTAATTGCCTCATTCTGCTTTGGCGTGGGTGAAAAAAAGAGAAAGTGTATGTAAACATTTTAATTGGAGATCTATAATGTAGATCATATGTTGGGGAATAAAGAAGCCTTTCCTACTCCAAAAAAAATTCAACATTTCTAGAAACTATGGAAGTTCTGCTCTATTAGATACCAGCTTCAGAATAAGATATCTTTTCTATCCTAAACAAGCGACGACCGGCATATTTGTCGAGATTATGCTTCAGATTGTACATGAACCAGAACATAGAACAGTCAACTAGCCAGGCTGGGTCGAGACATTTTTGGATGAGGTAACTGATTTTAGCCAATCTGTTTAGGTTATGAGATTTATTTTAGTATTTCTGTGCTATAAGCCATAATATATTTCTAGTTAAAAGTCGAGTCATTAATAAGTTTTTCTTTTCATTTATGACTTTGTTTTGCGTTTTCAGTGGAACTATCGAGACCTAGTTAGGTAGCAATTGCTGACAAATAATACATTTTACAAAATGTTTTTCAAGATCTGCAGTGGAACAGTTTAATTAGGAGGTTTTATAGCAGGTAGCAGGTAAATTTTTTTGCTGGTCAGTCAGTAGAAAAATGCATGAAAGTATTTCAAGGTATTTTATTAACAATAATTTGGAGATATGTATTTCATTTTCAATTTTTAGAGTACTTGTGTAACCTTACAACCATATAGTGGTAGTAAAAAAGTTATAAAATACACAAAAGTTTCCTACTATTGCTCATTTTTTAGTTATAACATCTTTATATATTGCAGTGTATTACAAAATACTTTTATGGTTCTCGAAATACGCAAAAATATACCTTCTTACCTTTCTGGGAAAGGAAATTACATTTATATATCTGAATTATGTATTTCTTGTTCAAATACAAAAAGAATGGCACACTACATCAGATTCTCCCATTTTCTTTATTTTATTTCAAGATCAAGAAATAAACTGAATTTTACTCTGAGGTATTGAAATATTCTTGAATAAGAATAGTCTGTCTCTAATCCTTAGTTTTGTTTTATTGAAAATTGATTTCAATTTCAACAGCATGCATGTAAATATTATTTTCAGACATTAACAGAAAAAACGGTTCATATTCTCTTAAACAAATGACAAACATCGTATTTGTTGACAATGGTATCATTTTAAATATTGTGTTATCTCGTATACTTATATATATTTCTCTCTCCTTTAGGTTCCCAAAAAATAAATTTAGAATAATGTCTCTCCCATTTTCCCTCCCTAAAAGCATATGAAAAGTGTTTAATCTCCAAATGAGGTATAAATGTCGTTTGAGAATATGTATCTTCGCATCTGTACAAATATTCAAATATTGCTAAAATATTAAACTGTAAACGGCTTTATGAGTACAGGAATACAAAAGATTTCTCCTTTGTAAAGGGAGATTGAATACTGAGAGTTTAAACATGGGGTAAACTTGAACTTCAAAAGACCGAAACCTTATTCTAATATAATGTTTTAATAAATATAAATAATGTCAACAAACAGTAATTAATTTCATATTTATTAATGAATTTCGTTTCAGAATTGTGTATTAACTGAAATGTTTTTCCCAGTACGGCAGTAAATAGTTCGTAACCGGCAGTTTTCGAAAACTTAGTTTTTACTGAATCCAGTACACAACATCCAGTTACACAACATCCATTTTTATAAAATAGTAATATAAATTGTGCACGCAGTGATTTCGCAGCATTTTTTAAAGTTAAGAATGCCTTTTCAGATGCAATTTAATAAATAAAAAATAAACCTAATGAAAATTTCCTTGTTTCTAGAGTGCATGTGTTGACACAGGAATTTTTATAAATATATCAGACTAGGTACTCTGACGTTTAATTATTATTTGAGACTTATTACTATAGGGAGGAGAAAGCCGTGTATTATTCATATTTACTTTACCCTATATATAAGGAGGAGTAACGATAAAGATGGTTTTATTAAGCCTGTATATGGAAATGCAGAAAAAGCTTTATAACTATTGAAAAATATTTTTTATAACACAAGAAATAAGAGAACAGGATTTTATAAAAATGATATAGTCTAAAAAACAAAAACAATCAACCTCTGACGAATTTAAAGATAATATAATGTAGACGTTTTGAAACGATTAGTATCATCATGTCCTCATTTTTTACCGGTTATTGCAACATAGCTAAATAGAGAAATTGTCTGAAATTTTATTTTTAAACGTTTATTACCAGCAATTAATTGCCACTTACTTAAGGCTGCTATGTACTAACCCCATTGGATTCGATCACCTCAATGTTAACCTATGGAGAAAATTCGCCCACGTATTGTCGACTTAGATTCAAAGATTTTTTTAAAAATTTGTACTCCATCATAGAGAAAGAAATTTTACATTTGTGTACATTTTTCGTTTTTTTAAATGCAATTAATATTTTAAAATTTAAATTATTCGGGGAAAAATCTGGTATAGTGTGTTTTAAACGCTCATAAATCCCTTCGGTGGACGAAATTTATAAAATGAATCCTTGTAGCTCTTTGCAGAAAGTTCCGGCTATCTGACAATACCAATTTATTTGATTATCTGCCTTTATGTACCTGTAAATAGTTGACAAAAATACAGTTTAAATAAAAAATTTGGGGTAGCGCTTAACCCCCCTATAGAGAGAGAGAGCCATTACAATCCCTCAAAATGTCAATCCTGAGGGGGATGGAATTCTCGAACTCTCAACTGGACTCCCCCCCCACAAGAGTCTGCAAGAAGAGAAAAAGGGAAATACGATATTTTTCTTAGTACATAGCAGCCTTAATGGCCTAGTTGAATGTTATACAACATAATTTGTTTTACCAGCAACAGAATGGTTTCCGTTAGCGCAAGAAGCACAAATATACCTATATAATTTTTAAAAAAATGCGGGATAGACTATCTGAAGTCGTTCAAGTTTTCAAATACTTTTATGAACACAACGAAATGATTTAAGTCGTCATTACAACCGAGTGGAGCTACAGAAATACAGTTATATTTATAAACAGAGCTACAGTTATATTTATAAACAAATTATGAATTTTAGATAAACAGGCTAACTTTAATAGATGCAGCTTTCATTGGTTGTTTGCTATACTAGAAGCAGGATGTGATTACTCATCTATAACTGGTTCAAAAGGTAAGACAGATGGATAATTAAAAACTGTGAGGTGTTGTCTCAGTTTTCTATTTTCGCGAGTTATTTCTTGAGTTTCCATTCCTACTGCAAAGCTTACAAAATCATCAAAGAATGAAATTACCCTTGTATTGGTGTGTAAAGATATAATGTAGTTAGTGGTAGACAAATTCGGCTTTTGTGTACATTTTTTTGTCCATATGGGAAGAAGAGTTTTCCGCTAGTGATGTCAGCAATGACATCCTATCGAGAAACATATGAATGCCACGGAAAAAATCCGATCTAATAAGAAAGTGAGCCATTCAGGGTTAGCTTGTGTGTCAGATGATGTGTTCCAGTGAAATAGACCAAGATAGTAGTACAGATATCAATTATTCCTTAAAACCAAGTATACTTGTTTTTTTCTGTTCAGGCTCTGTTCACTCTTGACCTTCGACATGAGAGTAATAGGACAGCCTCTGATAACTGAGGCATAAAGAAGTCAACATTGATATTACTTTACTTTAGCTAACTCAGATAGCAAATTAAGAAATTAACTACATAGAAAAGGAAAGAAATTAAAAGAATTGAAAGAAATTTAAAATAAATTTATTTAGAAATTTACTTTACAGAAAAAAATTGGAGATGTAAAACAAACATTCCTATTAATTTTCATGAAGTTTACAAGTATCGGTTTAAGAAAATGTTTACTAGAAAACCGTTATCATTACTTGATGAACCCATTTATGTACGGATTCCATTTAGGTTTTTGCACACCGATCATGGCTACCAACCACTTTCCTCTTTGTTTTCTTTCAGGACTGCATCTTCACCTTCTAAATTTTCTTAAGAATCTTTATGGATTGTTACAACGAATTTATGAAAGCAGACAAAATTATACATGTCAGAAAAGTGGCAAAGTTTTGTCAATGTTTAGCTAAGATGTGATATTAATGGATTTTTGGGAAGGTTAGAAAGGCAGTTCAGGAAGAAAACTTTTAAAACAACCTTTGATGGAAAGATTACTATTATTTGTTTGACTCTGCTGCTATACGCTGCCCACTATTAAAAATTTGTTAAAACAGTCAGGCAGTGAAACTCCCGGGCTGCTATTTTACTCACTATATTCACAGATCCTAGATTTCAGAAAATGTTAGTAAATAAGAGTTCCCGATGCAGATGTTTTCATATACAAGAGAAAAAAAAAACACATTGGTTTTCAGATTCTAGCCTAATTTATTATTTTATAAAATAAACAAGCTTAAAGACTGGACCAAATGAGGGGTTTAAATCAGCCTGCAGACGAACATTAAATATCTTTCAAAAATAGCCAAATTATTTATGAGAAAATTCTTGTCTCTAAAGCATTCTCTATCACCTAGGAGTTATAGTCTTACTATAAGACCCTGAAAGATGTGCCTGATGTATTGAAAGGCTGTTCCCAGTGTAGTCTCTTAGCCAACAAGACTATCGTGAGGATAGCGGCATACACGTGGCGTACTAAGTACATTATGGATTATAAAGAATTTTGTCAGAATTCCCATCTCTATTGCAAGACACTAGACTACGGGGCTAAGGAGGCAGAGAGCTGTTTGGGTACAAGAGCCTGTGCCTAATGAATTTTCTTATTCATAGGCATATAATAATCCTATATATACATGTAAAAAATAGTTAGGGTTTAATTCAATGCATAATTAATAGATTATATCTATCATTTTATAATTATTATCTTCTAGAATAGGTTACAGGAAAATATTTGATGTAACAAAAGATTTTAAGTTAAGCTTAAAATAAAATAATGTCCAGACAAAATGTCTTATACCCTTATAAAATTAATATGTTAAAAAATGAGAACGCCAGAAAAAAACTAAACAAAAAAGATAATAAGAATTAATGTAAGACGTTCATTGCGATTTCAAGAGGACCTCATTTAAAACAATCCAAGATTAATAATTCAAAATAATGAACTTTGAAACCCATTATCATATTTTTGGTTCAGGAAAACGACACCGTTAATAAGAAAGGGAAAAGTCCCGTCAAAGGTTTTTCAAACAAGAATTTAAATACATGTATAAAAATTATGTTCGACAGTTTAATGAGATTACTAAATTTGATATTTTTAATATATTTCATTATTACCTCCTTTGACATTAATAATTAGAGTTCAAAAGAAAGAGTTTTTCTCTAGCCGATCACATTATTATGGGGTCTGTAGAAATTATCTTTTTTTTAAAAATGTCAACATTGCTGTTAAAATTCTAGCTTTTACCAGGTTTAATTTTCACAGTTAAGTAGAACTTAACTATATGAATATACATGTTCCTTGTATAAATTACCCGTATTTCAAGAGTGTAGAAACTTTTTGTACACATAAAACAATATTAAATCAATGTTCATGATTTTATATAGACTAGTTATTTTAATGAAAATAATAGGCTTGCATTGGAATTTTAAACGGTTTGTAATTTCTCAAATTGCTAGTTTTAAACTTTTAAAATAACTTTACAAGCTTGTTTTGCATTCCCAGTTTTTAATATGAGAAAAAAAATACAAAGTCTAATAGGAAGTAGCTAAATATTTACAACTTTAAATAAACATTCAAGTTTGATAATGCTAACTTTTGAAATATACTTTTGAAAATTAACTGTTAAACAAGAAAATTTACATTGATTTATTTTTAATTTAGGAATATCTTGAATTATAAGCCGTATACAAGTAATCGTACTGATAAGTACAGAGACTTTAAAATAAAAAAAAGTTTTTAATAGTTACTCGAAATTTAACGATTGTAATTATGTTTTTAAGGGGAAATAAAGTATGGCAGAGATTGAGTTCATAAAGTGGCCTCAAACATAAAATAATAAATTAATAAATGATTAAGTTATTGCCATGAGCCGCTGATTTCAAAAAGAAAGGAGGGCAGATGCAAGAGAAGTCAGTCAAAATGCTAATTCTAATTTTCCAAGAATTATTTTCTATTTATTCTTTCAGAAAAAAGTTAACATTTCTATTGTGTGCCTAGTTAGTTTCAATTGCCACAGTTTAGTTTTGTGAACATATTTGCTTTAGGATGAACAGTGAAAAATGTGAGGGAGAACACTCAAAGTGTTGTGAGATTTCCAGAAATTCAAAGGACTTTAAGATTCTAAATTGAATTACTGTAAATGGTTTTTTAAAGATAGATAAAAGTTTAAAAAGAAACAATAAAATTTGAAACAAATATGAAGCAAATCAAAGAAAAATGTTTATTTGAAAGGAAAGAAAAAGAAAAAGACGTATTTGCTGTACGTAACCTTTGAACTAAACCTTGGCAATTTTTCCGTAAAAAAAATCAAAAATCAATTTACACCATGAGTGCACTATATTATATATTAAATGCAAAATACTTTATTTCAAAATTTCAAATATGTAATTTTCAAAATGTTCATATCTTAATAAAGGATAAGTATTCTTTAGAACCATCATTAATGTAAGACAGAAAAGGTTTATAACTAAACGTGTTAATCACCCGCAGGTGGCGTACTGGGAGTGGTGGGTAAGTAAAAGAGTACTAATTTCATAACTTCAGTAATTATTCCAAATGTGAGGCATAAATGTTTTTATTTCATATCTCATGAGTAAAACGTGCAAGACAAGATTCTTTTTAAAATGTTATTAAAACAGAGATATCGCATAAGTCTTCTGTTATTTTACTCGTTTGTGAGACATATCGTTCTTATAACATATTGTTGGTGGGACGATTCTATTAGATCATGACTGAAGTTTCCTTTCCCTTTGGGCTGAATTTCACCCCTATACTCTAGGAGAAAAAATGTCGAAAATTTTCACTTCTTCGCATATTTACATGAACGCCTCAATTATATTTCCCCAAAGAGCTAGAAATTTGAATACATTATTTAGGTGTATGCATATATATATATATATATATATATATATATATATATATATATATATATATTTACAACTGCTTTCTTAATCATGTCTAAACGTTTATTACGTTGAACCTCCTTTTTTAAAGGACAATTAGTTCCTCATTCAAGGTAATATCAGGAAATATGTAATGATAAAATATTAAAACATTAACGAGGTGATTATGGGCTTTTTAATGGCGTAAAGATATTATCCATTGAATCGAGAATTAAGTATACATGAGGAATTTGCAAGGTATACAGTTCAAAGAAATGGTACGGTGAAAAATATCTATGAACATAGTTCACAGAGAAAGAGGATAGTATAAAAATCGAACATATATAATCATTTACCATCTAACCTTTTGTAGCTAACTTAAAGAGACTTAAATGTTGTTTTCTGGCATATCAGGAATATACTTATCACGTGTTTTCCTTTCTCTTCACAGAAAATACAGGCAATTTGTTTTTGTACTTTATATCTTTTACTAAGACTACTTAAGTTGGGGTCTTGGGGTGCCTTGTGTGGACTGCAGATCTGTACTGTATATCCGGCATCCTCGGGCCCTACATGAATGAAAAATGTCACCGAACCTCGGAAATTAACCCTCGGCTACGAGTACAGGTATTGCTCCGTAGCTTCCGGTCGTCAGTTTGAACAAGACGTATAAGCGAAAGCTGTGGTCGCTGTAATTTATGAATATCTTTTATTAAGTATGTGATGGAACCAGTAGTTTGGAAGTGGTACTCGGACTCGTGGTGTTCCGATCTAAGTGACTCTTCAGATTTCAAAATCGACGAAGAAGCCAATGTATTGGCTTGAATTTATAGTACACTAAATGAGATAAGAAGCTCGTATAAACCCCTTAGCCAGTAAAATGAAGCAAAAGAAGCTATTAGTTTGCAACTTAAACCACTGACTGAGATGAGAATTTTACAGGTCGTTCTTGTTCGGAAGGAGAATCTGCAATTCAGTGCACGGAAGATTAACCACTTTCTTATCTCAAATGAGTTAAATAAGAAGAAATGAAACTATATCGAGATCAATTAGGGCTAGTTCAGAGATAAAGTCACTCACAATAATAAAAATATTGAGATTCATACACGAAAAAATAAGTGCTATTTTATTCATAACAAACGAGTAAAATGAAGCTTAATCTCCAAAAGTTAAATTAAAAGTTTGAACAAGAATGTATTGATAAATCTTATTTCTCATGCGAAATAAGAATTTACATAAGAAATACCTCGGCTTAATTCGTTTTACGCTTTTTACCCCTCTGACCTAGTGAGATCTAGTAATAAGTTCTTGTTCTTATATTTAGAAGTTCACGAAGAAAAAAAAACATTAGTTTCGAAAAGTAATTGATAAATGTCCTTTTCTGTATGCCGTATTTTGCCGTATTGGCGCCTCTGTGGTGGCATACTAGGTAACAAGATATGGAATTGTCAACCAAGAAAAAAAATGTGTATCTTCAATTCATAAAATTTATTTTAGCACTATAATTGAAAAGATTAAATTAACTATTCGGAATCTGATTTGAATAAATAGCAAGGAAAATTGGTGTCACTTCAAAGAACATATAATATACGCTACAGATTGATTTTTTTTGTCTTTTTATTTCATCTCGTATATTGAAAACATTTGACCAGTTTAATCTATATTTAATATATATTATATCCATAGCCATTTTTACACACTTCTGTACATTGTTCTCAAGGTTTAAATAAAAACCAAGAACTATTGTGTTACAAACCGCCTTTACTATTAACTGGTCTTGAAACTTTACCCCTAACTATTATAAAACTTGAAATGATGTCAATAAGTAGATGATTCCAAAATGCAGAAATGCTCAAAGAGAAAATAAAAGTATACCACTGAAGAAAATTACATGCCTTCAAGGAAAGAAAATTCGTAATTCTTTACAAAGTAATTGTTACATAAAAATATATGGAGAATAATTAAGACTTAAAAATTTAACAAGAGATGAAAAAATAGTTCTGTGTTATAAGTATTTAAAGTTTATTCTTCTTTAGTGAAAAAGGGCTCGTGAACGAAGTAGTTAAATGCACATGCCATAACAGACGGACGCTTTGGGGAGAATGAAAAAACACATCGTGGGCGGGAGAATATTTGGTAAAGAAAATATTTTTAAGTTTGTAAAATGGTAGTTTAATCACTATACAATATTTAAAAATTTACCCTAGAGAAAGTCTCTGGGTCAGAAATCAAAATGAGATCTGCTGCCGAACAACAGCGTTCTTCATAGCAACACTTTGAGAGCTCGTTACGCTAAGTGACACTTTCTCCTCGTCATATAAAGTGATCTTACTCTTATATCTGTATTTTAATTAAGACACCATTTTTGAGGTAAGTAAAGTTTGCAGACTCGCCTCAATGAAAAGGAAAGAAAAATGTGAAAGTACCTTGACCAACAAAATGAATGGAACACTGACTGAATGTATATTACGTAATAAAACATCGTGTAATTCAGTCATCTTAAGCCGTGTTAAATACTTTAAAAACATATCCTCACTGAGTCAGAAACACAGACAGGAGGCAGGGTGGTTCTTCCCCTCAAAATTTAGGTTACTACCAAAATTTATTGTTACTGAAGGGGATTAATAAAAAGCTGTTAGTCAAGATTCCTTCGACAGAAGTTGTGCAACAACCCCCCCTCCTGCCCTTAAAAATGGGGGGGGGGAGATGGCTCTATACTGCATTGAATACCATAATAATTAATTTTTCGATGGGTTTTATTGAACAATTCTCTTATAGCGAGTAAAAATAAATGCAATTACACATATTTAAAAAATTTAAGAATAACTTAAATGGTAGTTAAAATAGTTACTGATTAAAAACTATATGAATCCCTATTAGTCCAGTCAAATTAGGTTTTCATTTCGCACTAAATAAAGGGGTTGAGATTTTTTTCAGGACTGTGTAAGGGTAGATCCCCTTAACAACGCCTAATAAAGTCCCCTCGATTTCGGGCGCCGCGGGGGGGGGGGGGGTCCCAAAGGTCCCTTTTTTCAATTTTCGGTGTTTATTTCGAAAACGGTGCATCGCACAGAAAATTGTTAAATACAAAAATTAAAGCTGATAAAATTTCCTTTCAAATGGTATATCCATGTTTGTACCTAAGTGTTACCGGTTTCGAGATGTGAGCCGTTGAATATGAAAAATTTTCAAAAAAAGTGCTAGCGGTTCAAGTATCTCTTCAAACTTCTTCTTCTAACTCTTTCCCCTTCCATTTCTGAGAAATCTCGTGATAGAAAAAATTGTAGAGTGAAAATTTTACTTCAAAAATGTATATAGTTATGCTAATTTATCTTCACCCGGTAAATAGTTAGAGCGTTTTAAAGTTTAGGGGTACTTTTCAACATTTTCTTGTAAAATGCTCGTCACTCAAATTTCGTTTCCAAGGTCTGTGACTCTCTTAATCACTTTGTATGCTGTTTAATTAGATACGTATAGTATTTTTAACTCGCATAAATAATAAATTATGTATACCTGTACGTATAATGTATATCCCATAATATACAGAAGAACACATGTAGTACAAAGGAGGAAGTAAGAAAACAAACCAAAATGTATAAAAGTTGTTCATATAATCAAAAAATGGCTATCAAAAGTTGGTTCAAACAACAAGTACTTACATTAAATAGATTATATATAATTTATTTCTTCAACTGCTTTTCTATATATTAAAAGCCGTCAATCTGATACTTCGGAAAAAGTTTCAAACAAGTCAAAGTCTTCACCATCATTTTAGCCTCTGTAGAATGTCCGAAATTTCAATGTCCGAAAGTCACTAAGCTCCTTTGACTTACTCATCGTCTCACGAACGCATAAATATGACCTGACAAACCACTACCAATAGCTTCAGGACCTTCAGGAAGAGTAGTGGTAACTACAGTACATGGGCCGGACCCTCCACTGTAAACTACCAATACTTTTATAGCTTTCGGTTACACTTGAAATTACGCCACCTGCTAAATCCACTTCTTTAGGGGGTGTCCGGATACTTTTGGCCAGATAGTGTATAACGTATTATTGAATATTAATGAATTATATAAATTATTAAATTTACTTAATGGCGTCAGTACGAGCAAAGAAAAAATGAAAGGTACCTGTGGTGATTGAGATCATGCACATTTGTCGGGGCCTGGAACATGAGCAGGAACATTCGTTCCTCAGCTCCAGCAATGTCTCCTGGTGAAGATTTGGAGTCATAAAAAACTTTGGCGATGTTTGTTGTTTCATTGGTATACCGCTGGAAACATTGTACTATTGCTGCTTTGCTTTTACCATAAATCGCTGACGTAGTGTCACATCCTGAGAAACTATGGATGAAGAGAATGTACTGGCTCAATGATAAGATCTGAAGATGTTGTGAAGAGTAGAGCCTGTTTTCTGTGTTGCCCTGTCCGGCCTTCATGAAAAACACATTCGTGTCTCGTGGGGTGAGTGCTACAAGTAAGACGAGCAGGTCTGTCTTCACCTACTATCACCATAGTTGAATGAGAGGTGTTTTGCCACCCACCTCTGACAATACTGCAGTCAGCATCTCCTTTGGCTATAGTAGACTGTATACCTCTTGCACCCAAGGCCTGAACTAACATAGTAATGAGCTTGGTTTTGCTCCTTTCAGTGGAAAGGAAGTTTTCCTGATGAACAGTAGGCACCATATTCTTATTGAAGTCAATATCCACCGATGTTTTACTTGATGCTCTCCGATGTTGTTCGTCTCTTTCCGTGGAGTTCGTCTCTTCATAACCATCAAAAACCACAGCTAAACTGCTGCCGTAATGGTTGATTATGTACGATACATATTGATCGCAGATGGAGGCGAAGGTGGTGTTGGTGTTCCACTTTACTCTATGAAGCAGGAAGCCGCCATCGATTACCGTGAAACTGTTCTTCACATTGATCAGTTGATTACATTTTGGGAAAGCATCATACAGTGCTGACTTTTTGATTTTTCTCATTATCTCCTCGGCGAATAGAGACATAGGGTATGGGGCTTACTCGTACTTTAGCTATTCCTCTACATCTCCTTCTTTCTTCTTGGTGGTCAGAGTTCTCTGAAATATCATCAGAGGCTCTACCACCACTACCTCATCATTAACTTTAATCATATTGCTCATCGCAGCTAAAGGAACGACTGAGTTCTTCTTGGATTGTTCCACTTCTGAGAAATTCATTCCAACAAAAGTGCTCATTGTGTGGGTTCCAAATTCCAAGGCGTGGTAGCAGTTGACGTTACTTGTTCCAATTACTCCCGTTGAAAGTGACATCAAACAATTACGTTCAACAAAAGGCGGGTGATCAGCCAACCATTGAGCAAGCTTCCTTCTGGCTAGATCATCTCTGGTTGTACGTGAAGCTCGAAACTCAACATGTTGTTCTCCGCTTGCAGTATGGACGCCACAAAACATCTCAAGTGAACTACATATTGCTGTAGCTGTGCGTGCTCCCACAACCCATTTCACCAACACCGAATCACTAAAGCCTCCCCCACGTGTTAATTCTCCTTCACACTCCATGTCACACGTGTGTGTCACCTCAATTGCCATGTCAGACCACACACCAGCCATCGGTGTTCCAGTTCTGTTGACAGTGAAGTATCCACGATCTATAAAATCCGGTTTAAGTTGAAGGTGGCGAGTTGTTAGTCCCAGCATGTCTTGTAGATATAGGTGAGTACACTTTGCATAATGAAAATGCCCGCTGGCATGGAAGTAAGGTATCATCATCTGGCCGCATGTCATATGATCTTCCCAGTTGCGCTGTGCTGCAATGATTTTTTTCACCAACACCACTATTTCAAAGTACTGGACCCACAAAGCTGCTGTTGTCTCATTACCTTTGAGACGTGACAATTCGTTGGAATGTGTGAATTACGTGGAAATGTGTTGTGGAGTAATTTCTACTGAGGTCTGAAGTAACTGAACTACTATTTCTATTTCATATGGTGTGATATGTAAATTTTTCAAAATGATCTGAGCTGATGTGACACTTTTATACATTTTGGTTTGTTTTCTTACTTCCTCCTTTGTACTACAAGTGTTCTTCTGTATATTATGAGATATACATTATACGTACAGGTATACATAATTCATTATTTATACGGGTTATGAATACTATACGTATCTAATTAAACAGCATACAAAGTGATTAAGAGAGTTTCAGACCTTGGAAACGAAACTTGAGTGACGAGCATTTTACTAGCAAAATGTTAAAAAGTACCCCTAAAATTCAAAACGCTCTAACTATTTACTGGGTGAAGATAAATTAGCATAACTATATACATTTTTGAAGGAAATGTTTTGCTCTACAACTTTTCTTATCACGAATTTTCTGAGGAATCGAAGGGGAAAGAGTTAGAAGAGAAAGTTTGATGAGATACTTGAACCGCTACCACTTTTTTTGAAAAATTTTCATATTCAACGACTCATATCTCGAAAACGGTAACACTTAGGTACAATCATGGATATACCATTTGGAAGGGAATTTTAACAACTTTAATTTTTAGATTCGATAATTTTCTGTGCGACTCACCGTTTTCGAGATAAACGCCGAAAACTGAAAAAAGGGACCTTTGGGACCCCCCCCCCCACGGCGCCCGAAATCGAGGGGAATTTATTAGGCGTTGTTCAAGGGACCAACTCCTACACATTCCTGAAAAAATCTCAATCCCTTTATTTAATGCATGATTCGCCGCCATTTTGAGCTAATTTGACTGGACTATATGTGAGAGCCAATTTAAAACAACACAAGGTAGTTTGTGTGCATCTAAACGGACAGATAAAGCAAACGAGAAGAGAGTGAGCTTATAAGGTCGTAACACGTGCCAGGACTTTCTTATTCAGTCTTGATCCTCATTAGCTAATGAGTTAAAAAGCATAAAAGTGAGCCAATGGCTTTATTAAGATGTATCTTAGCGATGGTGAGTCGCTAGAAGGCTGAAAGAGACATGTAAAACTCGGGCATTCTTCTAAATGTGACTTAAAGTATGTTAAGGCACCAAATATATTCATCGTCGAGTAGGTAAAGCCTGTCTGAAGCTACTGTACCTTAGACAACTACTGCAACCAAAAAAAAAAAAAAAAACATGTGCCTTTTGGCCAGATGAAATCGACATACAACTGCAAGAGATCTGACATTTGACCTGGCGGTAACCACTGGTAGAAGAATAGTAGGATTACTCCTTATTCGAGATAAAATGAATTCGGCCTATATGTATGTAAGGCAACAAATGCTCTGTTCTTTCTTTCTTCCTTTTCTGCAGGGGAGACTAAGATGCTGTTCCTTATATTTCCTGTGGTAACGGAATGATTGGGCTCGAATTCTCTTCCCTGAAGATTCAAGGTACATTTAGAATACTGAACATCTACTTACTTTCATCTAGAACGCACAACTTTACCTCGATTTTCGTTGTAAGACCTAATTTTCATGGCGGTGGGTTGGTTGTGTTGGACGAATCCCTGATAGGTAGCCCAAACGACCTACAAAATTTTTGTAACTTGGCAAAGGTATACATATAAAGTTCTATCTATATACACAAGCAAAACATTGCAGGGGTGTTGTTTGCCCATAGTTTCTTCTTATGGACTATATTTCCTGAGCTTCTCAAGCCTATCTGGTGGAAGAATAAAATAAAACTGGAAATATCACATTGTTGAATCAGCTCTTTTACTCTAATTGAAAGTGACGGTAATTTTTTACAACGCAGAGTTGCAGCACGCGAGTTCCCTCACTGGATCTTTCAGGATGTTCCATAGAGAAATGGATTATGATTCTACAAGCTTTAGATCTAGTCTTATTATTTACATAGACAGACAAGGTGATGCCTGAATGTCAGTTTTATAAGATCAAGCATCGTAGGACTTTCTTGATTAAGATGATGGAGTATGATGAATTATTCTTCTTGTTGTTTTGTAAGTACTTTCAATAGAGTTATTTTTACATAAATATGGAGCATGCAAACATCGTAATACCCCTCTATAAAAGTTTTGCAAAACTTTAAAACTTCTTTCATGTATCTGAAGAAGTAATTATTTTTTAAGCTATCTCTTAATTTATCAGTTAAAAGGAAATAAAAATATTTTATGCAAGAATATTTCTCAATAATACCCAAATGCTGTTGAAAATGCATTGTATATTTTAATTATTGAGTTTTATGATTAATCTCAGTTTCATTAAAATGAAATTTTATTTAGAGGAAATTTCACTCGAGCAGTAAACTATTACATTCAAGTGTTTTGTTTGATAAAATGTTTTCGAATATTTATTTGTCCAGTCTGCTTATGCAACGAACGAAGTCTCGAATATTGATGAAATAGAATTTTGCTATCTGTGCGAGAAGCTTGTTTGTCCTTTTACGTCGAATAAAAGTTTATTTAAAAATTTCATCAGATTATAGTGTAACTGAGAGTGATCCAAATACTCACAAAATACATATACACATCAGTAAATTAATTTAGTTCGAGTAACACCTTACGGAGAAGAATATAATTCGGATAACAAGTTACGATACTGAAAAGCATTTCATTTCATTATCTCACTCTAAAAGTCTATATTGAATTGTCTCAATTATTTACTATACATGAATATATATATAAAATTACCACGTTTTCCTTTTCAAAATCAAAACTTTACAATTAAGACCTCTTAGAGACTGACAATAATAATGTTAATAAAGGCTTTGCTATAACAGAAAATTTTACATATAGTGAGTACACAAAGAGGGATCCAAGAAAATTTCAGTAGTAATATTTGAGAATATTTTTGGGAATTAAAACACTCCAAGCTATGCAAATAGATTATAACGTTACCTACTTTCAGCTTGAAAAGTATTTTCAATAATTTTCTATTTCAAGAAGTCCCAGAATAGAACTTCTCCTTTTGAACAAGAGGCAAGATGGTGGAAAATTAATTTAAAACGCACTTCTAGCCGGCGCTACGTAACAGAAACACTTTTCTCAAACTGTTAGATGAATAATGGGAATAGTTTCAACGATTTACAGCAAACTAAATTCTCGACAATGCTGAATTATTAAAATTATTGGGTTAAGAATCTCATTGTCAGATGAGACTATTTCATTGCCTTTCAGAAGTTCTAGGTAAATGTAGAGGAGTTATTATGTGACCCCTAAATCATCCCAAACATGCCTTTTAGGGTTTGGTTCCAAAGATCTAGGTGTGTGCCTATTCACCAAAAATCCTCCATCTGAAAGAACCTTTTGGTAACCTAGACAGTGCAAAACCGTATGTTAATATCCATCAAAGTAACAAGATGGATAACAAATACTTTTAAAGTTTGATGCAGAGTCCTAAAATATCGTTCCAATATCATCTCAAACATAATCTCTGCAAACGTGCTGCGTGATGTGAAGTAGTCTAACTTCATGTCTATCCACATCAAACGAGAAAAGTCTCAAAATACTCCAATTTATTGATGCATGGGTGTTTGATGTATAATTTCTAGTTTCTTATTCCTTTAAGATAAAATCATAATAAGAATTAACATGTGGATAGAAATCAATATGCAAAGTCAGTGTCAAATGAGGGTGACATAAACAAGCAACACGAAAATATTGAAGCTTAAATTACATTTCATATCACGAACATTCTTTTCTACTCTTATGGTTTACTGTTAATTTTAAAAAGGAGTAGTGATATAATATCACAAGAAGCAACGTGTCAGCGCTCTCTTGAAATGGAATTAAATTAGTTTAAGTTTTTATCGCTGCCTCAATTTCTCCTAATATTTCCTTCATTATACTTGAGGTTTTACAAGCAAATAAAAAGATGATTGCGGCAGTATATAGTACAAAATAATAAAAAAAAATTATTCACCTTTGTCATCCATGAAATGTTGGAAGAAGATACTTAGGTTACACAAGTTTCCATTTTATGATTTTAGAAACATAAAACAATGCAATTAACATATATGAAGTCCTATTTCTAAGTAAAACATGTATACTTTTGGTCAAAATTTAAGGACTTCATAATTACTTGAATTTAAGGCATTTAAAACTTGCTTGAAAATAATAAATCCTATTGTAACGTTCCAGAATGTTTTTCATGAAATAAATTCATTTGGAATATTTATAAACTGACTGTAGTTTGAATACTTTTTTGAAGTTGAAGGTATTGATTTTGTAAATACACCTCTCTATTGAAATATAGATATTTTTTGAACTCAGGGATCCTTCTTAAATATTTTGAGTATTTTCAGATATTTTGACGTCTTGTTTCAGTCCAATCTTTGAGCAATGATTTATAAATTTTAAAGGGCACAATTTTGGTACCTTAGTTTACAAGTAATGGGGCCGTTTGACACCACTGAGAGAATTTAACTCATAAATAGATCATATTTATGCATTTTTTAACAACTACAGTTGTGTCTAGAAATAAGAAAACAAGATTCGTAGGCATACAAAAGGCACGATTTTCTGGCAGTGTAGTTTGGAAAGAACTTTCAGTTTCAGTCTTATGAAAGTAGATTTTTAACATCATCGAATCATGCAAGATACCTATACATTCATGTTGTCCTATTATTATTTCATATTTAATTTAACTGATGATATTTCATGAAGAGTTATTTTTAATAACGTAGTACGAATAAAACATTAGGAATGAAGAATTTTAGCTCAAACAGAAGATATACTTTTTTCATTCCTAAAATTAAGCTAAGATTGTATGTTTTGATATCGATTATAAAATACAATTGCTTTTTGTCGTTTTGTATTAACAGCTGATATGGTTCACAAAAGTAATAATGGTAATAAACACTTAAAAAATTTCTGAAATTTGTTAAACATAAATAAATATAATATTTTGCAACTGGAAGCTATGAAAAGAAATCAAAGAAATACATTAATACTTTTCAGTTGTTTGAAATAAATATTAAAAAAAAATAAGTTCAGATTTTTAAAGTACTCTTTCTATTGACTGCATATTTGCAGGTTAAAATCTATTTAAGTCATTCAAATACTATTTAAGTGTAATTTCAGTTATTCCTAGGCACTGAATATCTCATCTACATGTGTGTATTCATGTATATTACTCTACTAATTTAATATAACTATGGTCGCAATCGTTATCTATCGAATCTTTTCCTATACCCGGTGAACAAACACAAAAAAAATCGTAAATTCGCCTCCAAATATACGTAGACAATCACACATCCAAGCATATTCAAACATTTTTATTTTATTATTTAAAATTATAGCACGGCTGGTTCGGTAGTTCAAACCGATGTCTCCTTTCAGATATGTTTTGTAAACCATTAAATAACTAAGTCAGGTCGAATCATTCTATAATGTAACCCCAAAACTTCATTATTTAGCAAGAAAAATATTTTTTATTTGTTAAATATTTCACCATGCAATTTAAGGAGAAATTCCAGGATATTTACTCTTTTGAGTTATACTATACGCATGATATATTTCTTTGACAATTAATATAAATCCAGACGTTGAAACAACATTCCGTCCCTCTGAAAAGATAAGGGAGTAGTTTTGTCACTTGTGGCATGTTACGTAGTATCATACTGTTATAAATTCGATACTCACTTTAAAGATCGAATAACTTGTACATAAAGTTTAGTTTATTGGTATTAATGAAAAAAAATCTCACTTAAAATTTTTCTGCATATAGAATTCTTTATAATAAAATACTAAGGATTTATATCATTTATTTACAGCATATAAATCCCTGAATTTTATATATTAAACATGACAGTAAAAAGTATATACCTAGCAAAATAAGTATTTTTAATTCTTCGACTTCGTAAATTTCACTTTCATTTCTCAGGAAGAAATTTACGCTAATTTCTCTTTCCTTATTTTGACAAATTAAGAATGATGTTGAAATAAATCAAATTGACATATTCATGCCAGGATCCTCTTATTTACAGCTTATGTTGAATGTTAAAAGCTTTCTTCCAGCCTTGATTTCCGAAAATGTAACTTACGAGGACAGGCTCTTAAAATTTAATTAAATCTAGCCCTTCGAATTAAAAATTTGTTCTAGAATATTTGAATATCTGAAAATTAAAATTTAAAGATTCCTATCTTTATTTAACTAATATTAGATATCCGTTTTAATCAAAATTCTGGATTTGTTAGAAGGGATAATTATTATTCTCGGAGTGACAAGCACTGAACGAAAGCCGGAGAGCGAAAAACCGTCCCTACGTGGGTAACAATCAAATCGAGGCTCCTCTTTTAGGGCGCATGCGTTTTAGCGTCTGCGTAGAAAATTTTCGAATCAGACTTCATGCAACGCGGCTGTGTTGATGGACATTTAGAAGCGCGCAAGGGGCGCACATATCCGGATTCACTCGGGACGTCTGTAGATATATAAAGACTCGCACGCTCCTCGCACTACCTTTCGGCGCTGATGGAGACTCAACAAACTTCCGCGTGAAACTTTCTTTGCGTTCAAATTTCAACTTAATTAAATTAAAGGGAGAGAAGGGCGGGCATTTTGAAGTCAAAAATGGGTAATTTAGTGGGTAATTCGAGAATTAACCATCTCATGTCACTTTGGCTGTACTTTGCACTGATAACCTACACCACGTGTTCTCCAGGGTAAGTAAATTTCACGTATTGTTCCGAGTTTTGCAGATGCCAGCTTGGTTATGTTATTGTATAATCAGTTTCAGTGTAAATCGAAGATTTACACTTTAATATTTCAGGTTTAAGTTTTTGTTTTAGTGTCATATCTTCGTATTACTTGGATTATAGATGCATTTAGTTTTGCTTGCATTGAAAGTTGATAAAAATGCTTTATTTTTCATCGACATCTAATTTTTTGTAATTTAGATATAAAATTCTAAAAACTCTGTTTCTGTTTCTTTTTGCATAAAAGTTTGTAGATAAAGTATAAAAAGACGGATAACTTTTTTCTATATATTGATATAATTTTTTTACATGAAATTACATTTTCTTCGATATAAATTGAAACATATTACATTTTTTTGTTTTTAATGTCATCTCAGTGACTCTTTTAAGTCCAGTAAACTAACTTTTTAATAGTTGCTTCAATTAGTGAAGTTAATCGGTTTTTACAAGACAAGTAGTTTTTGTATGCAAGTAAGAATTACGAGATGGGGCTTGAAAATATTTTTGCTTCACGGTGAAAACTTTTTTATGTAAGTTAACGTACGAAAGGACGTTTAGTTGAAAATAGAAAATTTATTGCAGTAGAGCATTACGCACCTTAAAAGTGTTACAAATTTATTGAAAAGCACTTATGTTACAAAAAATCGATCTTTAAAATCTCTTGAAAGGAAAGAAGAAAAAGCTTTATCTAAATATTTCTTGCTATTCATGCCTTTTATAATATCCATTTACATTTCAGAAGCAAGTATATAAAATAGGAAAGATTAAAATGACCAAATTTCTGTAGCATGTATCTCTTTTTTTCTCTCTTTGCTGTAAATTCTTCTTATTGAATGATTTGAAAAGAAAAGATTGTATTGCGCTTGAATAATTTTATATAAATAAGATTATTTTTAGAGACTATATTCCTGTCCAAATTTTGAAAATCATAAAAAAAATTCAGTTTCATATATTTAAAATATCAAAAATATATTTCTTTCCACCTAGGATTTGAAATATTATTGATTTTTTTACTTTTGCAATTAACTTAAGTATGAGTTTAGTTAATAGTAGAATATGATTCCTATAATCGTATTTGTATTTATGTCCTGATATGTGTCAATGCAATCACGCTCCTTTCTTCGCAGTTATTATCAGATGTACCTCGTTAAAGCACCCGAGAAGTATTTGGTGCCCCTAGAAAATCTTGCCGAACGATTGATAAAATAAATAACTTTTCGGCATTTATCTTTCTGATTTTAGCATTGAATGCTTTAAATTTTCCGAGACTCAGTTATAAAGAATCGTCTTGGAACTAAAATATGACACTTTCATGCAGTTGGATAAAATTGATTTATCGTCTTCAGAGGATTTGATAAATATCAAAAATCTAATCTATGAATTTGAAGTGTAAGAGTAAAAGGCCGATTAAAACACTTTTAGAAAGCTTCAATTTTATCTAAGATATTTCTAAGATTCTTATCTAAGATAAGGATTTCTTATTTTGTAAGATTTATTTTGTAAAATTTACATGTTATGAAATTTCTTTAACTTGAAACATTTACAGTTGCTTCCTTATAAAATTCTCATCATGAGTTTACTTGGAATGAGTTTACTTAGATAGTTTACTTGGAATGAGTTTACTTAGATAGTTTATTTGGAAATTCATAAATTAACCACGCTGACGCTTACTGAAAAATAGGAAAATATAAACATTATTTTAACATTACAGCTAAAGGTTGTTTCTTTCTGCTTAAAAACTAACAATATTTTCAGCTTTTATACGACTTCTGCACTCACATTTTAATGGTTAACGAGTCGCATAAACACAATTCGTCTCTCGTGAGAGACACCTTGTCCCCAAAGCAGATCATTTGTGTGTTCTGTGGCTCTTTGAACCTACTGTTTTAGTGTAAGAAATTACTTTTGTTGGAATGCTCATACATACGAAATAAGAAGGTCTTTAACGTCATTTGTTATTTGTCATGGTATGAATGATATGGTTTCCTTTCACTCGTGTTAGAGAGGCAGGATTACCTAAAGAAATTTTAGACTTCCGTTATTTGCCTGGAAAATGTATACAAGCTCATTTGTCTTAAAATCACACAATTATAGTATTAAAATTTCAAATAAATGTCTTTTTTTGATAAATGTGAATGAATATCATATCTGGAATTATTGTGGAGCTGAAAAATATTCATACTTTGATAAGTTTTGAAAGAATTATTTGTCATACATTTTCTTGTTATGACCATAATGAGAAAAATTTGACATTAACAAGAAAATTTGATTTTACTCGTTATTTATATAATATATTTATGTCTTGGAAGTTTTCGGATCATATATACAGACACTTCCCTAGATACCTACAAATATTTTATTAAAAACATTTATCTTAATTCTTTCAATTCATGTATTATTAAAGATTGATCTAAAATAAAACTTAACTGCAGCAATTTGCAAGTTTTATTACGTATTCTTCAGAAAATGTGAAATTCCCCAAACCCTTTAGTGAAAGTGAGCTAAGAAATTAATCTGTGACTCAACTACATTTTGAACTTTTACCGCTTGCAATTTATTATCGAGAGAAACCTCAAATTAACTTATTCCGTCAGTAACTTTGAAAGATTGGAAGATGTTCAAGTCTTAATCTTCTCCCTTCTTCATTCTAACAAGAAAAAGTCGATTCTCTGAATGAATTTCCAAGGTGAAAATGTGTTATTGCATGTTGTAAACGGCTTCTTTACGAGCCACCGACTGTGATAATGAGGGTGTTAAATACTTAAATATTTATCTTACATGTATTTTAAAACAAATATTCATGTAAATATGTTTATTTTCTTTTCCCGGTTATGTCGCTTTGAGAGCCTCTTTCAAACAGCGAAACCGTTGTAAAGACGTTGTATCGCTGCTTTCATCTGCAAGAACTGTATTAAAATTCATAGTTGAAATATTTAGCTATAATTTTTATCTTATAACTACTCTCATTTAAGGACAAGCCTTAGTCATAATTATTGTTATAATTTAAATAATGTAATTTTTGATGTAATTATTCCACATGCACCCGCTACACAAAGATAAATTTTGCATTCCAAAGGAATTAATTTTACTTACAGTCGTCATATATTTAATCTGGTTATCACCGAAGAGTTTCAACAAACAAGTTTTAAGAATAAAAATGTATGATTACAAAATTTTGAAGATAGTCTTCTTTCCCTTTTATTCGAACAAGAAAAAAAGGCATCACCATGGATTTTAATAGCCAAATAAGTTTTAAGAGTATGTTGCTATATTTGACAAATGAAACAAAGACATTTTTGTGAAAGCCTTTTAAATGAGTTTATTGGAAATAAAATTGCATGCATGATTACAGACATGCACACATCCGATGTATTCCTATAAAGTAAATCTCACAACTGACATTTAAATTATATATTTTCTTCCAAACGAAGTGTTTTACGATATTTGAATTTAAATGTGAAATATAATGGCACGTAAAATTTATATATTTCGTACTATATTATAAATTTTGCAGAGGAAACATGCTCATAAATTTTCTGCGAGGGCAATTTGAAATTATTCTGGTAAGCTCCATTTTATGCATTCGTTGTCACTTGAAATATATCATTGCGGGTGAATTGAGCCCAGCGTATTCAATAGCCACATTAAACGATTACAAAAAAAGACGCCTTACTTTAGGTTTCTTTTAATGAACAACAGCGAATACATTGACTACATTTTTTAAATTAATAATTTTTTCTTCCATCAATGCAATTTTACATACATTTATTATAATTTCTGTTAAAGTAATTTTTATCTAAATATATTTAACAGGGACATTTTCAGTGGAAACATGTTAGCTCTGAATGTATAGAATTTTAAAGCATTGTTCTATAAATATGGAACTGTAGCGGAGCATGTGAAACTTATATTGGATTCTCTGTAGAGTGCAAAATTCATTGACTGCAATTTGTAGATTCTTTGGGAAACATTCCTCAACTAAACAACCAAAAAATGCTTTTAAATATGTCATCTTCTACCAATGGTAAATGTTTTGATGTAGAAAATAAAACCTGTATTCTTCCTGAGTTAAAACGTCTGCAAAACCTCCCATCAAATTAAAAATTATATTATTTTAAAAGCTTTATGTTAAACTTGTAATTTTAAGTTTGAAAATTATAGTTCAAGTATAATTTTTATAATTTTATGTTTTAAATTTCCTTAATGATTAACTTTATTATAACCATGACTTAATACGTACTGTAAAATTCAATTACTTTCGCAATATCTTATGACTACTTGCAGGTTATCTCAATGACTAAATATTATTTATTTTTTAAATCACCTCATTAATTCCTTATAATAGAATTTTTATTAGAAAAGTATATACGATCTAATCATACAAAAGTTTATCCTATACTTTTCTTTTTTTATCTTTAGTTCTCTTTAAGAGGAAAAGGAAGAATGTTAGAATATCGCTCTACATTCAATAAGGGAATTCTCCTTTGAAAAGATATACCATCCCTGGAGAGGTGTCTGATCTTGCGAAAAGAAAAAAAGAAAACAATAAAGTACTCTAGTAGCTAAAAGCATAGCTATTGTTACTTAAACTGTCTACATACCTTAGTGCCGATTTTCAAAGGATAGTTCATAATTAAAATTGTTAAATTATTTCAATATTAAATTTAATCTGTAAATTATTCCATTTCATAAACGTGGATAAAAGTTAAAAATAAAATGATACTTAAATAAGTTTATCTTTTGTAAGGATTTTAAATGAGTGGAATTAATCACGTGACTGAAACCAATGCAAAATTCTTTCGAAAAAATGTCAAGCTTTAAAACATTATTTCTTAAGGTGTGCTGACTTAATTTTATGCGAATAATTTTAAAAAGAGAAGGTTTGTTTAATTTGCAATCTGTTATCTTCATTGCAATGTGCATTAATCAAAAGTACTTGCAAATAATAATGAAAAACAACTGAAATTTATAACAATAACCCAGAATAAAACATGGTTCAGGAAAGTAATGTATTAATTACCATTAATGAGAGATGTATGAACTCAAATGAAAAGATTCTCAACGAAATTATGAATTAAATGGATTTCATTATAAAACTGCAGTATGACTGTCTCCAAGCGAAAAATGCAACAGCAAACTGCTCTATTTTCAACAACCAACATTATGTGACACACGCTGGAATCCTTTGATTACGTTTTTAAAAAAACGCGTCATGTTTGGCAGATAACATTGAATTTATGCTAATTACAATTTGAAATGTTGTTTTTTAAATTATTCCCATTAGGGCCCAAGACTGTAAAGTGCATTGAAATGAAAATTTATTTCTAGTGAAATGGAGAAAAAGCTTTTAAGTGTTTCGTTTCCTTAACACGATTTTTTGAGAAAAATATATCGAGGGCATTAATTGAAAAAGCATCTTCATAGCGATAGCTCAAAATCATAACCGAATAATTGAAAATCATAACAGCATTTCTAAGTGGATTAAGAGCTAAGAAGGATAGCTCTAAGAATACATATATGCTACTATTTTTAATGAGAGATATTACAGAAGATACAAAATTAATTTTGTAAATTCCTTAAAAAAATAACTTTAATTTTAATGTAATTGGCTGGAACGAAGACAAATTTTCTCTTACACATCTATTACGTTTCATGAAATTGCAGTACCATTTTAATACTGCAAAAAAATTTTAATCGTAAAACTGCAGATTATTTATCTTTCTTTACAACTATTTTCCAAGCAAATTAAATTTTTTGGGGCTTGGTAAAAATTCTACAATTAACGATTTATCTCATTAATACTACTATAATCTCGCAATGTCAAAAATTTGGAGGTAAGAAATCCGTTTGTAAATTAAATGCTATTTAATTAACAAACTAATGCTTATAACTCTTCGACTTGATTACATAACTGAAATTGTGTGACAACATTAATAAATGCACCTGGCACGCAAAAATGCTCAGTTTAAAAGCCCACACCACGAAAGAACCTGACATTCCCCACTTAAAATCTCCAAGCCCACTTAATTCTGCTAACTTATTCTCTGGCTTGACCGTCTTTGTAAAAAAACTCTAATCACAATCAGTTGTCTAAATGTGGCTAAATCTCCGTGTCTTTGACACACGAAAGGAAGATTTGCCCTCAAAGCTACACTCACCGTTTTCGTTTATTAAAAATGATCGTTCTATGCTTACGTCATATTTTCTTATACGAATATATTTCATCGTTATATATTTCCATACTTAATTGTTTCATCGTTTCACCACTATTTGCATCGTTTTACTTGTTTTCATAACGACAAGAATCTCGCTATTGTTAGGTCCAAGGCTGCCTGGTACGCTTGAGGTGTATAATTACAACTGGCTTTATTCATTTTGTCCCTCTGCTGTATATATAAACTTGTAGTCAAACTACCTAGGAATGATAAAGTTTTATTTTTTTATTTTCCCAGGCATTTCGAAAGGATTTTATTTCTCTCGAGACTGCCTTTATATGAAGGTCATAATACACGCAAAAGTAATTCAACAATTTAAAATTTTGTCCTGAAGAATCTAAAATTCTTTATTTAAACGATGTTTAGTTTTTGATACATCTGTTTACGTATACTAGCTTTGTTTACGTAACATTTCAACTTTGGAACATCGCAATGGTTCCAACATAGTTTTTCTTCAGGGTTTAAAAAAATATGTACATAAAAATTTTAATTACTTTTAAGGGTAAAAAGTCATTTTTTTCAGCGTAATTTTTCCTTCGAGGAAAATATTTTCTCAAATTTTAATCAAAACGAAAATCATGTTGACGGTTTCATCGAAATAGAACAAAGGAATGCTAAAAAAACTTCATAGAGATACCGTGAGTGGAATTTTGGAAATATATTTTTAAAGATGGCAAATCATGAAAAATTTCATTCCGAGATAAAAATACTAAAAGTACATATGTACAGAAAGATACGCATTGATAGAGCAGCATAAAAATGCTGTTTACGGTAATGTAGAAACCGTAGAAAGCTTGGTTGTAATATTTGATTCTAAATGCACAAGTATTTTTTGAGCCAAGAATATAAAAATGTGTTTTTTTTTAAACTTGGGTTCTCGGACACCTTGAAAAAAAATTTTAATATTCGTTGCGTGGTATTTCTAGGATATTTCTCACACAGATCCTTTTTCCTGGTATCGTTATACCATCTTCAAATACTTTATTTAGAGTAAATATTCTAAAAATATTTTACTTAAGCAGAAAATTATCAGAAAGGAATCTTTATTTTGCCCATTAAAATGTTTGAAATTTTCTGTAAAAAATATTTTATAAATGCCGGAGACAAATTATTTTGAATCTTTCATAAACACAAAATGAAATACAGAGCAATTTGTTCAGCAGACATACAAAACACTAAACGCACTTTAAAATTTAAACTATAAAACTACGAAGAAATTTCAAATTATTTAACTATTTTTTATAAGTACAGTGATCGTGATATAAAGACATTTATGAGGAAAAAATACCAGAAGAAAATCTGTTAAAAAACAAAAAATTGAGTTGTGTGTTCCGACTGCCTTTAAGCATTGAACAAGTTTTTCTTAAAGTCTTTTCTTCCTATGAAAAAAAGATTAAGCAGACAGCTTACTCTCATGTTATCAATGGTAAATAACAATTTCGAGTCAGTTTTGCCCTTGAGGTAAAAAATACTTTAATCATGGAATCAAACATTATATCTTTTGTATGTCTGAAAGAGTTACGAATCCTTTAATGTCGGGAATCACATTTATTGCGATCAACTTAAATTACAACTATGATTTAAGTACTATACAGAGGCTGTTCACACATTTTTTAGACGATGTATATTGTATTCACAAAACTAAATTACATAAAATTCTTGTGTTTTAAATGTTCTATTTGACATCCCTTATTCTGAACTATCATTCGACACCGCAATTTCTAGGATAATAATGCCTTTTGAAGTGTCAGAAGAGGTATTCTATCCCATTCCTCCTGAAAAGCTTTCCAGAGTCCTGTAAGGGTTTTGGGACGACATTTAGATAAAGCAGACTTTAAAAGTCCGAAAGCAAAAAAATCCATAGGTGATACATCGGGAGATTTAGTAGGGATATCAGTGAAGGGTATGGCCTTGATACCAGTTTTTTGTTCCATTTCTTTTAGGAAATTTACAGTGGATTTTGATGTGTGACTGCTATGTTTGTCCTGATGGAGTCTCACAGATTGATGGCACTGTGGGTAAAGCGATGGTATTTCATTCAGAAAAATTGGTGATAAAATATGTTCCTCATAGCATTTGGAGTTAATCTTGACATTTTTTTCCCACTCTCTATATTTTTAACTTGCCATTATAAGAAAAACCAGCAACAATCATGAATCCCTTAGAAAAACTTTCTTTCGATTCTTTAAACCATGTACTTAAATTTTTTTCTCCCCTTTTATGATAATAAATGGCTCTTTTTTTGTGGCAATCATTTAAATACACCCATGATTTATCTATTGTGACAATTGTTTTCCATTTTTCTTTGGATAAGTGTTTCTCATATAGAATTCTGCAGCGTGTCCTGCGTTCAGCGATATGATTTGGAAGAAGACGATGCACATTGCGTTTTTTCGCTTTCTTAAGATTTAAATCAACGTTTATCATTTTGTTTACAGTGGACACCGAGCATTTTAATTATTTTGCAACTGTCCTTTGACTAAGGGGATTTTCTTTTAACATTAAACAACGTACCTTTGCAATACTCGAAGATGTCCGTTTTTTCCTTGAATACTTGTTTGGAAATTTTTGTCCCACTTGAGGCTCCAATTTGAAGTTTTTTTCCTTTCTTGTTCACGATATTACCTATCGACGCTTTAGATATCACAAAACCATGACTCTCACATCGTTTTTGGATAACGGAGTATGCATATTTCTCTTCTGAAAGAGCATAAATGTATACTTCGAACCACTGCTTTGTTAAAAACGCCATTTTGAATAAAAACAAAACTTTCAAGCCGCAGACGATAATTTTGACTTTAAAAACATAGTACAATTGCAATTATTTCTTTTACAGCAAACGATTTTTTATTACCCCTTACCAAAATCGTCTAAAAAATGTGCGAACAGCCTCTGTAGTAAAATTTTGATGAAAGTTAAAAGGGATATGGATAGAAAATATCTCTTGCAAACTTTTAAAGGAAATAATTGCTTTTGGACAGATATCTTAAGAAAAATATATGAATATGTAATAAAACGAAAAATACAGAACTTATAAATATTCTTATCTGGTTATAAGAGCAATGCATTTATCGTAGTAAATCAATGAATTAAAGAAATACACTCATGGACAAAAAAATTAGCGCACCAAGAAATAATTGCGGGATCGTAACGAAACTTGCAATGAAGGTACATGTCGGGGAGATATGCAAATGATTAGAAATGCAGAGTGATTGCGTATTACGTATAGCCGGTAGAGGGCATTGAACATCGTACTCTGTGGAGTATAAAACAGGTAACCAAAGCTTGTTTGAGTGTGCTGAATCATTTACAAAGGAAGAGCTGAGATAGACATGCCATTACGCCGTGTTCGAAGACAATATAAGCAGTTGTTGCAGTTTGAGAGGGGGAGAATCGTCGGGATGATGGAAGCTGGGTGGTCAGCTAGGCGAGTAGCTCGTCAATTAGGCCGCTGTGATTGTGTTGTGAGGAGGTGTTGGGACCAGTGGACCCGAGAGATGTCATGTACACGAAGACCAGGCTCAGGACGCCCTCGACAGACCAGTCGTCGAGAAGACCGCCACATCGTAAGAAATGCACGCGTACAGCCAACTGCTTCATCGGCCGCCATCTAGGCACAGGTAGCACCTTCACTAGGGGCCTCTGTGTCTTCTCGAACCATACGAAGGCGCCTGGCTGAAGGACAGTTGGTATCGCGGCGTCCATTACGTGTGCTGCCCTTGACGCCCACCCATCGACGCTTCCGTTTGGAGTTTTGCCGCGCACGAGGAAACTGGACTGCAGCAGAATGGAACCAGGTCGTCTTTAGCGACGAATCCAGATTCAATCTCGGCAGTGATGACAATCGTGTTCGTGTGTGGAGAGCCCGTGGTGAACGCTTCAATCCTGCCTTTGCTGTACAGCGACACATCGCTCCCACAGCTGGTGTGATGGTATGGGGTGCATTAGCTACAATACACGGTCACCCCTAGTATTGTTCCGTGGCACCATGACAGCCCAGCGGTATGTTCATGAAATCCTGCAACCACGTGTGTTGCCACTCATGCAACGGCTCCCAGGAGCCATTTTTCAACAAGACAATGCTCGGCCTCATACGGCAAAGATGTCACAAGACTGTCTATGCACTGTTACTACCCTTGCTTGGCCTGCCCAATCCCCAGATTTGTCTCCAATCGAGCATATCTGGGATCATTTGGGACGACGAGTTGGGCATCCCACGAGTTTGAATGAACTAGAGGCAAGGTTACAGCAAATATGGAACGAAATGTCTCAAGACATCATACAGAACTTGTATGACTCAATGCCCGATCGTATCGCATCGTGCATTCACGCTAGAGGGGGTCCAACGGAGTATTAACTCCTCCGTTCTTTTGCCTTTTTCTCTGAAATAAATTATCCTTTTTCTTTGATTTTCTTATCATTTACTTATATCAAAGTAGTCATTACGTATGTAAAATGTGTTTCATTGTGACGACTCCTTCTTGGTGCGCTAATTTTTTTGTCCATGAGTGTATTTTACACCTTGAGTATCTTCTATACTTTAAAATTGAATGGTCTAGATGTCGAAAAAAGACTAAAGACAAATTACGCTAACTGAATGAAGAAACATTTATACAGAACGTATGTTATCTTAATCTGATAACTTGATAAGTATATCTTAAATATAATGCCACTTTCTGGTTATGTCCTCTTAAAATAAGCAATAGTAGTAGTTGTGAGTACGCAGAGTAATTTCAAACTCAATGTTTGCATTGATAAATGTCTGAATGTGTTAAAATTTGAAATGTTTTATTAGACAATTGAGGTATGTGAAATTCAATTTTGAAAAGTTTCGAAATATGTGATTGCGTTCAGGCAGATTCTACCAGCATCACCTTAGCGCAATTTAAATGAAATCTACTGTATAAATTCTAGAAAATTATGGAGGCAAATTTTAAAATGCCTGACATATTTAAGCATTTGTTGCTACTATTCAACATTTGAACTGGTATGGAATAAACAATCTTAGTTTTCTACCTATAAGCAAATATATTGACTTAATTGTTTTAAATGATGTGTAAAATAATATTTCATGCAGATTTTACATATCTTCATATCTCACTGAATCAAGCATTTGTGAAAATTTTATTTTAACATTCTCTTGCGGAAGAGCATTTATTAAGTAACTGATATATTAATATCCCGCTTTGCTTTCTAAAGACTGTGTTTACAGTAATGGAGAAGGAAATGGCACGAAAGTAATTATCATTTGACGGTGAGGTATTCATCAAGGAAGTAACATAGATAATGGATGTAGATTAATTATACCATTTTACAAAATAGCTTATCTGTAAAACTAGTATTATTTTGTGTACAATACTCCGTAAATCAGTGAACTTTTAAAAATCTGCTGATGCATGTAATGTGTGGATTTATGAGTCCGTTGTCAAAATATTTTTAATACGAAAATGTGCCATTTGAATAGTTTTCTTTTCAAAAATAGTTTAAAATTCCTATCATGCTTTAGAGTGCTTTTAAGGTATTTATAATTTTGAAATTATAAATATTTTTACTTTAAGCTTTCATAATAGGTAATAAATTATTAAATCTGGGGTATATAAGAATTATTAATAAACTGCTAGGAAAAATATTTAATTTTTACAATCTCAAAGGCTTTCATTTTAAAAACTATATAGTATGATATGCATTTTATCCCTCATGTTGATTTATTGAAGAAAGTGTGCGGCATATTCTTTCAAAGTAAAGCCAATACATCATGTTATAGCTCAGTGGATTTCAAGAAATGAAATTACCTCTAGTCAGCTAAATCACCATAAAATTTCGATTTCTTTTGAGGCAACTTTTATTCAAACCTGGTTACAAAAAAGAAACGTAGAGATTTAAGTTTTTATACATTCTGTTTCTAGCATGCTGGAGAATAAAATAAATAATCTAAAAGCCCGTACGTTTAAATTAAAATAGAATTTTCCTTCTGTATAAAGCGAAATTTTTTAATGTATCACAAGCCTCTTTGACAATGAATTTTTATATTACTTTAATTATGCGTGAGGAAGTAGAACGCATCAATTTTTTTTATAATAGTATGAATATTTTTCTTTAAAAGCAGAACCTTTCTAATGCAAATGTTTAAAGTAAAAAATGAGAAATAAATAATTGCATTAAAAATTTACCTACAATTTAGATTTTGATATATGTTAAGAGTAAATATTTAGCATTAAGATAGAATCAACATTATAAATTTGCATATTTACTAAATTATGTGATTATTTACTCTGTATTTCAAAAACCATCTTTATTCTAAAATCATGTGATATAATTAATAAAACGTTCTTTTAAAAATAAAAATCCTTTTTTTAATGTGATTCTTTGTTTGCAATCATGTTTTTTCATTTGAAGAAGTGTCGAGTCTTATAACATAATATTCATTTTAAATGCATTCCTAAAATTGAAAACGAAATTTTATTTACATTTCATGAATTTATAGGTAAGTGTAATAATCCAGATAATTATTTTTAAGACAGAATCTCCTTTTAAACTTTGCTTTCCAAAGCATTAATACTCTGGCATCATCATCATACTCTTACAGCCGTCGTTCATATTTCCTTCAAGACTAACAATAAAAACTACTCACAAATCAAGTCATTACTTTAAAATATATCCATAATTTTAAAATAAGCAAATATTTGCTAATACGTTTAATGGCCATAAATGTGTTTAACTAAATTTTAAAGAGTAACATCAAAAATATTATACAGATTTAACAAATGATTTATAAATGAAACCATATCAACGCAATTATTTTATGCATACAGAAAGTGATATCATATAACTATTTAAAATTTTTACCTTTGAGATGAATAAAAAATGTCGAGACCTTCTGGCTAGGGAAAGAAGAAAATTATATATATATATATATATATATATATATATATATATATATAACCCTTTCTATTTTAAAAATTATTTTCGTTTCCATTTAAGTTTCACAAAGACCTTCTAAGGCTTCATTCCTTATGATAAAGGAAATATTAGTTTTATCTAACACTTTGACAGCTTAAAAATGACTTTATTGTGTGATTTTGACTTCTCTCGTTCTGTTTTTTCTAATACCAAAAGAAAGTCCGTATTTTCAGGAAGTGTCCAGTTCTTTTCGGCTAGATCGGAAATTAGCTGTCTAGGTGACAGTTATCATGTATGAAACCTGTTGGATTCTGGAACAAACACGATACACTGAAATAAAATTCTCTCAGGGTTAGGGAGAAATTAATAGTTGAATAATTTTTTTACAATTAAGCTGAACTGTTCTGAACACAAGAACAAGTTAGCCTTTTTGATTGCGTTATATAAACTAGAATATAAATAAAGTATTTTACAACGAAATTACTTTAAATATTGCCAGACTTTTAAATTTTGAGTTTCATTTTTCGGTGGACTAATTTTATGACTATAAACATGCGCATTGGTGTTAAAAGTTAGTAGAAATAACTTCGTGTCTTTGTTATAGACCCATTAGATAGATGAGCTATGACCCAAATGTAAAAAAAAAAATTTCTCAGGGAATTGCATCCGATTTCTTGTAAAGTATAGTAATTTCCGTTTTTAACTGCTCTGAGGGTTTTTCTCTAAATTCCGATGGGATGTGGTGTAAAATTAAAGGTGTTACACAATCGAAGATCGCATTACTGTCCGATGCAATGTCTGAAATAAACTGTCACTATTTAGAAAAAGTAACTAGACAAGCTTTGTACAATTCACTCAAAAATTGGTTTAAATAAATTACAAATTTACCGTTTGAGAACACTATAAGCTTGTTAGTAAAATCAATGTATTGTTGCGCGTGCAAAGGTGCTCTTCCCCCTAAGAAATTTTAACTAGCCACTTACCTAATAGCATAAAGAACTTTAAAGTTATAAAATTTTCTTATTCCAAGAAAATATACGATTTACAGAAAATATACGATTCCCATTTATAACTATACTAATCCATCCAGTAAAGTTTCCACCCTGTTTTAATTAAAGTGTGTCTGCTAAATACTACACAGAGATCGTCAAAACACAAGTAACATAATAAATAGAAAATTATCAATGATTTTATTTTTTAACAGGGGACTCTGGAACAATTTTTAAAATTATATTAGTGGATAAAATATTTACAATTTATGACTGTCTGACTAGATTGTGCAATGGTCATGAATGGAACTTAGGAGACTGTTTTTTTTTACACTATGGACTGTACTAAAAGAATTACCTCTCGTCTTAGTAATCTCGTCTTAGTCCACAGTTAACGATTTATCAATTTAAATTTTTAGTGATTATTTTCAATGATTAATTTTAATTCAAATAACATATTAAACACACTCGAACTTTCACATAATTTTTAGGTTATAAATTCAGTTTGATTTATTTTGACTTAATGGAACACTCTGTACGGGAATAGACATGTTTTATCTAATCCTGAGAATTATGATAATATGAAAAATGAATTGAAAAACTTTAGTTAAGTTTATTTTATAAACTGTGAGGTAACTTAAAATTTAATAATATAATAACTGAAGTCTACAATGCGATTCTTATCGCAATAAAACATGAAATTTACTTTTCAGGCACTTTACTGTGCTCTTTTGCAATCTGAAGACCACCATCACAGGAAAGTATTGAAAATTTTGAATGTCAACATATGTAGATCATCAAAATGAAAGTATGAAATCCGGAAACAACTCTTTTCAAGGATGACTGACTTTGTGAAGCTCGAAGACTCTCAAATGTCTGACTTACACATATGAGAATACAAATCCTCATTTATACAGAGGGAAGTTTTTCTTTAACTGGAATTTTAAATTTTAAGGACGTCTGGAAAACTTTTCTAGAATGTACAAAATATTATTGTGAATATAAAACTTTTTTAGATATTTTAAGGATATTACAGCTCCTAAATTAAATTTACTAAGAATACATAAATCCTTCAAAATAATCCTTTATAGAGTTTATAGCTCACTTCTACCCAGATTTGGGTGTATATAATTTGAAGTGGCACTCCAGATGAATTTGATACAAACACAGTTTATACATGAAACAATGTTTATTGAATTCGTTGCACATATAGAATTAGCTTTTACAGCAATAAGCATACGTACTATTTTGTACGGAATATATATTAACATTCAATAGAAATGCACTTTGCAAATACTCACAAACCAGCAGAGAGTTAAACCAGCAGTTGTGCCACGTAAACTTTGGACCCCCTTAGCACTAGCGCAGAATAGCACCTGGAGCTGCTTTCCTCCTAGCTCCCTTAACTCGCTTATCTATCAATCTTAACAAAACCTTCTTCAACCTTAACAACCTTTTTTCAACCTCAATCAAGCTGAATGGTATTTATACCAAGCGCGTATGCCGAAATTAGCATATCTCAAGCATCTTCTTTAATTCATTCACTCAAAGAATTGATTCTTGTGAATCGAATCTTATGTATACCTTACACTGGCCTCCTTCGAAAAAAAAATTAGGTAACTGAGGTCTGAACGGCTTCAGTTAACAAATTGAAAACGCGTGCTGGTCTGACTTTTTACTTAATGGGTGGCAAAGCCAAAAAAAAACCTTCCACACGTTGTGTTGAGGAAAAACGCCACTCCCATTTTACAAAACTAACCCCGAAGGGTCCAGGTGACACCATCAAACAGTGGATTTGCAGAGTTGCGGATACTGGGCTTGCCAACTGCGCCCTAGAAAGTCTATTTTAGTTAAAAGTGTCAACACAATTGCATAGCATGACATTTCTTGACTGCTTGTATTCGCTCTTCCCCAATTCATAATGCACATGTGTTATGTTTTGTGAAGTTAGTACATTATTGAGTTAATTATTATATTATGCAGTATGTATTTTTTTCTAGTCACTACATGTAACCTTCAAAAATTTATAAAACAACAGTATGCCGCTTTTTTTTTTTCAGTGGCTCACCCCTTCCCCTCAAAATGTTTACACAGTATATACAATGGGGAATTTGAAACCAGTTTGATTCGATTTTATTGAAGGGGGTGGGATAGAATAAGGGAATGTATACAAGACTTGTTCATGAAGAAAGCAACTTCCTTGCACCAGTCTGTCCATTCCGTGGAGCCTCTCTTGATGGTCTCAGTCCTGGTAAAGGGGTTCGTTGACCGTATGGGCATCCTTCGAGCAGCAGGTCGTTGGTCCTAAAGCGCTGGTCCAGCTTGACGATGGACAGGAGGTCTCTTGGGAGGAGGATCTTGTTGGGCGGCAGAGATCTTTCGTTTCCTTTGCGTCTGCTTCCCTCGCTTGCGTGGATGTTCGAACGGCTGAGAGTCGGGCGCCGACGATGGAGAAGTCATAGGAGTCTTTCTTTTAACTCCTGACCGGGGTTCCTGTGCAGGAGAAGAGCTGCTTCCCTCATGCAGGTTATCACCGGAATCGTGAGTAGGGGGAGGACCGTCTTGGTGACCCCCGAGGGTCACCAAGACGATGGGGTGACCCCCGAGGGTCCAGCATCTTGTGAACCTTGTGAACCTGGTTGGACTTGATTTGAAAACAGGGTATAGTCTGCACGGTTTATATACCTCTTAATCTGGTCTATATTTGCGGGAACTTGCTGTTGGCCTTCTTGTAAGGTAACCACTGGGCCTGCTACCTTTTTTATTTGGTACGGACCTTGAAATTTCGGGCAAAATTTCCCGACTATGCCTTTACTGGCGTTAGATAGTGAGTGGGTGGCTTTTAAAACCTATTGCCCAACTTCAAATTTTTCCTCCCTACGATTTTTATCGTAGTACATCTTCTGTTGCTTCCGCATCTGGTCATTAAATTGATTGACCTCGCGAAGCATCTCCTGAATATCAGCTAGTTGAAATTGAGGCGCTTGCCCCGGTACGAAGAACAGACTGTCTAAAGGGGTGATAATCTTTCTGCCTAGAAAGACTTCGGCAGGTGTTTTGGCTGCCGAGTCGTGGACGGGCCGAACGTAATGCAAACACAAACTGCTGTATATGTTGACCCCAAGTTTTATGATTGTTTTGTATAAATGCGCGAATCATTTTAACTACATTGCGATTTACCCGCTCCGCAATATTCTACTGTGGTCTATAAGTGACCATTTTTGCATGTTTTATGTGAAGCCTGCGACACAGGTCCGTGAAAACTTCGCTGACAAACTGATCACCGTTATCGCTAATAATTTTTACAGGGGCACCATATCGCAAAACATAATTATGTGTAAATGCATCAGCAACTGCTTTGGGTGAGGCTCTACGCAGGGGTATAATTTCGGTCCTTTTTTTTTCGGTCCATTTTCCACTTTCACTACGGGGATATGGGCTTAATAAATCTATCCCTACGATTTCATTAGGGAACGTGGCCGCGATACTTTGTAAAAAACCCGCGGGATGGTAATTTGTGTAGTTAGTACGCTGACAAGTGTCGCAGCTTTGAACGTACTGGGTGACCCACTTCCTCATTTGGGGCCAGTAAACCACCTCATAAAGTCGAGAAAAAGTTTTTCGAATACTCATATGTCCGTTTGTAGGTAAATCGTTAAGAGCATGTAGAATGTGTGTTCTCATTGAACATGGGATGACGGGACGAATTTCACCATTCCGATTTGTGGATGATTTGTAAAAAAGGAGATCATCGACTAGTTCATAGTTATGTGCTCTACCCTGTATAGCATGCAAATTAACTCTGGAAAATTGTTCGGGGTTTTCTAGGTATTTAACTATATCTCCGAATTCCAGGTCTTTGCGAAGCTCTTCTTTTAACTGCGTTTTGTTATCGAGCACAATAGAAGTGAGCATTTCACATTGAGTTATCGACTCCCCCTCTGGGTCTCTGCTTAAAGCATCCGCTACCAGATTTCCTTTCCCCGGACGATGGTCAATGATTAAGTTGTATTCCTGGATCTTTAATGCCCAGCGAATGACACGAGGCGAAAAATTTTTGCCCGAGTATAATCGGGTCAAAGCAGCATGGTCAGTTATAACCCGAACCGACTGTTCTGAAAAATAACAGCGGAATTTTTTGAGTGCTACGACAATAGCCAGACATTCCCTTTCAGTGGTTGTATAGTTCCGTTCTGCGGAATTTAAAGTTCGCGAAGTGAAAGCGATAGGTTGGTTTTCCTGCATTAGTACAGCGCCGATTCCGACATTAGAAGCATCCGTTTGCACTACGAATTGTAGCTTGTGATCTGGATGGCGTAGTACCGGAGCTTGGATCAATTTCTGCTTTAATGTTTGGAAGGCGTTCTGGGCATCGGAACTCCACGTATATTTAGTGCGTTTCTTTCGCAATTTGTAAAGTGGTTCGGCGACTTCCGAGAACGCAGGTATAAATGTGCGGTAATATGAGCAAAGACCAAGAAACGACGGAAGTTGTTTTCCCGTTTGTGGGATTTGAAACGCTTTTACAGCGTCGATTTTAGATGAATCCGTTTGAACGCCCTGACGCGTAATTTTGAATCCTAAATACGGTAGTTCTTTGCGGACGAACTGACACTTTTTTGTATTTATTGCTAAGCCAGCCTGTTTTATCAGAGAGAGCACTTCCTGTAAAAGAGCTAAGTGCTCGGTTAAAGTTTCCCCCGTAATAATTATGTCGTCGAGGTATACGGCAACGTTCTTTCCTAAAACAGTCCTGAGCACTATATCCATAAGTTTTTGGAATGTGCCAGGTGCCCCATTGAGTCCAAAGGGCATGCGACGAAACGCAAAAGTGCCTTTTTTTGTTATAAACGCCGTTTTAACGTCTTCAGCAGCCATAGGTACTTGGAAAAACCCGGATGTTAAATCTAAACTAGTCATCTATTTAAATGACGTTAAACTATGAAGAATATCCTTAATTATTGGCATAGGATATGTAGAGAATTTTGTTACTTTATTCAGCCCCTTGTAATCAACTGCAAATCTCCAGGCTTCGGGATCAGTAATAGTCAAGTTGCCTTTTTTTCGACATAAAACAACCGGACTTGCCCACAGAATATCGACCGGTGAAATAGTATTTTGGCGAAGCATTTTATCATTATGAATGTCTATCACAGTCTGCTTGTTTGTATCGTACCTATATGGGCGGGCACGAATTGGGGGACTGTCTCCCGTATCAATTTTGTGAGTTGTAACGTGAGTAATACCCGGCTTGTCTGAAAATACCTCGGCAAATTTGTTTAAAGTAGTCTGTAAACGAACCTTTTCGTTTTCTTTTAAGTCCGTTTTCGACAAGTCAACCGGAACGGGCAGCACAGCTTCTTTGGACTGTTGGTGCATCTGCACCGAGATAGAATTCTGCTTGAAATTTAGTGCTACATTACACGAGTAGCAAAAAACCAATTCCTAGGATAACCCCCTGTTGGATATTTCACATTACATGAAAAACAAGCTTGTTTGTTTCGGATTGTATACTAATGTGTGCCAATAATGAGCCTAATATTTGACATTCTTCCCCTTGAGCTGAAAGTGTTCGTAATTTATTATGTGTGTATAAGCGCTTCATGTCATAATGCGATTTGAAGTTCTTTTCTGACATGTACGACCTTTCGCTGCCGGTATCAAGTAAAGTTGTTATGGGAATTGAATCAATTTGCAAGTGCACATAAGGTAGTTGCACATTTTTTAATCTAAGCGCACTAATATTACTATAATGTTGTGCTTTACTATCATGCCGTCCACGATGTCGATTTGAAACTCGCGAAAAATTTTGGCTCGGGGGGATAAAACTTCTTATACCTGAGAGAGGGTCAGGGGTAGCGAAGAAATGCCTATTGTCATGTTTAGCTAAAGCTTGAAGGAGGGTAACCTTGCTTGTAATATTTTGATTATCCAAAAAATCTTGAACACTTGGATTCAAACGTTGGATAACTATTTTTAAGATAACCGCTTCCGTCATCCCTTCTAAATATTCCTCACACTTTATAATCTTTTCCATAGCAAAATCTAACGCAGACTGACCTTCACGTTGCCTTAGCGAATAAATTTCAACTTCAATTTGACTTTGATTAAAGGTCTTTGGAAAAACGCTAAGAAACTGTTGCTTGAATGACAAATAGTCAAAAATCAGATTACTGCTTTACATACACATGTACCACTGATATGCACTACCTCTTAAAGCGGCTAGAGCAATTTTAAGTTTCTCCCCCTCTGGGGTACATTGTTGCTGAAAGTAATGCTCAATTTTCTTTAGGAATTGTCTTGAGGGACCGCCATTGAAGGTGGCTTCGAATGGCACAATTTGCTGAACCATAATTACCCGAGGAAAATGTCCAGCAGGGTTTTGTTCTACAACACTCATTTTCAAATAGTATATAAGTATAATAACAAGATACTTTCACAATTTAGTTTTATCAATATCAGAGTATACCACAGTATAAAGTTCAAACTTCAAATATGTTGTTCGTTATAAATGTAACGAGAACAACCAGGGTATATATAAACTTTCGGGCTCTAGTATAGAGTTTATAGCTCACTTCTACCCAGATTTGGGTGTATATAATTTGAAGTGGCACTCTAAATGAATTTGATACAAACACAGTTTATACATGAAACAATATTTATTGAATTCGTTGCACATATAGAATTTGCTTTTACAGCAATAAGCATACGTACTACTTGTACGGAATATATATTAACATTCAATAGAAATGCACTTTGCAAATACTCACAAACCAGCAGAGAGTCAAACCAGCATTTCTGCCACGTAAACTTTGGACCCCCTAAGCACTTGCGCAGGATAGCACCTGGAGCTGCTTTCCTCGTAGCTCCCTTAACTCGCTTATCTATCAATCTTAACAAAACCCTCTTCAACCTTAACCCATTTAAGACAGGCGTTGCGAAAACGCAACATTAATTTCTGTATTTTTTAAAGGCATATTCTAAGTTTTGTACGTCTGAAGTAACATTTTTATTTTATTCTCTATACTTTAATTGATCATAATAAATTTTTTGTTTCCACATTTGCCTGCTTTTAGCACTTGCAAAAAATTGTTTTTTTCTGGTGTTTTGAAATGGAAAAAAATGACTAATTTCAAATAATAACCTTGGATAGCAGCACATGTTAAATATCCGATTTGATGCATGTTCCGAGTTTACGAGAGACTAAAGAACAAAATGGCTTCAACAGATGAATCATAATTTTTGTTTTTATGTTTCTCAATTCATATTTTTAAAAATGTTGCGAAAACGCGACATCAGTCCAATGTGTATTACTTATTTCCAATGTGTTTTATTAGTACTGCCTAGTTTTTTATGCAGTTAATTGGTATTATTTGCATTTCGGATAAGTTTGTCTCTAGAAAAAAGCGATTTTTGACATTGGAAGAGACATTAGAGTATTTTCATGGGCTAGATGATGATGATATTTCAGAATCGTCCTCAACAGAAGATAATGATGAACCATAATTCGTCATTATCCCTCCAGATCCGGATGATTTGACGGATGAAGAAGCTATTGATGATAATACTTTATGTGAAAATGTCGAATCCCCTAAAGAAATTGTAGGTGAAATCGACATTTTTTTTCTAATAAATGTAAAAGTAAGCAAGATAGTAAGAAAAAAGAAAATATTGTATGTGAAAAATGGAGATTCTACATGGATGTAATGATTTCTAAAATAAGTTTATTAGAGTTTCACAGATCTATATCTTTGAGAGAGCCATATCTTTGATAAAAAGGCTTGAAGAAATGCAGATGAATTCTGTTTTACCTGAAACTTCACATATTGGAAGACTATCTTCAATTCAAAATCTAATTCTCAACAAAACTCGGAAAGACCGTATGGACCATATTATTACTAAAAATAGTGAAAATAAACAAAAAAAGATGTAAATACTGCAAAAGTAAAACAATTATTGTATGTAATAAGTGTATTGTACCTCTTCATGCGAAATGTTTCAAAGATTTTAAATTTTTTTTGAAAAAATTTTATTATTTTAAATTTTTATATTTTTAAAATTTTTATACCTCTTTGGACTGATGTTGCGAAAACGCAACATTTTGTAACTCTCGTAAAAATAAATTTAATTTTCTGGAAAAAACTTATTTGTGTAATTAATGCTCTAAAAAGTGTTAAAAAACTGTTTGGTGCATTTCCAATAATGGAAACATGGAGCGGTCCTAAATGGGTTAACAACCTTTTTTCAACCTCAATCAAGCTGCATGGCATTTATACCAAGCGCGTATGCCGAAATTAGCATATCTGAAGCCACTTCTTTAGTTCATTCACTCAAAAGTTCGATTCTTATGAATCGAATCTTATGTATACTTTACACCTTATTCAAGGAATAATAATTTAAAAATCGCCAAACATTTCTTTCAGCAATAGCAATTTTAGCAATTTTTCAGCAATAGTCGAGTTTTATTTCGCCTATTGCTGATTAGAAATAAAACTCAACATGTGTAAGTGAAAAATTTAGTTACGCATGTTAATTTCATCATTGAATTATTAAGACTGACTGAACATTAAACCACTTTGGAAAAGCTTCTTAAAATACTATTAATAGAAGTTATTGTTTATAATATTATGAAATAAGTAAAATTTGTTTCCCTGAAGAATAAGAAATTCCAAATTTTGGATTTTAGAAAGTGCTTGAACTGTTTAATCCATTTATTTCCGAGGAATTTCAAGAATTTCAAGTTCTTTGAAACGCGCTCATTTGCTTCAGTTTCCCTACTGATTTTCTCTATCTTTCGCCGTCCAACAGAAATAATTCGAAAACCGTTGGGATATGTGAATAAAATACGTACCAGTATGTACCAAAGAAACCACAGAAGATCAATGTTTAATTGTTTTGCACAAAATTGTTAAATAAAAGAGTTAAAAAAATATTTTCAAATAAAAACTAGGTTTATTTTAATATAATTTTGTATGTCATTGAAGTTATTCTGCTTTATGCTTTGTTTTTAAATGCAATGTATTTTATCCTGATACCGGATATAACCGACATCTTCCCATCATTTTGGGACTTTCTTAGACCGCACACACACCCATCCATATATATATATATATATATATATATGTGTGTGTGTGTGTGTGTATACACATAGTACAAGACATAATATTAACAAAGCTTTCTTCCTTTTAGTATTTTTGATTTTTTGAAGGTGATAAAGCATTCCAAGTCTCTCCTAGAGAAAATGCACTATTATTCCATAAAAAATGTAGAGCTCCAGATGTTGTATAGATAATCTCCATTATATTCGAATCCAATGCTGCTTCATATACATTCAGTAAAGTCAAAATTTTTGAAAAACAACCCTTAGAGCTCCTTCAAAAAATATACTTGGAAAATTATGTTGCTTCCTAAAATATGCTCTATAAATTCATCATGAGGAGGAAATTTAGTTTTCCTGGAAAAAATATCCCCTATGATTTCTTGTAATAATGGCTTACCAATCATTTACTAGTTTTAATTAAATATCGCTCCATTAATAAAACATGCCCCTTTTTCTGTCCGTTATAATGGTGTATGTTTCAAGATTATGCTTTACGAAAGTATGTTGTAAATTATTTAGTAATTTCAATTAGTATAAGAATAATATACAATTTACAGTAAATGATGCCCCATACAACTAAAGATTTGACTTTATGTATGCATTTAATTATTTCTATTCAGAAGTTTCATATTTAATCAAAGGAGGCCGTGAAGGAAGGGCAAAAAACTGATAAAGTCAGAGATGTGTTTTAGTGGTCTTGATAAAAATTGTGCTTTACTCATATCGTGGAATAGATCATTAGCAGTTGGGAAGCAAATTCAGAAAAGTATTTGATACGTCCAAAAACATATGACGAAGTGCAAAGAATATATGTGCTCTGATAGAGTGATGTGACCGGTTTGGAAAATATCATTAATTTTCTGTCGAGTTGCAATTAGTTTAACATTAACGTTCCTCGATTCAGCCTAAGCTGGTCAAAAAATTTCACTGGAGCATTTTTGATGTACTGATATATGAGATATAGGGGCACACCAAAACCAGCTTTACGTGATCATATTCCTAGAAAGATTCGGATGGGTAATAAAGTATAACAACGTTTTGGAAAACGTTTGAACTGGACTGAACGAAGAAATGTAAAAATGCTATAAGAGTTTTAGAAATCACTGCATATTGTAGCATAGTAGCTGTTGTAACGTCTTCGGTGGGAAAAGAAGACACACGAGAGACTATTAATTATATTACACAGAGCTTGTATTTAATAAAAAACTGTACACTATGTACAAAACAGAGAGTCTAGGCTCCTCTGCATGTGAGAGGTTCTATAGGAACCAAAATATCGTTTACAAGTCTCTCAACAGAGATGCATCTCTTCACTCGTAAAATCGGGAGCCGAGAGAGGAATTTTCAGGCCTTCGGTCCGCAACGGCGCATTCCCGCACCGTATTCGACGGACAAATTCGAGGCTCAATATACAGCCACCTTCTCTCCTTGCTTCCCAAAACTCTCTCCTTTTCATCTCAGCCAGCTGGCCCGGTGTGGGGGGGGGGCGTTGCAGGAGCGACCCACGATGGTTTCTTCGAATCGGGAAGAATTCGCAAAGGGATGGGCTTTTGGTTGGGTGGCCCCTTTTTCCCCGAAAAGGGCCAAGACGTAACACTGTTTGTAAAGCAGCTGCATACAAGCCAAATATCAAGGCTATGACTGGGGATCGGTGTTGACTAAACTGGTGTGTATCTCATCTATCATAGATCGTAGACGTGAGGAAAGTTACCTTAGTGACCCTTTTAAATCTTCCGCTACATTGGACGTACATAGACTGGGCAGTAGATGGGCGAATGTTTTCTTTATTTTGAATCTGTGTTCTTCCACCTGTTTAGTTAAACAAATGTCTACCGATTGTTTGGAACTGCTTGAATTACATTGTTCTAAATTTCAGAAAATAATCAGTCATCCTAAAATTCTTCAAAAAAGAAATTTTAAAGGTTAAAAATATCAGATTCATCGCTCTAAAATCTTATTAATCGTTCAAAAAATTAGTTGATAATATTGCACGATAATGACAAAGAATTAAGAGCTGATTGATAAATAATTGAATATTGAATAAATTAAAACAACTCAACAGTCAACCATTTGTCTAAAATCAATGAGTATTTTTTTAAACTGTATCTTAATGTTGTTGCATGGTTCAGTTATTAAAATATGCATAATGTAAAAAGGCCGAAAATACACTAGTATTGTGATATTTGATATTTTGTCCTAGCCTGACAATTACTAGGTGGTATAAATCAAAAGAAGTTTTCCTATATTTTACACTTGTTTTTTAATAATCTAAAATTAGGCTGGATTGTGAGATAGTTGTGGGAGACCCACACGAGTAGATAAACAAAATTTATGGATAATGCAATATATGTAACCATTTTGGCTTTTAAAACATTATTTTGCTGTATTACTCCAAATAAAACTTTAATTATAATCACATTAGAAACTTTTCTTTTAAACTTGCTTAAATTCTTAAATTGCTTATCGATCTGTAATTTTAAAAGACTTAGTATTTCTAATTACCTTCAATTTTAACTTTTTATCTTATTGATAGGTATGATTTTACTGAGCTAATTAACTCTCTTCAGCAAAGAACGAAGTACTATAATAATCATTATACTACTTTTCAGTAATGTTCATTTATTTCTGTACTAAAAACAAAACAAGACTGCATAAAATGTCTCGTTTGCGTATAATGCAAAGTCCAGATTTCTACTACTATAAGAACGAACTGGAGTTTTGTTTTAGAAGCCAGTATAAAAAATGAAAGAACCTCTAAAATAGACTAAGGAAAGAGATTGCCTTTAGTGATATGTTCGTAATGGGGTTAAAATGTAAATAAAAGACATTTTTAATTATATTTACGTTCTTTCCTTGGTCAACAAAGTAGTTAGAGTCACTGTCTGAAGAACCCGCGTCTTAGACAGTATGCTATTCGTTAAATGAGTTATCTGGCTTAGGTATAAAAGGATGAATCTGTATATAAATAGATATTTTAACAATTCTCAATTAGATTCAAAACTTTAAAAGGTAAAGTAATAAAGGAAAGCTGGAAATAAATCCTTAGTATTAACTTATATATTTTTGGGGGTTTGAAATGTAATCGCCTATCATAAAACAATTAAAATATTTGTGGCCTAAATTAAATCCCGATTTCACAAATACGTAGAGTAGAAAATTTCTGAAAGCTTCAGTTCAATGGCTAATGGGTTCAACGACTAACATAAATATCTTAAATTTTGATTTGCAAACAAATTGAAGCCTTTATAAGATAAATTTAAATAATTTTAAGTCGCAGAATTAAAGTTCTCGTCTTATTAATTATAATAATTATTATTATTTTCGAGATCTAGAAGTTTCAGCTGATTAACTTTTAAAGATCTTTACAGATATGCATAGCCTGTTGCATAAAGAGAAGGTAAAATTGTTTGTAACCATGAAATGCGGTGAAATATCATTCATCGATTTCAGTAAGATAGCCTCAAAGAGTATAAATTAGCCAAATGGAGGTGTAAGTATGTAATTGCTTCCTGAAATGAATCCCATAGGAACAGACATTTATTACTTTTCTTCTGATATTTTCTTAATCATTTGCCCGAAGCATCAAAGAACTTTTGTGAATTTCTTATTCCGCCTGAGTAAATTATTATGACAATGTATTCATGAAACGAATAACTTTTAGCAGTTTCAGATTAAATTTACTGCGTAACGCATTTATAAGAAATTATTGAAACGCATAATGAATCAAAAATTTTATGCCTTATACAAAATTTCGATCCCTATAAGAAAAATAAAATATAGTAGCTGTTGCTCGGGAATACAGTTTTACCGTCCCATATTCAGAATTAAAATTGATGATATTGGGAGCTGTACAAATACAAGTACTCAAACTTACACTATGTCTGGTTCTGTCAGCCTATCTTTTGAACTAATGTATACATTTAAACTATTAATATTGGAAATCCATATTTAACAGTCATAACGATTGAATTAATAAATTTCAAATCTCTTTTAAGCGTAATGCATACACTTAAATATCAAAATGTTTCTATCAGAATGTCTCTTTCATATCTATATTTCAGTCAGAATAATAAACGGAGAATTCTATGCTTGTTATACAAGATACTAATTTATTAGTGATGTATTGCTTTTGTAACTTACCTTAGTATGTTTAAGATCAAAATTTTATGCCAGTCTCTTTTTTATAACGTTTTCAATAAATAAATCAAATAAGTAACTGTCTGAATCTAGTGTTTAGTACTCGGTATCAATTTCCTTTTTAAGTTTAAAATGCAGTGTCTTACCAAAAACTAAGAGATCTATGATAGAGAAAATGCATAAAAATTGTCTATTAGAGAGACATAATTATTTTTATTAAAGTAGATTTAGTTTCCTTTTACAAACAATGTTAATTTGCTAACAATCGTAAAATGTGTTTTATTTACGCTTTATTTAAAGATCTACTAGCGGAATGGCATAAAGTGGTTTGAACTGTATTTGCTTTTTGACGATGATTTCAGAAAGTGTCCTCAAGGAATTAATATGAAAAGGATATTTTCCGAAAATGTCGAAAAGAAGAAGATCGGTAAAAGAAATCAACACAGAGGACATCAGGAAGAGTGACGAAGATATCATTGCTTTAGCTCTAGAGTGGAAAGATAACAGTTGACTCGGAGGTAATTGTGCTTAGCAAAGTTACCACTAGAGCCACTTTTTTTGTCATTCGACTTCGCAACCAATCACATAAAGTATAGTTAAATTATGTATGAAATCAGGAAGCTGTGCTAAAAGGTCGTGGACATGAAAAAGATCGACCTAAAATACAGAAGAAAATTTTATGTTTGTAGTCGATGCATAGTGTAACAACACTGTGTTTTCTTCACAACGAGCTGTAGACATTGATATTCCTTTTAATCTGTATGTTTAAACGTTCTGTAGGGTAAATTGTTAAGCTATTAATAAAAATGAGGATTTAAAACAATTCCTTGACTTGATAGTTTGTAATATGTTTCAACCTTTGATTGTAACTATCTCTGACTCATACAGTTTTCAGATAAATGAACTGAGGGCTCGATGAATAGGAAATTGATTTATGAAAACTGAATTCCCCCACATTCCATAGATTATATTACCAAGAGATTAAATAAAATCTATTTCCTTTGATTTGGTCCGAGAGTAATAAAATGTACTATTTCCGTAATATCGTACCTAAATAAAAGCACGATTATACCAATACGTAGAATAGAAAATTTCTGAAACATACTGTTCAATGCGTTTAAGTGACTAAAAAATATCTTATATTTTCATTTGTAACCAAATCGAAGATTTCATAAAATAACGTTAAGTAATTTTTTATTGAAGGATTAAGTTTCAAAGTCGTATTATTTTTGAGATCTAAAAGTTTCAGTTCAATGACTGTTGAGAATATTTACAGATACGCTTAGCCTGTTGAATTAATAGAGGTAAAAATGTTTGTAACTATGAACTGCAGTGAAATAATATTAATCGATTCCAGTAAGGAAGCCTCAAAGAGCATAAATCAGTCAAAAGTTGGTTTAGTTTGTAATCGCTTCCTGAAATGAATTCCATAGGAACAGACATTTATTACTTTTCTTCTGATATTTTCTTAACAATTTGCCCCAAGCATCAAAGAGCGTTTGTGAATTTATCTCGCCCGAACAAATTATTATAACAATGCATTCATGAAATAAATAGGTTTAAGCAGTGTAGTATTAAATTTACAGTGTAATACATTTATAAATATTGAATTTTTTCATAATAGCTGGAAATAAATAATTAATCAAAATGTTTATGGTATGAACATTATTTGCACCCTATATAACTTGCATCTTAAGAAAGAGATGAACTATAATAGATTTCACTATGAAAAACAGTTTTAATCACTAAATTCAAAATAAAAAAAATTTAATGATTTTATAGAGAGTTACACAAATACAAGTACTTAAAATTACACTGTGTTTGATTCTGTCATCCTATCTTTTCAACCAAAGTACAGATTCAAAATATTAACATTGAAAATCCATATTTGAATCTCATTACTGTCGAATTAACAAATTTCTAAACTCTTTTAAGTGTAATGCATACACTTCAGTTTCAAAATGTCTCTTTCAGATCTGTACGTCAGTAACAATTATAAACAGATAATTATATGAATACACTGCTGGCCACCCAAATTGCAACACCAAGAAAGACAAGAGATATCACAACAAAATTTATTTTGTAGATAACTTGTTGACCAAGTATCAAATGATTAAATTTATAGACTTCTGTGAAGTGTGGTTACTGCCAAAATCAGTAGCCAGAGTAGCCGCCATTGTTAGAGATCACCGCTGCCACACGCCTCGCCATTGATTCAAAGAGACTTTGGATGAGTTCTTGGCGTACAGCAGACCAAGCAGCTTCCACGCGTTGCCAAAGTTGATCTGCTGTGTCAGCTGGGGATGGAATCTGGGTCAATCGCAGAGCAACCATGGACCACATGTTTTCTATCGGGGAAAGATCCGGAGAGCGAGGCGGCCAGGGAAGCAATTCAATCTGGCGATTGACGAAGAACCGTTGGACAATGGCCTGTTGCCTGTTGAAATATGGCTGTGGGCAAGCCCTGAATGTAATTAAGGACAACTGGCTCCAACACCTCGGAGATGTAGCGCTGGCTGTTTAAAGTACCGGCAATGCGTACTAGAGGTGTGCGAGAGTGATATCCAATACCGCCCCATACCATAATACCCGGTGCAGGACCAGTGTGGCGGTGGATAACGCAGCTGTTCAGCATCCACTCTTCACGGTGTCTCCAGACTCGAATGCGACCATCGTGGTGTTGCAGACAGAAGCGTGACTCGTCAGTAAAGACAATTTCATTTCATTCTGCCGTCCACATCCTTCTGTCATCGCACCATTGGCGGCGGAGACGTCTGTGGTTCTGCGTCAAGGGTTGACAAAGCAATGGACGTCTTGCGGACAGACGACTCTGCTGAAAACGGCGTCGAATGGTACGCGCAGACACTGGATGATGCGTTACAGACTGCATGTGCTGTGCTATGGTTCGTGATGTGACTGAGCGATCCGTCACTGCCATGCGCACAATTTGCCTGTCATCACGTGAAGTTTTGCGCTGAGGTGGATGCGATCGAACACGCCGGTCCGTCGTACCCTACTGCATCCAACGATCACATATCCGCATTACAGTTGTTTGGTTTCGTCCAACACGACTACCGATTTCCCTGAAAGATAATCCACAATCTCGGTAGGCCACTATCCTTCCTCTGTCGAACTCGGATACTTGATAAAAAGATGATCGCTGTTTTCGACGAGGCATAATTGATCATTTTTTTGAAAAAACCACAAGAAAAACACAATTGCCGAACTTAAAATAGTCGAAATCTCCAAGCCTTTAATAGCGCTTTGAATTGGCGCCATAGGCGCGCGTGATGTGCGTCTGCGCTGAACTTCTAATCATTTGTATATCTCACCTCCGCTAATGCATGTTGTAAATTTCATGTTATTTGCATGTTTCCTTCTGGGTGTTGCATTTACAGTGGCCAGCAATGTATAAGATACTAATGTATTAACGAGTCGTTGTTTTTGTAATTTACCTTAGTATCTCAAAGATAAAATTTATATAATAGTGTTCCGTGTTAATTTTTTTAAATGAATGTCCTGAATGCAGATTTTAGAACCTGGGTTGAGTTTCATTTTTAAAAATATAAAATGCATTGTATTACCAAAAACTGAGAAATCTATGATAGAAATTAGATAGAAATAGTTATTAGAGGAACTATAAACATGTTCATTTTTATTAAAGTATATTTAGTTACTATTTAAAAATAATGTGAACTTACCAACAATCAGGATACCGGTTTTATTTACACTTTATTTCAAGATCTAACAGTGGAATGGTGTAAAGTAATTTGAACTTATTTAATTTATGACGGTGATTTCAGAAAGTGTCTCTAAGGAATTCATCTGAAAGGGATGTTTCCGAAACTGCCTAACAGAAGGGGATTGGAAAAGAAATCAATACAAAACACACCAGGAAAAGTGACGAAGATGTTAGGGTTTTAGCAGTAGATTGGTAAGTTAATAGCAATTGCATTTAGCAAAGTTACGACCGGAGCCACTTTAACTGATCAACCCACTTATCAACCAACTGTATAAAACTTAAATTATGTTAGAAATCAGGAAGATGTGTAAAAAACGTTATCATGGAAATAAAAAAGATTCACTCAGGATACAGAGGGAAACTATATGTTTGCAGTTTATGTATAATAATTCGTTGTTTTGTTATCAACGAGCTGTATACATTGATACTTATTTTAATTTGAATGTTTAAGCATGCTGAAGAGTAAATAGATAGGGTATTCATAAAAATGGTGATTTAAAAAAAAGTCGACGCAATAGGATGTAATATATTTCAGGATTTTAATGTAAATATCTTTGACTCATACAATTTTTAGATAGATGAATTAGTGACTCGAGGAATCAGAAATTAATCTTTGAAAACTAAATTCACCCACATCCCTCAGCTTACATTACCGATGGATTAAATCCGACAATTTCATTTGATTAGTTGCCACAGTAATTTAATTTCCAATTTCAGTAATATACACTTCGATCACTTGAAAAAAAATACACATCACATGCATGAAAATATCACTACTTTTTCAAATTAGAGATGAGAAAATTATTTTTTTCGCTTTATATGAAAAACGGACGAATGAGTGGAGTGTTAGACTGTGAAAGATCTTCTAGTTTGATTAATTGCAAGATTTTCTGAAGTACAGTGATTTCCGCTTATAAGAATCACGTTTGTTATTACTGTTTTTGATTCTTATAAGCGGTTGATTCTTATAGCCGAAATTTAGGTTTTTGGACAGGCACACACACACCTATATATACATATATTAGATAATTCACCATAAAATACTCTTTAATTTAAGTTAATTATCTTTTATTAAAATTATTTTTTATAATTTTAAAAATAGAACTTAATTTCTAGACCTATAAGTAGATATACATGATTATAGTAAGAGAACAAAAAAATCCTATATTTGTTACCACATACCTGCTTAACAGTTTTAACATTTCAACTACAGGAAGGGATCAAGAAAAAGTTTTCTATGGTAGTTTGACGTAATGAAGTTTTCAGGAGGCTGTTTATACCTCTTTCAATACTAATAGTCTCAGACGAAGATTCACCTTCTAGCTTACGTTTCACGGTTTGATAACGTGCTGAATACTACTAATGTCACGTTTGCCTAAGTGATAGTGGACACTTCGCCGAAGATTTATGTGTTTCAGGGTCCAAGAAGCCGCAACCAGTATGTGGGAGGTGGGAAAAAAAGGGTCCCTATTTTTGTTTGTCAGTGGAGAAAAGTGAAATCGGACCCGGGCGGGTAAAGATGCCCCTGGCTCAAGTTAATAGGACAGTGATGTGCTAAAGCGTTTAAGGGGTAATGTAGACTATGAGAAAAATAATTTCAACGTTTGCATTTGCATTCGAAACTATCTGACTTCATTTAAAATAAAATACCCAAATTTGTTACTAGGAAATCGTTTGAGGGGATAATCCAATAAAATACAAACCTAGGAACGTTGAAAAAAATTTTTTGTAAGAAGTAAACTAAATATAACAACAAATAAGTCTTTCAAAATGGGGTTGACAGTGGAAAATTAAATCCAGAAATGAATAAATTATTTAACAACATTTTTAGAAATAAAGGCTAAAATATGAAATCATGATAATAACTACGATCTGCCTTACAAAATTAACATTTTTATACTGGAACAAGTAAGACTTTTATGCCTATGTACTCTTCTAAATTAGTAATAACAGAAATTTGTATTATTATGTTTAAAACTATGCTTGACTTCCTTCTAAGTTTCAAAATTTTATTCTTTATAAGTTTACAGCAGAACTAATATTTAAATTATTAATATGAATTTCATATATTTTAACAATTTTTGACTAATTCAAGAGGAAATATTGTTTTTGAAACTTGTGAGATTTTTTTTAATATCCAGTTGTCATATTTATTTTATATTTCTTTGAACTATTTAGTCACTTTCTTAGCCCAGTATTTTATTCTAGTTAAGAGTAGAAAGTCATTATACTCAGTAGCAAAACTGAAGAGCGCAATAAAGGAAAAGAAAAAATAATATTCAGGTGATCGGAATAAAATTTGATTCTAATTCGTGAACATAACTGATTGCATGTTCTTAATGGAAAAAAAGCTTGAGTTCGAAGATGATGATTCTGCATGCTCGGTTTTCGAAGGAATGGAACTTGCTTTCTATTTTTCTGTGCCACGTATATATTTTTATAAGGGTATCTCGTTGCACTAGATTCTTTGAAACTCGTGAAACATTTGGCAAATGCTGTCGTTTAAAATTTACGAATAATCAAGTGACGAGTTTGTACACGTGTTCAACGTAATTGACCATGATTTCTTTTCAGGATTTCCTTCCAAATATTGTACCTTACATTTTAGCCTTTTGTAAAGAAGCTACTTTACACAGGGCTACCTACCTATTTAAAGATCGAGCTCAGCGTGATAAGATTCAGCTCATCGGTTTATTAAGGAACATCTTGGTATGGTTCCTAAGGGAAATATTCAGCACGCCTATTCTCTCAGCAGAATGTTCACTTCTCGAATGATATAATTTCTTTTAAAGTACAAAATAAATGCATGAGAGAAATTGTGGCTAAAGAAAAGTCCGTATTATATAGCGTAACGAAGATAAGTAATTTCGATTTCGGAACAGGACTCCATGGTCACTCTCAGGAGTAAAGAAATACGATGCACTTTGGGTAAGATCACACCATGGTTTTTCATGTAATGGTGACTGCATCTAAAAAGCAAGGAAGAAGTTAGATGTTTTTTAAGTGCAAAAAATAATATGGATGAGAAGGTTTTGCAATGATATTTTGTTATAAAGTTAAAAGCTGAAGTGTTATTCGTGAAAAATTTTTTAGGAAACACATCGAGAAAACTAAAGGCTATATGTATGTGTAGGTATATATATATATATATATATATATATATATATATATATATATATATATATATATATTTATATATATATGTACAATTCTTTAATAAAGGATTGAAATCGGAAAATATTTCTTTAGCGTAAACACTTGAGATAAATAGTAACATTTTTCAACATGTTTCTTTTATTTTCCTACATATATTGTGGTTTTATACCTCATCGAGTGATTATGTTTACATTCACTAAATTAATACATTGATAAGTCAGAAAAATAAGTATGAATGGATGCATGTCAGCTTTATTATACAGCATTTAAAACACATGTCTGTTTAACAAACAAATATTATAATTCTGTTTATTAAAAAATAAATGTATAAGCAAATTAGTTTACCCTTTTAATTTACAAAAATAAAAAAATAAATAAAAAGGGGGCTTGGGGTGCCTTGTGTGGATGACAGATCTGTACTGTTTGTCTGGCATCCTCGTGCCCCATAGCAATGAAAAAATTCACCGAACCTGGGAAATTAACCCTCGACTGCGTATTCAGGTTTTTCTACGTGGCGACTGGTCTTAGACGTGGCGACTGGTCTGATTCAATGGTCGATACTCGAAAGAGGGGGGGGGGGACCGAGGTGTCAAAGAGATTACAAAAATAAAAATGTATACATTTTTCTCATCACATCCTTCAGTTAAAATCCTGAAAAATGGAATGATTAGACTTAGAAGTTATTTAAAATAGCTTCAGCTTTTAATGATTTATTTTCTCGGATTCTAAGGTATTCTTTTTTCAATTCAATCACTGAATCAATTTCTAAAATTTTTAAATGCACTAGTTTTGGTAGAGGAAAGTTTTTTGTTCGTTCAATATTCTTTTATGAACCAGAAACAATAAATTTTTACTATAATTTTTATTTTGTTTAACTTATTCATTGGTTTATAATATTTTTGGGCAAGTTTTAATAGTTTGATACCTTTAATCTAGAATGCTCTCATTTAAGAGTGTTTGTTAAAGAATGAAATAATTCACCTCTTTTGTTTTCATAATGCATTTAATACATTTAAGTCCAATTGTTAATTCTTGCAATGTACTATAATTTCATTCTACACATCGTATTGTAGGGTTAAATTAATGATGCATTTGGGTCGATTCAGTTCTGAATAAGGAAGTTTAATTTTCCGATTAAACAACAGTGCTTTTATCTGTTGAAATATATGATCACCGTATCTTTCTCTCAATTGAAATTTACAATCACTCATTAAGACATTAGCAGAATCATCTAAGAAACATTTTGTTCCTTAAAATAATTTCTTACGTTTACTAATAAAGTTTGTTAGTGTACGAATCATTTTACAAAAAAAAAATGAAATTGAAAAAGCAACTGAAATAGTTTTTTAAAAATACAGCTCTTCTCATAGGTGGAAATTTTGTTCAATTTCAAACAAAAATAGCGTAATTTAAATATCTCCATGCAGGATTAATTAGTAATTGAAATACCTGAATACTTTCAATGTAGTTTTCATTAGATAAAAGGAAAAATGCGTTAGAACTAAAACTAAGAACTCATTTTTAAATAGATTGTTTCTTAACTTTATTTTTGAAACTAATTTAAAATTTTAAATTTCCTGTTCTCCATAGTTAATTTAACTATGCTAACAAATCTTCCCTGATACAGAAAATGGATTGAAACACAACAGTGAAATATAGGAAAAGAATGTGTATTTCCTTAGGTAGGGAAGGTCATCTTCATTCTAAATAGCCTTTAATTCAGTTATTCTCCTTTATTCTTTTTATATTCCAGTTAGATACAGCTTATATTTTCCTTACAGTGATTCTTTGCAAGTTTTACTTTCCTAACTCAGATTGACCTTTTTTACTCTGCTGAGTGTGTAAAATCTAAAGAAATTAAGGTTGAAATTTTTCTCTACATTTCTCTATTATTTTATTAAGTATTTTTTTGCCTCTTTTCCTTTTCCTTTATCCAGTTTTCCTATAAACTGGATTCTTAAGTGACGTTCTATCTCTTTTCCATGTGTGTTAGAAGGTTATTTACTCAAATATTTGTCACCAGCAACTTAATATTTATTTAGATTTTGTGATCTTTCTTAGTTTCTATATTTTCTGTTGTCTTTAGAAAAATAATTCATTTCAAATCAACTTATTCAGGAAAATAAAGTCTCCTTTTTTTGAGTTGGTGCATCTGTTTTAGAAAAAAGGGCTAATAAGGCATTTTCCCCTCCATTGTATTCATTCTTTGAAGCTTGCTCCATGTTATCATGTTTTGAACATGCTATATTTCATTGCTTATAACATAATTGTTCCTCTGTATTTCGAAGTGATAAAATTTCATGTTTATGAGGTTAATTAGAACATACCTTTCTATCAAAAGGATCTGAATATCGGTATGGAAAGGAGATGATTCCGATACTGACTCCCAGATTTAACATCTTTTGTTTTTCAAGTGTGAGATAAAAGATCTTAAAACGCAGAGCTGAGTTGTCCTCATTATGCTTGTTAATGCAGCTTTAACCATTTTGGTCTCTAATAATTTGTAAAGTAGTACACATTTATAAATTTTGAGTCAAACTGTTAACTTCCTGCCTTTGTAAAGTCTCGGAGCCAATTATTTCGTAAACATCACTCTGTTCCCCCAGGGTGTGCGGTTAGGATGACACAGAGCCAAATTCAAGAGCTTACCCTAAAATCGGAATGAGTATTCACAAGAGAAAATGATGAGCAAATTGAGCCCGAGTTTTATCATCATGAATTCCATCATCATTTCCGATCTCCTAAGTCTTACACTTCTGTTTTTACTCCCTTGGACTGTAATCTTTACTATATACAAACTATTCTAGCGAACAATTATTTATTTTTCGCCCAAATTCTTTAATATAGATTTTATATCCTTAACTTGAACTGACCTTTTTTCATTTTGCATATTGTGTTGGTCGAGGCGAAAAGAATTGGGGCCAAACTTTCACTCTAGAGTTTTCTTTTACATTTATTTGTTTACCGCCTTGTCTACTCGGTGTTAAATATTTGGAGTTACTACTTCAGTGATATCACCGTTTACAATGCCTTTTGTTTAAGTAATGACTGTACATTACGTCGTTTCAGAAGCTTAAATCTAGTTTTTGCTTTGTGGTTTACTATCTTGTCAGTTAGTTTGGTTTTAATAGGGTATAATACTCTTAAAACTTTATATACTTATTGAATACATTCCTTGATAGTACGTAAACGTTAATATATACCAAGTATAAAGAAGTAAATACAGTCACAAATATCTCCAGAAGAGAGCTAATTACACTTTATTTTCAATGCATTTCAGTGCACTAATTTTAAATAGAAAGGAAAGTCTTAACAGTAAAGAACGTTCTGTCGAGTTTTCTTTCTAGCTATTTCTTAATACCCTTTTTATATGTGTTAGGATACTGGAATAAAAATTTTTAGCTTTCATGCATAACACAGCTACCCTTTTCGTTGTAATCATACTGAAATTAAATAATTAGTTTCTTTGCTATGCTTTCTCAAATTCGAAGAGAGAATGTATTCTTATCTTATTATTTCATGTGTTTAGCACATGTGGAGACTTGTTAATCGTTTCCTTTAGAATAACTGTATTATTTTTCTTTAAGGTGTATTCTTTATTCACACCTAAAAAGCTTAGAATCTTTTTATGCAGAACAGTTTGTGTTCAAAAGAGACAGTGCACTTTAAATTTGATGAAAAATGACAGAATCTTTTAAGCATAAGGAAAACTGTCAGTAGGCAGCGTGAGTGGTTAAATGTATATTTTACACATGTCAAGATCAATGTGCGGTTTTAAATAGGAGAGAGAGGTTGAATTTTTCAAATTATCTATGTAGTTCTGACTTTGAGATCGTAAGAAAATCTTCGTAAATGAAGTGGATTTATGTTTCGATTACTGCCAAATATTTTAGATTTGGCTCTCTCAGTACAAATTCATAGGCCCAATTTTGTGTGTGATCTAAATAAGCCTTAAATTTTGAGTTATAGGTAAAGAGATTTTCTCTTAAGAAATAGGAATTGTTTTGATTTAAAAGATAGCATGATAGTACGTGTAACAGTATGCTATGTTAAAACAAATGTAATATACCTCTATAGTTATCAAGGAAAAAGAAATGATTCGGGTTATTCTACAGTATTAAAAACATTACTGACATGAAGAGGTATCTTACTCAAAATAGTAGCGTTTAAATGAATTTTCAATTACCTCTATAATGGAATATTAAAAAATTGTAGAGAATTTTCACTAATTTATTTTTATTAATTTAAACTAATAAAAATTTAAATTAATAAAATAAATTAGTGCTTTCCAATTTTTAATCTTCTAATTTGCAGATTTGTTTTTGATAATTTGCAGAATTTGGATTTTTAAGGGATTTTATAAAATCATGTATATGATAATTTTTGTAAAAGTAATTGATTCACGTGCCTATACGGTGTGTTTGAGTAGATCGTAATGTAGTACCCGTTTGCGCATTTCATCGGCGTAGGTGAAAGAACATATCCAATTCTAAATTAGACACCTCAAGTACTTGCATATCTAATTTTCTGAGACACATTACGTTAGTACTTCCTAAGTTGTTGTTGTGTGTGTGTGGTGGTGGTGGGGGGGGGGGGGGTTCAATATAAGAAGAAAAGTTTTTGCCACATGTATATAAGTTTCATTCACCATCCAAATGAAAAAAATTAAATTAGGACCTATTTATCAATTTGGACAGTCAACGCAACTAACTGTCTTCTGGGACCTGAGAGGTCCATTCCTTCTGGAATCCATTTCCCAAGCAATCAATCATGCAACATATTATGATGCTGCGAACTATTCTTATTCATAAAAGATGCTTTTTGTCGAATAGAGTGATTCACCTTTATTCAAAAGAGAGTGCCCGGCCCTAAGAACACAATACAATTTGCTGAAAGATTCAGCTGGGAAACTATGCTATCTATTATACCAGATTATCTATTACACTTCACCATTATGTTTTCAATATTTTTAAGTAGATGAACTTCTATTTGATAAAACATGCTTTGAGAATGTATATTTGAAGTAAGCAGTATTCCCTTTCGAAACGGACTTAACAGCGGAAGTGATGTGAGACTGCAAAAATATATCATACGGCACTTAAGGCCGTATGCCTGGGGTGACAGCGTAGTTATAAATTCCATGGTATATATAAGATGAAAATAACATTAATCATGTTAGGTTTTTTTCAATCCTAGAACCCGCACAGTTTCTTTAATGACCCTCGTAAAAATACTCTTTGGTTAACTCATGCGTATGTACTATAATAATTAAACTCATATATTTGATGAAAATTTGCTCATTTTATTATTTAAAGAATCAAAAGCATGCATTCATTAAAATTTCAGTATCATATTTGCATATACTAAAACACTATAAAGGAACGTTGCTCTCTTAAAAAATGTGATACCATTAAAAATAATGTGATATGAGTCCTGATGTAATATAGCGAAGAATATCTTAAGTTCTCCTTCCCAGACAGAAGAATAAAGTAAGTTATTATAACTCACGCACTTTGAATATGCATAATATTTTGCTGTATAAAAAACAGCGTTCTTTATGTGCTCTAAAATTTTTTCTATACACTTGAAAAACAGTTAATAATTTTAACATGAATAAAATGGAAATTTATAGACAGTTTCATCAAAAAAATAGTTATAGAATTATTTTTAATAGAGGCATAGAGAAAATACATAAGAAATACTCCGATTTTCTGGTCATTTACAAAGGAAAACTATTTTATCCTATAACGAGACTAAAGATGGGACCTTAATGAGATAAAATAAAGATAATCGATTATATATAATATATATGGCAGCATATATATTATAATATATAAATGTTAGATGTATGGAATATTTTAGTCTGAGAAAATTGTATTCCTCGTGTATAATTTTACTGGAATAGATTTCCCATTATTTTGAGTCCTTTTCCAGTGCAATAGAATTCGTACAGTACAGTTATGAACACTTCATTAACTCTTCGCAGTTACACTTCATTAACTTTGCATAAAGAAGTATCGGCAATAGCTTAATAAAAAGCAGGAAACCCTTATGTAAATATATAAATAAAGAATTTTAGCAACATGAAATGGGCGATAAGTTTAGCAGTGTTCAAGAAGGATTTTTGTTAAGAAGTGTTGCCATTTAGTATATTTAAAAATTCAGTGTAATGACTATTGTAAATGCAAGTTCTCGTGTTTATATTTTATTTTTTCTTTAAGTTATTGGAACTGTCTAAATACCATTCATTTTTATTTTATGTTTTGTATTAAAACAATATCCAGTTTCCCATATGAGATATTGAAACTTATGATTAGCTTTTAATTAATATTGATGTCTTTAAGGTGACTGCCTATGTTGAAAATGTCATTTTTGACAATTTGGTCAATATTATTTTCTGCAAGAATCGTGTAATTCAATCTTTTCTCCTTTCAAAACCGTTCTGATTTTCATTCTACATCAATTAGAAGCAGAGTTATAGCTATTTAAAAAAAATCTGCTACAAAATTGAAGTGACAAACAACTTTAAATGTGTTTTTCTCAAAATTATGATTTTTAGCACAAATCTCTACCGTTATCATGATATTTCACATAATAATGCATATAATTTGATAAAATTTTATGGAAATGTTTTAGATGCTATAGTTAATGAAATGACGCAAAATTATTAATGTATAATAAATAGTTTTTTTTTTATATGGGGCTGTTTTTATAAGGAAAGGAATGATGAATCGGGGAAAATTTTTATATTGGAACATACAATTGTATGTATTATTTTTGCATTTTAAATTTTCTCTTAAATTGTAGGTCATTTTCAAGATAACTGCCATATGTACCATGTATGAGCAGGAAATTAAAATAACAGCATTAGAATTTTGTGCAGAGTGATAGGCATTTTAGCTAAATTTCATTAAAAATTACTTCAAATTGACCTGTCTATAAAAAAGTATGGTATTAACAGATAAGTTTTTGTTTATTTTTGAATTTTTTAGTACTATTTTACCAAAAAAAACTAAAATATCATTAAAAAATTGTGCGGTCGGGGGACCCCCGTCAGGAACGAAGTTCTTTACGTTATTTTTTCAACTCTAAACCGGATTTAATATGTAGATTTCTATTGATTATATATATGTATGTATATATATATATATATATATATATATATATATATATATATATATATATATATATATATATATATATATATATATATATATATATACACTCATGGACAAAAAAATTAGCGCACCAAGAAATAATTGCGGGATCGTAACGAAACTTGCAATGAAGGTACATGTCGGGGAGATATGCAAATGATTAGAAATGCAGCGTGATTGCGCATAACGTATAGCCGGTAGAGGGCGTTGAACATCGTACTCTGTGGAGTATAAAACATGTAACCAAAGCTTCTTTGAGTGTGCTGAATCATTTACAAAGGAAGAGCTGAGTTAGACATGCTATTACGCCGTGTTAGAAGACAATATAAGCAGTTGTAGCAGTATGAGAGGGGGAGAATCGTCGGGATGATGGAAGCTGGGTGGTCAGCTAGGCAAGTAGCTCGTCAATTAGGCCACTCTGATTGTGTTGTGAGGAGGTGTTGGGACCAGTGGACCCGAGAGATGCCATGTACACGAAGACCAGGCTCAGGACGCCCTCGACAGACCAGTCGTCGAGAAGACCACCACATCGTAAGAAATGCACGCGTACAGCCAACTGCTTTATCGGCCGCCATCCAGGCACAGGTAGCACCTTCACTAGGGGCTCTGTGTCTTATCGAACCATACGAAGGCGCCTGGCTGAAGGACAGTTGGTATCGCGGCGCCCATTACGTGTGCTGCCCTTGACCCCCACCAATCGACGCCTCTGGATTCGTCTTCAGCGACGAATCCAGATTCAATCTCGGCAGTGGTGACAATCGTGTTCGTGTGTAGAGAGCCCGTGGTGAACGCTTCAATCCTGCCTTTGCTGTACAGCGACACATCGCTCCCATAGCTGGTGTGATGGTATGGGGTGCCATTGCCTACAATGCACGGTCACCCCTAGTATTGTTCCGTGGCACCATGACAGCCCAGCGGTATGTTCATGAAATCCTGCAAACACATGTGTTGCCACTCATGCAACGGCTGCCAGGAGCCATTTTTCAACAAGACATTGCTCGGCCTCATACGGCAAGGGTGTCACAAGACTGTCTCCGCACTGTTACTACCCTTCCTTGGCCTGCCCGATCCCCAGATTTGTCTCCAATCGAGCATATCTGGGATCATTTGGGACGACGAGTTGGGCATCCCACGAGTTTGCACGAACTAGAGGCAAGGTTACAGGAAATATGGAACGAAATGTCTCAAGACATCATACAGAACTTGTATGACTCAATGCCCGATCGTATCGCATCGTGTATTCGCGCTAGAGGGGGTCCAACGGAGTATTAACTCCTCCGTTCTTTTGCCTTTTTCTCTGAAATAAATTATCCTTTTTCTTTGATTTTTTTATCATTTACTTATATCAAAGTAGTCATTACCTATGTAAAATTTCGTTTCCTTTTGACGAATCCTTCTTGGTGCGCTGATTTTTTTGTCCATGAGTGTATATATATATATATATACAGAGGCCGTTCGCACATTTTTTGGACGATTTTGGTAAGCGGTAATAAAACATCGTTTGCTGCAAAAGAGATAATTGCAATTGAACTATGTTTTTAAAAGTCAAAATTATCGTCTACGGCTTGAAAGTTTTGTTTTTATTCAAAATGGTGTTTTAAACAAAGCAGTGGTTCGAAGGCTACATTTATGCTCTTTCCGAAGAGAAATATGCATACTCCGTTATACAAAAACGATGTGAGAGTCATGGTTTTGTGATATCTAAAGCGTCGATAGGTAATATCGTCAACAAGAAAGGAAAAAACGTTAAATTGGAGCCTCAAGTGGGACAAAAATTCCAAACAAGTATTCAAGGAAAAAACGGACATCTTCGACTATTGCAAAGGTACGTTGTTTATTATTAAAAGAAAATTACCCTAGTGAAAGGACAGTTGCAAAATCATTAAAATGCTCAGTGTCCACTGTAAACAAAATGATAAACGTGTATTTAAATCTTAAGAAAGCGAAAAAGACGCAATGTGCATCGTCTTTTTCCAAATCATATCGCTGAACGCAGGACACGCTGCTGAATTCTATATGAGAAACACTTACCCAAAGAAAAATGGAAAACAATTGTTCCAATAGATGAATCATGGGTGTATTTAAATTATTGCAACAAAAAAAAGAGCCAGTTAATATCATAAAAGGGGAGGAAAAAAATTTAAGTACATGGTTCAAAGAATCGAAAGAAAGATTTTATAAGGGATTCATGATTGTTGCTGCGTTTTCTTATAATGGCAAGTTAAATATAAAGAGAGGGGAAAAAATTTTAAGATTAACTCAAAATACTATAAGGAACATATTTTATCGCCAATTTTTCTGAATAAAATACCATCGCTTTACTCACAGTGCCATCAATCTGTGAGACTTCATCAGCACAAAGCTAGCAGTTACACATCAAAATCCACTGTAAATTTCCTAAAAGAAATGGAACAGAAAACTGGTATCAAGGCCATACCCTTCACTGATATCCCTACTAAATCTACCGATGTATCACCTATGGATTATTGTGCTTTCGGACTTTTAAAATCTGCATTATCCAAATGTCGTCCCAAAACCCTTACAGGACACAGGAAAGCTGTTCAGGAGGAATGGGATAGAATACCTCTTCTGACACTTCTAAAGGCATTATTATCCTGGAAATTGCGGTGTCGAAAGACAGTTCAGAATGAGGGATGTCAAATAGAACATTTAAAACACAAGAATTTTATGTAATTTACTTTTGTGAATACAATATACATCGTCTAAAAAATGTGTGAAGAGCCTCTGTATATATATATATATATATATATATATATATATATATATATATATATATATATATATATATATATATATATATATATATATTTATATATATATATATATATATATATATATATATATATATATATATATATATATATATATATATATATATATATATATATATATATATATATATATATATATATATATATATATATATATATATATATATATATACATACATATATATACACTGCTGGCCACCCAAATTGCAACACCAAGAAAGACAAGAGATATCACAACAAAATTTATTTTGTAGATAACATGTTGACCAAGTATCAAATGATTAAATTTGATACTTGGCCTGCCAAGATTGTGGATTATCTTTCAGGGAAATCGGTAGTCGTGTTGGACGAAACCAAACAACTGTAATGCGGATATGTGATCGTTGGATGCAGGAGGGTCCGACGGACCGGCGTGTTCGATCGCATCCACCTCAGCGCACCACTTCATGTGATGACAGGCAAATTGTGCGCATGGCAGTGACGGATCGCTCAGTCACATCACGAACCATAGCACAGCACATGCAGTCTGTAACGCATCATTTAGTATCTGCGCGTACCATTCGACGCCGTTTACAGCAGAGTGGTCTGTCCGCAAGTCATCCATTGCTTTGTCTACCCTTGACGCAGAACCACAGACGTCTCCGCCGCCAATGGTGCGATGACAGAAGGATATGGACGGCAGAATGGAATGAAATTGTCTTTACTGACGAGTCACGCTTCTGTCTGCAACACCACGATGGTCGCATTCGAGTCTGGAGACACCATGATGAGAGGATGCTGAACAACTGCGTTATGCACCGCCACAATGGTCCTGCACCGGGTATTATGGTATGGGGCGGTATTGGATATCACTCTCGCACACCTCTAGCACGCATTGCCGGTACTTTAAACAGCCAGCGCTACATCTCCGAGGTGTTGGAGCCAGTTGTCCTTAATTACCTTCAGGGCTTGCCCACAGCCATATTTCAACAGGATAATGCGCGACCACACGTGGCACGCATTGTCCAACGGTTCTTCGTCAATCGCCAGATTGAATTGCTTCCCTGGCCGCCTCGCTCTCCGGATCTTTCGCCGATAGAAAACTTGTGGTTCATGGTTGCTCTACGATTGACCCAGATTCCATCCCCAGCTGCCACAGCTGATCAACTTTGGCAACGTGTGGAAGCTGCTTGGTCTGCTGTACCCCAAGAACTCATCCAAAGTCTCTTTGAATCAATTCCGAGGCGTGTGGCAGCGGTGATCTCCAAGAATGGCGGCTACTCTGGCTACTGATTTTGGCAGGAACCACACTTCACAGAAGTCTATAAATTTAATCATTTGATACTTGGTCCACATGTTATCTACACAATAAATTTTGTTGTGATATCTCTTGGCTTTCTTGGTATTGAAATTTGGGTGGCCAGCAGTGTGTGTATATATATATATATATATATATATGTATATATATATATATATACATATAGAGTCGAACCTCCATATATCGAAGTAGCGAATTGCCAGAAAAAAATTCGATAAATAGAAATTTCGATATATAGAATTGAGCTTAGTTTTATCATAATTCTCCTAAAAAAATTAAAGCTAATTTTCGCATACGAAACTGCATTTCTAATTTATACGCGAATCCCATTAAATGAAAGTTAACTAAATAATGCATTAATATGAAAGATTTATTGAGTACTACATACCTTTAAAAAAAACAATAATCCAGACAGTGGTTACAATGATCACAGTGACATTCTTTAAAAAAAAAAAACTACGAATATCTCGCTGAACAGCCAATTTTGCGGAAGGTTCAAAGAATTCTTCGTATTTATTCAGTCCACTAAAAACTTAATCAGGGACATTTTCCGTGAATTGAAGTCCACGACTTATTGTTTCAAACGCTAAAAATAAGGAGATTTTATTCTTAAGGGGAAAAACATCTCCCAATTAGTCGTGAAAACAATTTCCATATTCAATTTCCATCTTCCAATTTGTCGTGAAAACAATTTCCAAAACCAATAATTTTTCTGTGTAATGAACATGGAGATTTGCTGAGATTTCGATATATAGAAAATTTCGATATGTGGAAGTTCGACATATGGAGGTTGACTGTATATACATACATATATATATATATATATATATATATATATATATATATACACATATATATATATATACACACATATATATATATATATACACACATATATATATATATATATATGTGTGTGTGTTCGCTATTCCATGAATAAGTGGGAATAGAAACGGCCAGAGCTTGTGCGGGGATTTGAACCAGGGACCTCTCGCTCCGTAGTCCGATGCGATATCCATTCAGCCACAGATTCCTTGCGAAAAAGCTCTTATGAAGGGGGCATAACGATTTTTCGTTACGTGTCGATTCCTGCGAGTTTACTGTAAGTCGCGTAAAAGAACTTCGATCCAAAAAATTATCTTTTTTTTAAAGTTGGCTTCGAACGTAGGCAGTCACCTTATATTCCTTGGTCTTCTATTTCTGCGTGATGGCATTTTATAAAAAGAATCATTTTGCTATGTCATTTTTTTCCAAAAAATACAATAGAATACTTTTTACAGGAAGAGAAAATTAACGAATTTTTCAAATACAAAATAAATTAATTCGAAAAAAACTTCTACACGTTAGATTTAAAGTTTACTTTCAGTTTCACGATTGCTACATTGAGGGACCTGATTAAAATATGTGACACGAATAAATAATTACTAGAGTTTCTCTATGAGCTGTCTGAAGGGAAATTCTCTCGAGAATTTCATTTATCTAAGTAAAGTGCCCTCTCTTTTATATTCTCTTCAAGTCACATTTGTTCAATGTTGTTGAATTTTTATACCTCGAGGGGAATCTGAAATTTTAAAGTTAGATTGCACATTCTTTAAAAATTATTTATTTTAATGACTTAATTTTTTGCGAGAATGATTATACTTATTTTAATCATACAACTCTTTTAAAATTGAGCGTAAGAACATCGAAAACTAATTTTTTAACTTTTATACAGCGGCATCAAACAATTACCTAAGATATTACTTGGGACATACAACTGATAATTTATACTAATCAATGAATACTAACTTCACGTTCCTATGAAAAATCAGTCTCTCTGAGTGGAATTTTCAAGAATAATTCTAAATTGAAATTCACTACGTTTTATGCAATTCAAATCATTCGAGTTTCAAATTAAAATTTTGTAATACACATTATAAATTTTACTTCTAGAATTCATGATAAACAACTTCTTTTAAACATTTTCCTTCAACTTTAAAGTACATTTAAAGTGCTTAATACATTGCTTAATACATTTAAAGTGCTTAAATGATAATAGAAGAAAGAAATGAGAACATGAAAGATATAAGTATGACAAGATTACTATATATTCTATAAGTATGACAGGAGCATAAGTTAATATATTGACTGGACATTATTAAACAGAAAGAAATAATCAACTGTAACAACACGTATTATAAAAATCAGAATATAATATAGCATATAAATTTTCATATCTGTATGTATCTACACGCGTGAATACACGTGATTATGTCTACATGTGAAGCTAGGAGATTGTGGCACGTTTCTTTATTCCAACAGAAGCAGAAAAAAATTATAAATTCAAAAAATACAAAATTGTTATCTAACTAAGTTCCAAGTTAGTTCATAATATCATATGTTTCCTAAAGTATTTGCTAAAATCGCAGTTTTCAAAATAATGAAGTTTATAATGATTCCAAATATTTTATACTATGTAAGATTTTAATTGCTTTTCATCAAGTTAATAAAAAATATTTTCGATAATTTAATTATTCATCTTTGTAAATAATCATTAAGGCTCAATCTGTTAATATGACCTGTATTATAACTTGTATTGATATTTACTCATCGTAATTTTAAAAGCTTCAATACATGAAAGTAAAGATATTTAATTGTTTGTTCAACTTTTAATACAAAATATTTAAACATGGAATAATTGAAGTTTCATTGAATATGTGACCTAATGCCGGCGCATTAGGTCAGTATCGGATCCGTCACGGGCTTGTCCTCTCGCCCGCGACTTCCCCGTCGAGTGCTGGGCCGCTTCCGGTAACAATGAAGCTATCGTGCATCCGACTGCGTACCGTGATTGAACCGCAAAGTTCCCGTCGATGTGGACATACAGCCTCACCATTGCCGGAGGCTGACGGGTCGGTTACGGGAGCAATAATTCGTGTCGACAGGCCGTCAAATACCCATCTCGAAACCATCAAAGCGCCGTCGATCAGGGTTACTTTCCAGTGCTGGGCCATAATTGGAATTCCGACAGATTTTCTAAGTTTTTCTTAGACCCCTTCCTTTCACATGCTTTTTATTTTTATTAATGAGATTGTTTATGATAACAGTACTTGTGATAACAGTGTTTATGATAACATTTGATATACATCAGATGATATATATCTGATATATATCTGTAGATATCAGATGTTATATATATAATACTTGATATATATAACATCTGATATCTACCCTTACACTTTATTTCTTTTTTTTTCTGGCTCTCCATGTATAACTAGTATTAATATTTTTAACTTTTCTCTTTTTCTCGTGTATTTTCAGGTAATAGAAAATATTAATCTCTGCTAAAACCTAAAATTCTTGTTCAGAATAATCCCTTAAAATTATATTTTGTACATGTTATTTTAAGTAAAGTTCGTAAATGTTCTCGAGATAAGAAAATTATAATATTTTCCATAGAGGAAATTTATTTCATTCTTCTCAAAGTTAAAAGTGAGGTGTATTATATATTTGAAAACCAAGAATTACCCGATTATATAACTTTAATTGTTATAATTTATTTGAAAATGATTTAAAATTAAAATTGAAAGTAGTTCAATGTTTTATAAATTTTGTTCAGTACTTTTTTAGTAGTTGACAAGTGAAAAAATTTCATAGTTTTGCATATCAAAGAATGGTTCATTGTTAATGCTTAGCTGTTCAAGAAATATTTTGTTTTGAGACATCTTCAAATACGTCTTGATAAGTTTATTCTTTGGTGATAAAAATAATAATACTCTGTCATCCTACAGTCTTATATTGCTGAATACGATAAGACTGAAAAAAGGACTGAACAAAATTTATAAAACATTGAACTGCATTCAATTTTAATTTTAAATCATTTTCAAATAAATTATATAAATTAAGATTATATAATCGGGTAATTAGTGATTTTCAAATATATATTACACCTCACTTTTAACTTTGAGAAGAATGAAATAAATTTCCTCTATAGAAAATATTATAATTTTCTTTTCTCGAGAAAATTTACGAAGTTTACTTAAAATAACAAGTATAAAATATAAACATACCTCTCGGTCATTGTCCAATGACGGTATATTAAAAAAATGTTGGAAATAAAGAAAATCCCACACAGTCGAGCATCGGAGAGATAGGAAATGTTCAACCATGTATAGAACTGCAGACATTAACTGTGTCGGAATATAATTGGCATAAATAGCGTGCGCCATAGGTTTCGCCAAAACAACATCGCCAATTTTTATTCGTCCTGTATAAAAGATTGGCGACTGCCCAAAGAGCATTCCCGTCTATTTTTAGAATTACCCCCCCACACACACACACACTCATTCTCAGAAAACGGTCCTCTACTTGCACCTGCAAATGTCCACGGAGTGAGGACACAAAGGATCTCACCACCCCAAGCGAGGCACAGCACACAGCTGGAAAGTCGAGAGGGGGAGGGGGTGGGGGCGGATGTGCGGTTAAGAAAACTTAAAACTAATTTATTAGTAAAATAATGAATATAAAAATATTATCATTATGCTAGATAACTACTTAGAGTTAAAAATGATTTTTACAAGTATAACTGGAAATAAACAAAACTACATATGTTTTAAAAACGCTACTCCACGTAGCAACCAGTTGGGAAATACATTTTTCGTTTTTGTTTTAACACGTTTTAACCCATCAAATAGCGTCGGTTAGGGCGGTTTTTGTCAGGTTGCAGGAAAATACTATTTTATGCCCTGAGCCTATAAATCACGGCCCGGGATAATTTGCACTATATTAATTTTGAATGTGTCCACCTCAACAACTGAAAAACAAAGCTTTTTGTCTCTAATTTTTGTGCTGGATTTTGTGATTGCTGACCAATAAAAATATTTCACAGGTAAGGAAACTTGATGATATTTTTTCATTAAAATATCACAGCACCTCACTAGAATCAGCAGAAATCCATCAAATATGCCTCATTATTTACAGTGGCTCCCAAAAGTGTTCATACACTTACGATTTTCAATGAAATAGGGGTCTATCCATTAATTAAAATGAATATTTCAGAATGCGTATTTAACAATAAGATGTATAATCTATTCTTAACAAAACTACATGAAATATTTTAAAAACATAGTAAAACTTTATTTTTAAGAAACCAGTAATCAAAAAGTAACAAAAACTTTATCCCACAACAGTCATCGAACACTTGTAAAAAAATCTCTACTTATAAGAAAATATTCTAATTTTTCGTTAAATTAATATTTATTAGGATATCCTTTAGCATCAACAACGGCTTTTAAACGTCTGGGAATAGATTGCACTAGTTCTTTTGTAATTTCTGCATCAATGTTCATCCATTCTTCCATCATAATTGTTTTTAGTTCGCTTTTTCTTTTAAAAATGTCGTGTTTTCGTACTCGAACCTCCAGTTCTCTCCAAAAATGTTCTATTGAGTTTAAATCTGGCGATTGAGGTGGTGTTTTCAAAACTTGTGGACAATTATAGAGACACCAGAGGCGAACGTTGAGAGCCGTGGGCTTAGGATCGTATCTTGATTAAAAAAAATTAAAAATTTCAAATACCCAAATTTTAGGCTGATAATTTTAAATTGTCTCTTAAAATATTTATATAAACAGCACGATTCATTATGCCATCAATAAATACCAAATTACTTAGTCCTGATGTTGACATGCACTCCCACACAAGGACACCTCCACCGCCATGCTTAACTGTTTCTACTAAGTTCTTAGGATTAAGTTCCTCATTTTTTCTTCTCCATACAATTATACGCCCATCGGAACCAAAAATGATAAACTTGCTTTCATCGGCAAATAAGACATTATTCCAATAGGTTTGGGGCTTATTAATCATTGATAGTGCGAAGGAAAGCCCGAGCTTTCTGTTTTTCTCACTCACAAAAAAAATTCTACGGGCAGAACGCCCATATAATCCAGCTGCTCTGAGAACTCGTCGAACAGTTTCAGGTGAAATTGAAGTAGAAAATGTTTCATTAAATTCTGCAGAAAGTTTTACAGCACTCAAACGTAGATTTTTCACAAATTTTCTAATTAAAAATCTCTCATCACGTTTTGTTAACTTTGCCGGGCGACCTTTTCTTATCTTGATTTTGATCCGATTTTCTTCTTTAAAGCATTTTATCACATACTGCACAGTATAATGGGATAAATTAAGTAATTTAGCAACATTCCGAACTGATTTACCACAACTATGATGAAAAATAATCAATTTTCGATCAATGCTGTTTGTTGTTTCTTTGCAAGCCATTTTTAAATAATAAATAGAATATTACGGAATAGGCAAGCAAAAATTAAAGCCAAATGATATTTTAAATG